>JARQZJ010000033.1:2661250-3272500 GCA_030704895.1 Henosepilachna vigintioctopunctata | reverse complement strand
CAATTTTTCTAATTGCTAACAAAACATGCTGATTCGAACACCTCTGTAAAAGAAATTAAAATACTTGAATCAGTTTGAATATTTCTGTCCAATTATTTTGTAAGAAATTAATGATTGTCTCAATATGCGTACCTTCTTCAAGGACGCGACTTCAGATATAGTTCAAATATAACCAATTCATTACTTAAAAGATGCATAGTTTCAATGAAAATATTCTATTCATTGAGTTTGAATGAATATAATGTTTGAAAATTGTGGAATTTCATATCGATACTTTCATTCCAATAATATAAATGAACTTTCATCAACTAAATGGCAATATTAATGCGGCATTTGACACATTAGTACATCACTGGGTTAACCATCAATTCGTAATGAATCACAGATCAGTTCTCCGTTAATAAATCAAGAATCAGAGTCCTTTTTCCGATAAATAACAGTCTCTGAAATATCCAAACGTAGAGTGATTTATAGACTTCACAAAGAAAAACGAATCTGGTTTATAAATGAAACATAAATTACTTTTCCTTCATCGCCAATGCATTTCTTTTCATTAATGTATTTTCTCTACATTCTAAATTGAGTTGTTAGCATTCTAACATGCTTCAGTTATTCATCAAACGGTCCAATTTGTATTTCATTAAAAGAGATTGACGATTTTCTGCTCTCCTTCGTTATGAGTCGTAGGTTTTGTTTTTCGATTAACTGAAGCTTGATTATTATGATCATTATCAGCTTTACGGCCTGCGGTTATTATTTTATGTTATAATTAATTTTGTGCTGTGTGGGTTTAAGAATTTCGGTGGTATTACCTAAACGGTGTTGAACACTTCATTCAGATAATATTGACATTTGTTTTTTTAATACAATCGTTTATTTACAAAACTATTTTTCCAGATAGTTTTGTTGGTGTTTCGTTCATAGTTGTAGTTGGTTCTCTACACATCTCCATAATACACAAGTACAAAATAACTCAATATAATTTTCGAGTTATTTTTATATATAGCGTAATTTGTGTATGTATAGCAGGAATAGTGAAGGCACAGTGTGAATTCATTATTTCAAAAGTGTTTCTTCAATTTCCATTCAAGTCTGTATCCTTAGTATTGTTTATACAAGGCTACGTTTTTGAAGAATGTTCTAGTATGTGTTCTCTAGTGTCAGCTTTTAGAATCAAGTTTTTGATTAGTTTTCGAGCCGATGAAAATCATTTTTACATCAAAACATTTGAATCAAATTAGTATTTAAACCCAACCCAGTTCGATCTTCGTTCCAATTAGAGTTGTATAGCTAAATACGAATATGAAATTGATATACTTATTTAGTTACAGATATATGTTCCTGTTCCTTATCCGAAGTGTTCAAAGGTGTGAACTATAATTGCTCCTCTTAAAGCTGAACTTATCCTAACACACTAAATCTCATCAGAAAATTAGAACTATATCTGAATATTTTCCGACTTCGTCACAATTTTTGAGGCAATCGATATTGAAAGCACTTCCTTAAGAGAAGTTGAACTCATTAGAGATAACACTGGAACAAACACAGAGGGAGACCTACCCAATTGAATTGGAATAGCCGAGTAGAATTGAGTGGAGTTTATTTGATGGTCGTTGATTTTTGTGTCCCATTGTGACCAAAAATACTTGACTAAATGATTTGTGCGAAAATCGAGATACATATTGGCTTTGCTATGTGGATCATTGTTTGGAGTGAAAAAATATAAAGAAAAACATGCTTGGCATCCAGTTGAAAATTTTTAAATATCCATAGATGTGACAAAAATATTTGTCGGCTGTTTAAATCATTGACAATATCAATAACAGAAATAAGACAGACTGAGATGAATTAGAAATGACAGTTTTTCAAATTCACACTTTTATTTAACAATAGAGAGATACATTACACTATTGCGATGGCTTCTTGGAATTTGGAAAATCTGAAGGGTGACAGTCCAAAGAAGTCATCGAAATGGTGAAATTTCCAATCATTACTTATTGCTAATTCAATTTGAAATGAAGTAACATCAAGTAACGGCCAACAATTTGCGAAACTGCTTGTGATTGTTTGATCATGTAATTGCCTACAAGTGAAGAGCATATGACGAAACACCTGTTGACCATCGAAATCAGCGAAAATGAGCGAGGATGGCCATTGACTACTTGAACAGCGACAGTTTTCACCTACTAATATAAAAAAACAACGATTAGGTGTGAACATTATCAATCAAGTAGAAGACACCTGAAAGAAGGGTGACTGCTGATATGAATGAGCTCCCTAAAAATGTTTCGTATCAGAAAACGCATTTGAAGGATCAGTACGTCTACACGAAATCTTCGTTACAGGTGCTTCAAAATAAATCTTTTTTGTGAAATATGTCATTCGATATGAATTAACTGAGGGGCGAAACAAATTTTAAAAACAGTAATTTCCATTGCTGACAAATTACCACATGTATAACATCGAAAAATATTGTTAGGTATTTATCTTAGTCTCGATGGACCAAAATGTTGTGTTGTATAAGTCGACTGTATATGTTTTCAAGTTTGAATTTGTTGAATTTATTTAGTATTGAAATAGCTGTGTGTTATGTGTAATATTATTCATTCAACAATATTGAGCTCTCTGTAGGAGCTCTCTAAATATTTTATTTAACAATATTGACTTATTTGTAGAAGATTTCCAAAATATTTTTATAAACTGAAATTTACTGTAATGTTTTTTCACATAAGAGTTACCCTTGGTCATGTTATTGAGGGGGATACTACCTCCCACTCTGTACAATAGAACATGATCATGCTGATTTTTAGTAAACTACCTAAGATTAACCAAAATTCGAACACTTGAACTTAATGATTTACACTTTATTGAAAATGACATAGCATGACGCGTTCCGTCGTTACAAACGACTTCTTCAGATGCTAACAGAATACTGACTAAGTATTTATTGTCAATAAAATGTAAATCCTTTTGATCTTTTTTCAAGTGTTTGAATTTCAGTTTATATTTAATTTTAATGGATTTAGCTCAAATAAACGCCAACACTATTAAATGTCTATAAAAATGTGAATTTATTTGGGGTGTTACAGGTAAATTCTACCTCTTATATGAAGAATATCCACTTTCGAATATTGATCTTGCTAAATATAGGGGTACACATAACAAAGAGCTGCTTTGAATTGGCATTTTAAGTGAATCAACCTTGCTCGTATTTTAACGTTATTAACGCCGCTGTCTTAATGGACCGCGTACTGTGCGAGAGCAGCTCGAGAAACACCAAGAAACAACAATTACTTTCACGATAAGTTTCACTGTTTAAAATTCAAGCAATCGCCGATTACGTTTCATGCACGGTCTTATGGGTAGGTACGTGTGTTGTCTGCATTCCGAACAGAGTCCGTACAAAACTATATTCAAACATAATTTCTTCCGTTGAAATTCGACAAAATTTCTTAGTTATTGCAATAGAATATGTGTCGATAACTTACTAGACCATGTGTCGGCAACTTGTTTGTCCTTAAGGGCGCAATACCAAATTTGAAAATCACCGAGGGCGCATATTTTACAGATAATCAACATGTATAAATAGCCATTGAAAAAAAAGCTCGTTTATTGACTCGTATATTTCTTACCTGTAATCTTTTATGATGTCCAAGCTTCCGAAAGATTTTGTTGCTTCTTCAGGGTATTTGAAATAAACGATGTTAAAATAATTTCAAACGAAAAAACCAAATTTAAATTTAGATCTCACCAATTATGACATTTTGATAAAATTGGCACTTGTATGAGTAGGATTATACGATGAACATTAAACCAAAGTGAAACGCTCTAAAACCCAATATCAAAAGAAGCAATCGAAACCGTTACGTCTACTTTGAGGTTATCTTTCAGATAATTATCTTAGGAAAAAACATCAGTAATGATAGGGGAAAGATGTTTTGAATTGGATTTCGTCTGTATATTGTTCATTTATGGTGTCCACAGAGGTGCCAATTTTATCAAAATTTTATAATTGGTGAGATTTGAATTCCAATTTGATTTTATCGTTCCAAATTATGGAAATATAATATATTTCAGATGCCCCGAAAAATCAACAAAGAGTAGCGAAAGTTTGGCTTTAAAAGAGTATACGCAAGCAATAAATAAATCAATAAACCCTTATTCACCACCGGTTATCAAGAAAGCATTACCCTGAAGAACTTGCGCATATGCAATATACCTAAGCATTAATATGTAAGGTATTTGAGTTAAGTGCCCAAAATCCAGGCGTTTTAAATGCTCACTTTTTGTACTAATAATCTTGACTGATAACAGCAAATGCAGAAATATCCTGAAATATTTCAAGAATTCGAAACTGTTCATGATTAAAAGTTGGTGTAAGAACATATAAAATCGAAATAACTTTCAAAAAAGCAACGTGGCAAACCGGACTGTAATGTCTGTAGTGGCAGCATCAGTTAGATATTGTACACCTTCCAATCTGGCATCGTGGTTGACACATTCTGTCACATTAACGATTCATCGGAACATCCGGCTTGTTGTGGCAATTGTGACAACTATAAAGATACCGAATCTCGGCCTAGCCCAAGCCAGGACAAAAAAACGTCACGGACATCCAGTAGCCGTCAGTTATCGGAAAATCTTGTCCGCGAACCATTAAACTCATTAGAATCAAAGTATGGTCATCGATATAAATTAAAAGCGGCTAATGCAATTCTAATCGCCTTAAAGAGCATCGAACATGGTATATTTTACGCGACCTTATGACAGAAACAAAATAATTACGGCCAATATAAACCACGTGTTAATCCAGTTAATCGACAGTATCTTGGGTTTTTATCTGGATACGTCGATACGACGTCTCTAATTTGAGCGGGAGATGATTATGGGGAGCTGAAAAATCCGGATCGTTCATTCCGTATGCATATGCACGCCCAACGTAAAGGAAAATTAACATAACAACGCGTTCCCTCTAGCGCTCGAGATGGGAGAAACGCAGAACGAAAAAATGCGCAGTGGCGCACAGTAGCCAGTTTGCGAATACTTTATAACTACAAGTGCCTCTAGTTTTGACGGGAACATACTGAGACTTTGCTAAATCAAGACCTCCGAGTTCTACGAGATATCGAATGAATCTTAAAAATAACAAACTTAAACAAGCACTGTTGCCAGACTGAGCTGATTTTCCTAGTAGTTACGGTAACTTTAAAGGCAAATGTACGATATTTTTATACAGTACTGATCTATCAAAATATTCGATACTCAGACTTGTCAACTTTATAAGAGATAATTTATACTTATAATCTCCATAAAGTTTTCTCAACCGTTCTGGTATTCAGTTTGAAATCACTCATCCGACTTACCGAATGGTCTTTTAACTTGTTCATTTCATTTTAATTCAATAGTTCAAATGTTTAAATATAATGTGGACCGATAAATGTCAAGAAGATAATGATATTTGCAAATTTTCCATGGTTGATGATGATCAATATGCCAAGTGCCATATGTAAAAAAAATGTATCCTTTAGAATGACAAATTTTAACATGAAGAAGCTCTGTGAAATTATCGCCCTTACATAGCGGACAAATTCATTGATTCTTCTGAAAATATATGGAAAACTACCAAATTTCAAATGCAAATGAAAATTATGATCTTTTTCTGTACTCTTCGAACGATGAACCTTCAACAACCATAAAGTTGTTTCAGTTTTGACCAGTAATTAACATTGCAACGTTACCTAGACTGCTCTATAGTACTATAGTACTCTAATAAATGAATGAACCTTAAACCAAGGCCTACGTCCGTAGATTCATTTGTTTATTATCGTTATAATCTTCGTCTTCGTCTCTCGATTACTCTTCATAATCGGAATAATTAAGATGAGGATAGTACGTCGTCATAGTAGGGTGGAAAAAAGACAGCGACCTAAACAACGACTCAAGTCGCTGAAACAAACGGTGCCCTATAAATCGATGTCGTTGATGATCGAAAAAACGAAGAATATCACTAAATGATTATTTCTGATAATAGTATCACATTTGTTATAGTCGGTTTTATGGAAGTAGTTCATAATCTTCTGTATTTAGACTTGATAATGAATTCACAACTCGAAACATTTTGAGTTCAATTCTGTTAAACGTTGTAAATATTTGTAAAAGTTATAAACCAAGTGCGTTTCATTTCACTTTTCAAATTATGTTCAATAGTTGGTTACTTGGATGTTTTTAGTTCATAGTTCATGAAAATTATCTACTGTTTCCACTTCGGTTTGAAAAAAGAGTGAAATGAAATAAATTGAAACCGGCCCCTTTCTAAACTATGACAAAACTCCATTTGGACAGAATCTTGAAATTAGGCTATGATATTGATGAAGTTCAATTGATAAATATGTACAGGATGGATGATATGAAAAGTTTCTGGATGGAAACTGAAATCATGTGTCTCTTGGCAAAAAAATTTGAAGATGGGACCAAAATAAAGAAAAATTTCAACGAGAAAATATATTCCTTTGATTGCCTTCACGTTTGGGGGGCACATATGAACTTCGGTATGAAGTAAAAATATGATTACAGCTGTTGAATTTAACCATTCTTGACGACAGCATACAAAATGTCAGGGTTACCATTTCCATGAAATTGAAATGACGCTAACGCTAGTAAAATCGGAGCAAAAGTCGAAACCTTCAACTCTGATTTGGATATTCCCTCTAGTGTTTCTTGAAATTATCCTAAGAACTTCAAGAACTCATGAATAAGCCATGATGTTGAACAAACGCGCTGTTCATTGCGGACAAGATTTAATTCGTTTATTGCATGTAGGTTAAAATTCAAATTGCCGGTTAAAATTGATAGTTCCTTTCGGTGCTTTTATTGAAGAACATTAAAGAACGGTCGTGAAGGTTGAAGCGAAATGGTAAGCAGTGTTATCGCGCTGTAAAATAAATAACATTCACAATTCGTTGATATGACGGTTGTAAAAATAAAGGTACCTACTTGATGAATGGATTATAAAACTTTCTAATACTGCTTACATCGAATCGCACTCTGAAATAACTGCATCTGTAATATTTGTAGCTATAGACGAGCCTGAAGAATTATAAAACATAGGCGTTTGCATATTTTCATAGTTCATATCATATTTTCATTTGGCCCATTTTCATAGGTTATAGTATACTTCACCTAAAATATTGTGACGATTACATTTTCAAAAACTATACTGAAAATAGTCCTGGGTGAATTTTCAGAGAAATTACAATTTGAAGATAATTCATCAATATTAAGAAAAACATTGTGAATAGTTATATCGACAACGAATTAACTCTTATGTATACATGTGTAATAATATAAAAAAATAAATAATATAATAAAAAAAATAATAATAAAATATTCCAGTATGTTTGGTTAGTACCCACTTTATTTTCTTCTGTATGCCCATTTTGTATGACTTTTAGGGTAAAGAGGAGGTATCCTGTAGTACAAAAAACTTGACGTGATAGAAAAAACTGCTTATATTTTTGAATTCAGAGAACAAAATTTAGTCGAAAACAAGTTACAGATCTAAGACAACAAAATTGATGTCCTCCAGTTGTAATCCAGTGTAATCAAAAACTTACATACATATGCGATGTGGAGCGGTGATTTTTTCAAAAATCGCCGCCGTATTTTCCTAAAAATAGTTCCCATGAAAGATATATTCATATATGCATATTATTGAACATATTAAACAGTACCTGATTTCTAAAATCGTCATTGCATAGTAGTATTGATACGAACTTGAGAATTAAACCTGCACTCATTCTTCACTTTCTACATTTATTAAATAAACTTGTATATACTCCAAGAAATCCGGCGGGTAGAAAAAAAAACAGAATTAGAAGAGCGGAACTTCTGGTGAATATTTTTCTATATAATTCATAGAGAATTCATAGAATTGCACCAATGGTTTTTGAATTCCCATGTACCATGCCTTCAAAGAAAATAGAACTGGAATAAAGATTATGCTATTGGATTATTTTGAAGAACTATTTGACGAGAATCTACAAGAGCTTGTTTGTTTAAGATTATCATCAGATCGACTTCATAGCAAGAAAATTTTTGCAAATTTGATTTGGTAATGTTTAAAGAAATGTAGAACTCTTGTGGGAGTCTGACTATTTCGTTTCATTTTGTGTGATCCTTTGAGCATTCTTCAAAATTTTACAGCTTGAACATGTACGTCTGTAGATCCTTCATGTTCCTAAACTAACTTGAAAATAAACTCTGTTGGGGACTAAAGAAATACGTGAAAGCCCAGCTCATTCGAGAGTACCACAAATAAAGTATTGGATTCTCCAAAATTAACCAGTAACATAAATTAATACTGATAAGTCTGTCGATGTAGATGTAGATCTAAAAGAAATGAATTTATTCTGTGAAATTGTGTCAAAACGCCATAAGAACAAACATAAATCAAAACCTGCAAGTATCTGTTAATCGTTACAAATTTTGAACCGCCTCAACCAAAAATTCCTCACTTGCTTATTGAGTTATTGACTTCTCCAGTTTAACATTTATATTAGTGCAGGTTCTGGTATTTAAAACGCGCTACTACGTCGGCATTCAATTATACTTCGAGAAGAAATAAATTCCACAAATCGTAGCATCGTTGATTTGGAGTCACGCAGGAACGTGAAATGGTCGGCTCGATTATCTAAATTCGCGAACAGGTCCACTTAATTAATCTGACTCCCAATAAATCACAAGCAGGCAGCCACCGTCCACGGAATCGCGCTAACGAAGAAGAACGGTCGAAAGATTCGAGCAATTTGTGTGATTGACTCCCAGGAATTAAACGCAAAGCTCCTCTAAATCTGGGTAATTTGTTGAAGAAGATTCATAATGCGGACTGGCTGAGATGAAATCCGGTTTTTTGAGTGGATTCGCGGCCGTTCTTTGGTCCGGCAACAATACTTCTACCGAAGTAATGCGTGTACAACGTGTTGCTGAGTGCAGTTCAAGACCTGGATGCGGTGAATATGGTGGCGTTATGGTCTTTAATGGACTTTCATCCTTTGTAGGCAGGATGCGACGTTATAGGAAATGACGGACGTTATAGGAAAAACATCATCAGGTGCTGCAATCTCGACAGTCGGTTTTACTGTTTTGGTCAGAGATGGTGATTTATGTACGAGGGGTATCTATTTGGAAATAATAATCACATGTTTTCATTAGAGAACACGTTCCATTTCCACTGTTATCAATGATGGGCCTTGACAGAGCAGCTCATCATCTAAAATCTCGAAGCATAAAACTAAACATAAATATATCAAATTCATAAAATTGAGTACTGATTTGAGTGGAAATAAATTCGTGAATAACGGAGTTTAAAAGATATTTGGAAGGTCACCTTTGAACCATCTTACGGTTGTTTAGATCTTCACAAACTCTGAGGCTTGAAGGAAAAGTTTGATAGGGAGTAACCATTCCTAACGCAGCAGTCTTTCTTTAATGAGGTTTAGGGTAATTGAAATATGTTTTTTTATGTATGGATGATGATAAATTTGAGAAACGAGAAAATTGAAATTGAATCACAAGTTCGACTTTGACGATTTATAGTTACCTATATATTGTTACGGTTCATTTATTTATTCGGAACAAAAGCACGAATATGTAACACCAAAACGTGCGTATTTTTTTAAGAGGAGAATTTTTCTTCGAATTTTCGAATAAATCATACATCAATATGTTGATTGTTATTTATGTTATACCAGATAATTATCAAACTTTTTGCAATGGTGTACAAAAATGGTGTTTTTGTTGAGTATACTCAAGTTGTGACTTCTTCAACTAGAATTTCGTTAATTCAATGTAAGAAGAAAATATTGATCACAAAACAAAATTGCCCGAACAAGTTCCTTCAGATAAAGAAACATTTAGTATTATTTATTAATACTGGTGACTTTGAAATTCTGTAGTTGTGTAGTGCAAAAACGGAATTTTTTAAAAGTTATGCGGACAAATGTCAACGGTATGAATTACGAAATCTGTCATGTATGCTGAGTCGAAGTCACTTATAGGTAGAAATAAGTTGAGTAGGAGTTAAATGCACAAGAAACCTATTGAAAATGATGTTGGACAATTGGAAATTTGAATTGCGAGTAGGTTTGATGACTTGTGGAATCTTTGCATTGGTTCATAATTTTCGTCCAAGTTTACACCATTTTCAAAGTCAAAACGAAAAATTGGGAGTAATTGATTTTTCCTAAACGTTCTCCAATTTGAATTTTCCACCCATCGATAACTGCGAAATAATTGAATAAAGAGAAAGCGAAGAAAAAAAATAAACAAAAAAATTTCACACATTTATAGGCATATAACAATTCAATGTTTTTTTCTTATTACCCACAACGTAAGTGTATACGTTGAAATTTGATACGATCCTGTAGATTTTGTAGTTTTCATTGTTTCGTTGAACATATGTAGTATTACTTATTATGGATGACGACTTATGTTGACCAACAATCGAAACAGAATAAAACGTATTATCATTTTTTCAATACAACCAAGAAATATTGTCCTAATTCTCATCATTATAATAATTTACTGAATTGAAGATTAAGTACTCAATTTTGTCAATGAATTTCATCTCACGAAAACTATCAGATAACCACAAATGAATCAGAACAGATGATTAGTGCTTAAATTGTATCAACGACTAAATACTTTCACTGGAATAATACAAAACATAATTGTTTGTAATTTGCTGTAAATTGCTTTCACTCATGAGTGATAATTATTAATGAAAGCTTGTCCTTCACAACTGTAGAATATAATTAATTTCTAGTTAACAGAATAGAAAATTTACGGAGATATGAAAAAATACTGAAGATATTACATTGAAGATTGATATCAATTGAAAATTTGCTATCATTATTTCATCGAGTTCACAGCCATTCTTCATTATATGCAGAATTAGTTCACGTTGAAAAGGTATTGTACTTCTCTAATGATGAGATTTCGAGATGAATAAGTACGTTTAACTCTGCTGAATTATAAAAGAAATTAACCTACTAATAAGTATCCTAATTATGAAAATTCTAATTAATTTTATGATATGATATAGCAAAAATGAATCTTATTATTCTTGAAGAAAAACTTTGTATTGAAGAAAAATATAATTAATGATACACCATCGAATGAATGAATATCTAGAATTCACACGATATATAATGATAACATAATGTACGTTAAAAAAATTATAATAAGAATATGGCTGGATTATATCTCCAATTATTCTCGAGTATAATTCATTTCCTTGTGAGGAATCTCGAAATACTTTATGGTAATGGAGTTGGTGGAACAACTTCAGGAAATTAGTTAGGCCAACAGTCCATAATTTGTAGTCGAGAGTTGTTAATTAGTTGTGATACAAACAACATTTGACACTTCTAGGAAAAAACTTGCCTAGTTAATTTAGTGACTGGTTGATATTTTTGTTATACAGTGACAAAATTGGTAGTTTCACTGATATTTCGAGTAACAACATTACTTTTATTTGAGCGTATTATTATTAGCTTAAATCCAACTTGAGTCACCTTTTTCGTTGTACACGCCCAAAAGTAAACCTATATTTATTATTCATTTACTTAAAACTCATCTGAAGGAGTGTGAAAGTGTTTGAGAGTCTTCAGTTTCAAAATGTTTGAAAAAGTTTGAAAATGGAATGATTTTCAATAACTTTGAGAATTCAAAAATTCAAAAGGCACTGAAAGACGACTAATAATTTCTAATAGTTGCAATTGATCAATCAAAAATGTTTTTCAATTTCAATATATCATGATCAATATCATGCGATTTAATAACCGCTGAAACTGATTTTTACATAGTTACTCAAGTGTAGATATCGCAACCAGGATTCGAACCTATCCTAGTGAGAGCCCTCACTCTCCCTATTACGCTACAGAGACAACTCATTTCTTATTACCGAAAACACATTTTGAATTGAAAAATTGCAGTATTCTATAAGGAAAAATTAAAAAAAAAGAATTTACTTAAATCGATATGGGAAATGGAGTGAAACCATTCAGGGTATATATTGAATAATCCCAATGAACACACTACAAACCATTCCTTATTTAAAGGGCAGTTCAGCTTGGAATTTTTACTCCAACTCATTTTTTGAATGTTTTTCCATTTTTCTGCTAATTAATACTCTGCATCTAAGCAGCATTCAAATATACATAGTAAAAGTATAAACTTTTTAGAAATATTCGAAATCTCTGGAGTGAAAACAACGAATATTCTGAAAAAAGAAGACCAGATTGAAAGGAACGAATGAAATCAGAAATGTAACTTTGAAGGTTTTCAGTCAAGAAGTTTCCTTCGAAACACATAACCAGTTGAAACAAAGTTCAGTGTTTCAACATAAAATTTTCTTCAAATGAAAAATGCGTATAGAGGTGAGAAGATACCTCTGATATATTCAGAGAACCAATTTTACCTGTTTTCATTACTAAAATGAATTGTAGACCAAATTGAAATAAATTTCATTCATTTGTTTCATTGCCTGTGTCTCATTCACATATAAAAAGTTTTTTTTTTTAGTTCAGTGGTAAAGTTTAACGTCGGTTTCGAAAGGCAATTGGGCTTGTAATCAATGTACATTACCCAGCACTATTATTCAACTACTTAAATCATAGACAAATACATACACACATGCCTTCTACTGGGGCTCGAACCCGAGTTCTTAGTCGTGTGTTCTCCCAACTAAACCACGGAGACTGGCATATAATAAGTTAATTTTAAGCAGGAAGTCACAACTTTGAAATTATTTGCAATACACAATCGACACATACCTGCTAAAGATCAATGGATAAAGAAGATACGACTGAAGAATGTGTTTCTTCCTGTTTACCTCGATCTATAAACCAAAACTGAACAGAAATATCATTCAATTCATTACTATCTTGAAAAACTTGATAAAATTCGTAAAAAAGTTTCAAAAAACGAAATAAAGACTATTTGCACGAATAAACGAAAGTGAAAGACACTTAATCAATATAGAAAAGACCAATATGGGAGAAAATAATAGTTTTCATAAAATACTTTGTGAATAATTTTCACACATGTGAAAAAGAATATAAACTTCAAAATTCTTGTTGGAGAACATAAAAACTAATTCTCAAAATTCCATAGCTTTCTGCCAGCATTATAACAGTCATAACCATTTCTTAGAATGATTTATAAGAAATCTTTTATCATAATAATAAGCTCTATTTATAGCTTATATCCAGTAACCTTTTCAAATATAATAAAGATTTTCTTTCGCTTAAACGAAATACACAGTTTTGAAATCTGAATTAAAATAAAAATTTATAGTTTAATATTATCGAAAATATTATCTTTTGTATCGAATTATTGAGTACAGTTTTATGAATTGATTCATTGGACATTTTGTTGTCAATTTTAAGTTCTATAATCATTTGTAAATTCTATAGACAGTCGTAAGAATACACTCAGTTTCAACTTGTGTAACTGATCTCGATGAATAGGTAATACTTCGCAACACTTGGAAAAAGTTGACGAAAATATTGACTTTTAACCAAATAAAATTCGAATTTGAATGAGATATTCTCCATAACTCATATTCAAATGAGTCTAAATTTTTTTTTGACGAAACCATCGTTAAATAGCGGACATAATCTACGAGTATATAATAAATAGATTCGCTCAACGTTTTGCATTTACGCTCGCTTTACTGTGAATTGATCATTAGCCTCTCGTTTCAATTATGTAGTATTTAATTTATCCATTTTTGAAGTTGTACGAAGAGATCCATAAAAGGCATCCGTTAATTGCTTTTTTTCCATGGCGAAGTAACTCAACTGCATCTGATTAATCACTCTACAGATCAATTCTTATCTGGACCGTTTCATCGTGCAATGATGCCTGACTGCGATATTTTAGAACAAAAGAAAATATCTTCAGGGCATACTAATTGTAATTACAATACCTATGCAGATGAGGTTTCTGTTTCCTGATAACGGGTCATCAGATTGTTTCGTCTCGGTATAAAGATTAATGACATAGTCTACCGTCAACCATTTGTGTTTGGCGAAACACAACAGGCTGGACGCTATTGCCGTATCACGACCGCCATCACGATCGATTGTAGATTCCGAGAATAGCACCGCAGTTGCCACAGTTTGATAAATATGATGGTACGTGGCGAT
Source organism: Henosepilachna vigintioctopunctata (assembly GCA_030704895.1). Classification (NCBI taxonomy): domain Eukaryota; kingdom Metazoa; phylum Arthropoda; class Insecta; order Coleoptera; family Coccinellidae; genus Henosepilachna; species Henosepilachna vigintioctopunctata. The sequence goes on along the minus strand of JARQZJ010000033.1, from coordinate 3,258,290 downwards.
GTCATCGTTTACAACCACTTGAGAGGGACTGCGAATACTGAAGACGATACCGGGCTACGTCAAGAACACACAGTGACGGCACCTAACCGCTTGTATGCCAAATCAGGACGAAAATGATACAGTGTTGCGAATTAGATTAGAATTCATCAGATTAATTAATAGGCCAAGCAACAGAGAATTTGTTGTGACATTATTCATTTCAGCAAACTGATGGTGTACTTCATACTTCATTTTCGTTATAATTTGGACAAGCAAATACCAATAATAAATTTTTAATTGACGATTTATACCAACAAATTAAATTTTTTTTAGTTTTTCATTTATAACATTAAAAGTAATTATGCAAACTCAATGACATCAACAGATATATTGTAGGCTATTCAATAACGAACAAAATGAGCCGTCACTCGACCCGATTGAAGTATTAGAAGCGAAGAAAATTTGGAGAAACTAGGAGATTTATTGTTTATTTAAGTAATTAATTACTTCGTTAATTGTCATCCTACCTGGTTACGATTTGGTGGAATCTTGGCACTCTCCAAGTGGGATAAAAATGGACAATGGTGGCATAATAATTTTTTGCGTAATTGGTGGTTCTAATAAATCAATTGGTTCAATTGCAAAATGTCTGGATGCCACACGAATCGTCCCATTCTGTTTGTTGAAACGAATTTCGAAAATATAAGCAAAGTACAACAAAATGCAAATCTTGAATTTTTGAAAAATATTGCAAAATACACGAAAAAAAAAGGTGTAAACATGACTCCAAACGGCCAAACGCTCGTAAAGGACGCAGTGGAAGGGGGTCTTGGACAGTAGGAGAGGAGAATATATACATATAAGAATACTTGCCTCTCCTCTGTCCAAGATCCCCTTCCACTGCGTCCTTTACGAGCGCTTGGCCGTTGGGAGTCATGTTTACACCTTTTTTTCGTGTATTTTGGAATATCTTTTCATAAATTTAAGAAATACATTCTGCTGTACTGTGCTTATATTTTCGAAATGCGTTTCAACAAACCAAATTGGACGATTCGTGTGGCATCCAGACATTTTTCAACTAAAGGCATTGATTCATTGGAACCGCCAATTACGCAAAAAATTATTATGCCACCATTATCCATTTTTTTCCAACTCGAATAGTGCCAAGATTGTTACTTTTTCACCAAATCGCAGCCAGGTGAGATAAAAATTAACAAATTATTAATTTTGAATATTAGAATAAATTAACTCTTGGATTAATGTTTCACGATTTATTTAACCATAGCTATGAATAGTCAACATGTTTCGAGCGTTAGCTCATTTTCGAGTCTTGAAAATGAGCTAAAGCTCGAAACATGTTGACTATTCATATGGTTAAATAAATCGTGAAACATTAAGCCAAGAGTTTAATTTATTTTAATATTCAATTATGTTTCACAAAGAGTTAAGCGAGAATTCAATCTCAGAATTATTAATTAGTTAAATAAGCAATAAATTTCCGAGTTCATCCAAATTTTCTCCGTTTTCAATGATTCGATCAGGTCGAGTGACGGCTCACTTTGTTCGTTATTGAATCGTCTAAAATACATCTATTGATGTCATTGAGTTTTCATAATCATTTTGAATGTTATAAATGAAAACCTAAAAAAATGTGATTTTTCGGTATAAATCGCCAATAAAAAATTTTGTATTGGTATTTGCTCATCCAAATTATAACAAAAATGAAGTATAGAGTACCTTTCTTCTAATGACACAGTCGGTTTGCTGAAATAAATAATGTCAAAGTCCCTTATCAGTTGATCCCCGTTGCTTGGCCTATAATTATTTATCTATTATGGGTGGTGTATGATTTCGACAAGTTATGCTATGTATTTGATAATACAATCGAACCCGAATTGTTTGATTGTAGTTAATTCGAGTGCGAATATTAAGGTTATACTGCGTGGACTTTTTGTCACTGTAGATTTGGTATGACATTTTTTATTATTCAATTAATCTTGTATGCTGGAGTTTTGATACATATTTAAAATTTCACGTTCAAATTAGATGAGAATTTAATGCGAGTCAATTTCAGAACTGAGAGTGCTTTAAATCATATCAATGTAACAGAAATAATTCACTGTGTGATATTGTAAATTAGTATTACAGACATGTTGTTGAAAACAGTAAAAATGAGGTGAGGTGACGTTGGTTTTGGTGAGCTGAGTGATCAAAGTAATAACCGAGAAACATTGCGAGACCCCAACAGTACCATTCGTAATAACCAGTCTGTGTCACCATTTTTTCTTGATTTCCTTCCTCTAATTCATTGTTTAACTGAATACACATAAACGTTTATCTTTTAGTGGAGATGAACATTTTACAGGAATAGTACTTCATTATAACCATATTATATCAGAAATACTTGCCACCCAATTTAGTGTTGAAACATTTTGGTTTTGAAAAACCATTCTCATCAGAAATTGAATTAGATTTCAGAACCTGAGGGATTATGCCCTAATTTTGGCATAAAATAATATTTAAGCTACGTGCTTCAATACTATACATATATTCCTGTTTCAATGATCAATCTTCTATGTAATCGTCGGAAAGAATATCGAACAAATTTTTCGTATATATTGATAATAATCTTTCGATTTTCACTGTACTGTGTTTGCGGTTACGGTGTATTTCAATTGCAATTGATTTCAATTTTATTTTCGTTGACTTCATACTCGTATTTCATTAACGTCTGTTGACTACTTTCGACTTTGTAATAGATAATATTTTATTTTTAGTTTGTTCAAATTGGTTATTGTATATTTTTATTTACATTCATTTCAACTTTATTTTCGTTGTATACATTCGCGTATACTTTCTTTTTTAATTTAATTTTTTTAATTTTTTTTTCATTCATCATTATTTGTATTCAATTTGTTATTTTTTCCTTATTAATGGATGTACATACGTCGGTAATATCTGTATTAATATTATTATTTTTATATAAAATGACGCTGACGTGTTGTGTTAGATACTTCATGTCTCGGTGCCTGACCTCCATCGATTAAGGCAAGTATTACTAACAATGGAAAAATACGACGAGATCAGAAAATGACACGACAAATTCTAGACGAAATTTGTTATATCGTTGATTTGAGATACAGATAATTCTATATGATGTCTTCATACTATGAAGTATGAGTACCGAAGCGAAAGTACCTATAAGAAGTTGTCACAAAGTTTGGGTATCACTACAATTTTTTTCACTCGTAGTTAATCATTTGGTCATTGGTTGAGGTATGTATCAATTGATTTCTTTGATGTTCATTGATAGAAAATTGAAAACATAGGATCAATATTCAAGTACTTATAATTTCTAACACACTGTTCGAATTCAGAATATTTTTAGGAGTTAATATCGGTTTAAAATTAGTCATCAAAATCTTATTACGACTTCATCGTTTTCTCTATACAACTAGTCGAATGTAATTGGAAGATAATAATAACACAAACAACGTTCTTTTGAAAAGCATTACTATAAAAGGGAAACAGGTTTATTGTATAGATTGAGGCATTTTAAGACGTGAACGGATCTGTCAATTTATTTTAATTCGTTACGGAATGAATTTTACAAAGTCAATTATCATGACGCACCGAAAAAACATTTCCTCATCACCAAAGCTAAAAGTTTCAAATCTTTGTGTGCACTAGGAATTATTATTTAAATATCCTCATATACGTTCACTTATATTATTATTCACTTTCGTTTTCATTTTGTTGTATGAGTGGAGTTACATAGAGATAACTTGTTCAACTACGAGACTGTCGTAGTACATTGAACAACGTTGCCGGATTTGAAACAGTTTCTTTCATTCTTTCTATTCAACGATTCAATATGTTGGAAGAATGAGATCATGACAATGAATTGAATTGCCTTATTTCTATGAGAACAAAGAAATTGACGCTAGTTTTCGACAATTGATGACAGAGAAACAATTCTCAAAACATATAATCCAGTGTGAAATTGGAAATAGGTGTCGTTTGGGCAGTTCTTCTTATTTTTTCAATTTACCAACAATTCCAATAAATTAACTGGGTGAAAACTAGGTACCTATTTGATCTGATATTGATACGAAATGGTCAAAGCGTTTTTTTTCGACAGAGTTATATATTTCGATGTTGAAGAAAAAATTCAAATCGAATTCCGTGATAAGAAACCAAGATTTAGTTGTCCAAAAATGTTCGTTGATAACTATGTTCGTTACATTAAGATTACAGAACCAGTTGAACTAATGGTTGAAGTGTTCAGAAGCGAAGTAACCAAATCAAAACCGTACATTTGATTGTATTTTATAAAATTTTCGAAAGTTTTCTTATCTCGACAACATAAACCTGGAGTACTTCATGGTCAATTCGTGATTGTTTCGTAGATAAAGCTCATGTTAGGAAATAGATGGAGCGGATCTTTAGACACCACGAAAGTAATAGAACAGCGTTAATGTTCCCTTTGTTGGAAGTAGCCGTAGAGACAAAACATGTCCGACAAGAAAGGAATCTATGAGTTCACCGTTCGTTGCAATTCGATGGAGTACGTGATGATAAAATTGAAATGAAACTAATGGAAAAAAGGCGTGCCAACCTCGATGGTCGAAAACGTTACCCGGAACACAATTACAGAAGTATGAATCTTGAACCAACCAACTGCGAAGAACAGTTGATTGAAAGGAGAACGAAAACTTGAATAATGAAAATGAGAACGCAATTTATATAGATTTTATGGTAATTTTTCCGATTTTAGTAGATAAACATATTGTCATCTATTTCTGATATAGCCTCAGAGTGCACTCCCCATTGTGAAAAGTATTTATTTATGTATAGGTAAATGTTAAGAGAGGTGTAAGACATAATGTACAAGGTTAGTCTTTATTTTCGAAGCCTTAATATATTTCATGAAACAGTTAGAAATATGAACGTTTTTAAAAATTCATTAGAAAAATTGAAAAAAAGCATAAAACGAAAACAATTTATGGAAATTTCAGGTCATTGTGTTAGTTATGTGGAGTTTTTGTCAGCTTCGATCTGATGTCTTCGAAAAGACTAGATATCATATTTCAACGTTATTAAAGATTCAAGAGATGCTTGAAATATGATATTAATTACGAAATGAATTCCTTATGTTGAGGCGAATTAATTGCTCAATGAATATTAAACAATTTTAATTGATTACATTAGCATAAAAGCGACCGTTGGAAATATTATCGACAAGAACAGACACTGTGTAAACAAACAGTAAATTGTAGTTTATTGTGAATTATTCGAAATTAATGCAGTTTTCATTGCCCATTATTCAGGAAAGTTTAGATTAGGTTTTAATGAGATAATTCGATGAAAGTGATTATAATATGACTTCAAATCGAATATGCCGAATTCAAATCTGTGAAAATCACATCTTCTTTCAATATATTCATTGATGCGACTCATTGCGTCAGATTCTGAAAGTACTACATTTACTCTTATATTTGAAGCTTTTAAGATTATTTTTGTGTTCAAAGTGAAATTAAATTGGGATTACTTGGGATTTTTCCTATACCTATATTTTTTTTAAATTTTAGCCGAAATAGGCTTTACACGTTTGTGTTTTAAGTGTAGATATATAAACAATATATGCCCTGAAAGAAATGTAATACAAGAAAAAGAATATTGTAGTTCTTGTGCTACATTATCGCACTTGTAGATATTTGCTATCAAAGTATATGTATAGTATAACATTCTTTCGATAATTTTTTGACAGATTATTCAAAAAGAACATTATAGCAGAGCTGACCATGTGAAACATGAACAATGCGATGTCTTCATTATCCTTCTAGGGATAAATGTTAGAGAATATTGAAATTTCCATTATCCTTCCAGAAATGTTAGAGAATATTGACATCTATGCCTACATTTATTGAAAGCGTAAACAGTTACTGTTTCGTACTACAAAGTACTCATCAGTTAATCCATGTTCAACAAATGAAACGCAACGACTTCAATCCTCACATACCCTCCTATTGATTGTAAGACAGAAATATGAAGTAAATCGTATGCATGTATAATTGCATAAACTAATGTACATATCAAACTTTAGGAATAAATGTACAGCACATGAATAGATTTAAAAATGAAAGTTTCACACATCCTTATCGATTAAGATACTTTATTATACAACTGTAATTTTTTGAAGGATTTTATCTGATTCGATGAAGTGATGCGCCATCTAACCGCAACCGCAATAGACATTTATTTGAAATATGTGTTCTGTTTTTCAACATACTCAAAATGAAAGACTTCAATGTTCTGTAGATTGAGAGCTGGATTACTTTCTATATTATTAAAAAAATTTTGGATTATCATCACTGATTTTATTATAGTTTTTTTATTTTTTTCCTGTATTTTTTTTCAATGAGCACATTTTTGTTGTAAATGATCTTCTTCGGATGAGAATATGAGTGGATAAAATGTTGGGAACGAATAAACGTCTTCTACTAATTGGTATGCTTCTTGAAGATTGGTGGAAATGAGAATTCCTTTTTCCGTGTTATCTGACTCATCTAACATAATTTTTGTGACAGAAATTGAAATAATCAACACAAATTGAAATAAATATCATCCCATTTCATGTTTACTTGAGAATGTTTGAAAATGAATACGTAAGTAAACGAAACATCGTTTATACTATTTTTCTGAATAATTTCAACTATCGAGTTTTAATTTCGATTTCATGATTTCAACCATAGGAACATCACATTTTTCATTTCAATGTATATTCTATATTTCTTATTTTGGCAATTTTCAGATGAAGTCCCATTACTCGATATTATTCAGTACTCATAATAGTCACTGATTGAAATTCGTATCAATTTTTTTAGTTAAATACTTTACCTCGAAATACCTAATTGAGTAAAATATTCATTGATTCACCTTACTTTAAAGTCACCTTATAATTGATCAAATTTTTCAATTTGAATTTTTTTTTTGGGTCATTTTCAAAATTTTTTGCTACTCAAAACTTTGTCAATTTCTTATTCGTCAATCGAGTAGTTATTTATTAACTCGGTTCACCAATATCAATTTGTAATTTCATATAACCTCCAATTTTGTTGAACTTTTCAATAATTCAAGATTCTATAAGCATCCCTTTTATAAAACTTTGTATTAATTGAGCCGATAATTCAGAATTTTGTTCCTGAAGATTTATTTCAATATAAGGGAGAGTAGAGAAACTACCTAATTGAATTCTGATTTGGAAATTTCGATAGAATGTATGAAGTTTGATTCGAAAATCATTTCAATTGAGTATCAGATTTGTTGAGTGTATCTATATCAAAGCCACATAAACAAGATATCCTCCAGCGTTTCCTTGATTTTCTAAACCGCTCTCGTTAACTGTTAAATGAAGAAATTCATCTTTAATGAAAGTTCAACAGTTCTGTAGAGGTATTTCATGCAGTTCATCCGAACATTATTAATCTCATTATCAAGTCCACCGAACCGAGGAAAATAGTCGGTACACATAACTCCGTTTTTTCCGCCCATTTTTAGCTTCACGACTCAAGAACTCAATAAAGCGTACTCACATCCTAATGAATCATCAAACTGGCATCTATATTGATCGGCTAACAGATTAATTGCTCAGCTTTTCACCGATTTGAATCGGATTAAGATCATCGAGGTAACATGAGGAGGAATGGAAATGTTTTATGATTCTCCATTTACATTTCTTGAACTGTCAGTCTGGTTTGGAATTGATGAACTTGGAACGCTTTGAGTATTTTATTGCCGACTTCATATGAATTATATACAATGTGACTATTCGTCTAGCTTTGGACGGAACAGACCCGATTTCAATTCAGCTTTTTCTATCCTGGTGTCCCTTGCGAGGTCCCGCTTTTGCAAACAGATCAAACGATAATTTGAAAGGCATTTTTGCCGAGTTCAATTCAATTCAAAATTTAACAAACTACTCGGCGAACAGCTTATTCGAATTGGATGTGGAGCCACATAGTACATAACGCGAAGATAAACTGCCGCTGATTGCCTTCTTCTCGACTTCTGATGCATCATTGTGAAAATTTATTCATTTGTCTGCATCTGTACTGTTCAAGTAGAAGCTTTGAAAGAGTTTTGTGATTCTACAGAAACAGAGTATCAGAAACTGCTGAGCTTCAGTAAAAGAAGGTGGACATCGTTAATGCCAAGCTTGATAGAGTTCAAAAATGGTTCGATCCTTGAGCTACTATTTCCTCAGTATCGACAAAAACTCAAATATTTCAGAGAAATCATCGCTCAAAATTGTGTTAACATTTTTTGCACACACAAGAGTGTGACCTTTTAAGAAGTTGTTTTGAAAATCGAAGGGCAAAATATGTCGTCCATAGAGTCAGCTAAGGAAATTGATAGTCCAGGAGATAACATGCCCTTGAGAATACTATTTTCCTTCTTCAAATTGTACGTAATTTGTTTGCAAAATGACAGAAAGAGAAGCTGCTGTTGATCAGATGAATTAAAAACTGGAGACCGGAGTTATAAAACACGCAAAAAGTACTTTGAGCAGTAGCGTCGATTGAACACAAAACTAGAAGTGTTTGAATTGGCAAATTCAATCTTTTATAATGAAAAAACTTTGAAACACTGAGAAATTTTTTTATTATATTATTCCGCTTTAGCTAAAAAAATAAATGCTCACTTTAGTTGTACCACTAGCGGAAATCCAAAGAAGCAATTCCTCTGATATTTTGTTGATATTACTTCATCATAATGTTGTATGAAAAATAGTCGTGTATTACACACACAAACATTTGTGCTAGTATGAACATGATTAATTTACCAAAGATTGTTGAAATGGCTGAGCTGATTGAGAAGAAAGAACAATTACAGTTAGGAGTCTTCATGGATAGTATTTTTCAAGTAAATGTTAGTGTATTAACTCGTATACCTGAATAATCCATCTTCCAATATTTCTCTGTTCACATGAAAATCATGATCGTTCATTTTGTTATTTTAATATTGAAGTAACGAAAGTACTTTTGACTGTATTAGTAACATTCGACCAATCAGTTTGTTGAAAAATCAAATCAACTTCGGTTAGTAGAGTCACTACTGCCTTTCTACTGTCAAATTTGTCTAGTAGTTCAGCTAATGGAACAACACACAATATTCGTGCAACAGAAAGTCAAAGCTAAGTTAGAAAATATAACAATATTTTTATCTCTCAACAAATAAACATTATGAGGTTTGCTAAATAAGCAACAAGTTTTGGTGTCAAAGGAGGAGTCAAACTTTCTGATGAAACTTCTTTGTTGTATATAAAAGTCAATTTTTCCCAGTGAACATTCTACAAGTTCATTTTGTACGGTTTGGGTATCTATAGCTTGGGGTATCAATTGTTTGAAAGCCAAATCGAATATAATTCAGTCCTCGTAATGCTATATGATACAAATATTGTGTTAGAATTTTCACAAGCACCTCGTTTTACTATAGTGGAAGGTATAAGAAAGAGATGTAAGAAAAAATGTCGCTAGTGTGATGTTACTCCAATAAATGGCGTTATTGGAACAAAAGTTAGAGAACTGCAGAAGCAGAGTAGCCTAATTATCAAGTATATTATTTCTTGGAGAAGCTAACTGAAAATTTTGAGCTTTTTATGAGCATCAAGTGAAAACTAAACAGTTGAAACAGAGTACCCAAAATATTAAATCGTGAAAGCAAATTGATTTGAAACAACAAATTCGAGTGACAGAGGCTAAATGGCAGACAATTATTATAGGATTTGTACCGTTTATTAATTTCTTCGGAATGATAAACGAACTCTAATGAATTTTTGATGGATTTCTATGTTTCTTATTTGGAAAAACTGCAGCAACAAAAAATGAAAAATCGACTGTCATAACCGAAATGATAAGATAGTTGCACAGTTTTTACCGCAGAAAAAATATTATTCTCGTTAATTGAAATGAAAAGAAGAGGCTGAACGAAAGCCGAATTTTTCATGAATTGGCAAGCTGAAGAATAGTCAAACTTTTCAGGACTTTCTCTGAATAGAATCGCTGTTGAAGATCAGACGAAGAACATAAGTAGATCCGATTTTGGGCGATTTCTATCTTTCTTATTTGGAATAACTGTAGCAACAAGAAATAGGAAACCAAGAGTCATTGATTTTACCGAAATGATGAAATAACTGCATTGTTTTTACCGCAGATGAAATATAATTTTACTGAATCCAGATTTTTATTATTTCAATTTATTGAAATCAAGAAAACATGCTGAAGAACAGTCGAGTGCTATATGTCTTTACAGGTTGAAGGAGAGTCAAATTTTACAGGACTTGTACCTTTCACTGATTTTTCTGGATATGATCAAATTTTCTATCGTTCTATTAACTTTTTGAAATAACTGCAAAACAACAAAAGAAAGAAAACCAACAGTCATCTATATTACCGAAAGAATAAATTAATTGCAAAGTTTTTACTGTAGACAAAGTATTATTTCTATTTATTGAAACCGAATGAAATTCAACGGTGTACAATTTCAATAATTATAACGGCGAAAGCCAGTAATAAATCTTAAAAAAGCTGGTTCCAATTCGTTATGAATTGACATGTTGTACAAATTTTTTCTGTTACTTCAAGTAACAAGTAGCGAATAAAAACTTTAATAAATGAAAATCTCACGCTACATCGATCCGGCTTGGACAAGCGTGAAGGTGGAAACAAAGAGATTTACAACACGGATATCTGCAAAGAAACGCAATAAAATATTGAAGGATATCTGTCAAAATGAGACAGGTTCTGCTACGTAGCCAGCTTTTTCGCAGATTATGCAGATAAGACATGTTGTCGGATTGCTGTTAATGCAAATTCTGAATGGTAAATTGCTTCTGCAAATTGATGGATTGATTTTCGAGTACGTGCTTCAGACGTGACACGTGATTTTGACGTACGCTTATGATGGATTGAAGATGAGAGCTAACTATGGAATGAGGAAAATCGAATTAGAGTGATAACAATTACAAAAAGTGAACTTTATGTGAGGTAAATATCATGAAAGTGATGAGTTGTGAAATTGAAATTGATTGATTATTCAAAAAAAAAAATGTGGTAATAACTGAAAGCAAAATTGAATATTATATTCGTCGGATTATCAAGATGTGCTACAAACTCAACGACAGATGGATGAATGGAAAATTTTTGAAATTAACTTATTGGCTACTCAGATTTTAGGTAATTAAGGAGCTATGATGTGAAGAATTGAATTTTCAAAACAACGTTTCGTTGAATATCAATAAGGTATTCAATAGTGTTGGCGTTTACTTGATGTAAATCCATTATAATTGAATACAAACTTAAATTCAAACACTTGAGCTTATGATTTACACTTTATTCACTACCTAGCATGACTCGTTTCGTCGCTACAAACGACTTCTTCAGATGCTTACAGATTAATACCAACATCTGAAAAATAATATCTATTACCTGAAAAGGTTTAACAAGGGTGAATTGTTTAATTCTATCTGTTCATTGAGCAAATTTCCAGAATTTTTAAGCCGATTTATTTCCACTATTTCCCAATAATCTAATTGACTACTTCTCTCTATATTGTGTAAAATTTTGAAATTCGTATCAGAACATCATACAGAAAACCATACATCCAGAACATCGTACAGAAAACCATACTTTTGATACGAATTTCAAAATTTTACACAATATAGAGAGAAGTAGTCAATTAGATTATTGGGAAATAGTGGAAATAAATCGGCTTAAAAATTCTGGAAATTTGCTCAATGAACAGATAGAATTAAACAATTCACCCTTGTTAAACCTTTTCAGGTAATAGAAATTATTTTTCAGAATGGAATATCTTAGGTAAAACCAAAACCATAGAATCCCAAAATTACCTGATATTTATACCTTTGTTTTTCAAAATGTTGTTATTATTCTGTAAGCATCTGAAGAAGTCGTTTGTAACGACGAAACGCGTCATGCTATGTAGTCAATAGAGTGTAAATCATAAGTTCAAGTGTTTGAATTTAAGTTTATATTCATCAATAAGGTAATTGAAGCATCTAATTTCCAGAGAAATCAAGAAATTAGCAGTTCTATGACTGAAACTATAAGGATGTCATAAGTACCTTAAACGTAAATTGTATATAATTTCTCAACCTGCCTACTCTTCGGAGTTAATTATTAGAAACGATTTGGCTCGTGGAGTAGGCAGATTGAGGCCACGCAACCGAATTATTTCTTATCGTTCCTAGTTTCCTTCATTTGGTTCTTGGAGTAGGCAGATTGAGGCCACGTAACCAGGTAACCTTTCCTCATTTTCCTTCATTCAGTTCGTGGAGTAGGCAGATTGAGGTCACGTAACCGAGTAACCCTTACCTTTACTAATTTATTCCAACTCCTGAAGATGGCTTCACAACGGAAGCCGAAACGTTGAGATTATATAAATCTAGAACGCGGCTCATTCCGAGAACCAAGTTTTATACATACTTCTGACCGCGGAAACCTTTCTGAACATTTCATATTTATATATATATATATATATATATATATATATATATATATATATATATATATATATATATATATATATATATATATATATATATATATATATATATTCTGTTCTTTTTTATCTAAAAAAGAGTAATAAATATCAAGAATATCCGAGTCATAATTCATTTTTAGACCTCTAATTTTTTCTTCAATTCAGTGGACCTACATTAAACGCCGCTTCCGAACGGCCATTGGGTTTGTAATCAATCTATATTACCCAGCATATATCATTCTTTAAACAACTTAAATAATAGACAATCACAAACACTAATACCTTCAGCGGGGCTCGAACCCGTGTTCTTCCGCACCATAGTTCTGCCGATTAAGCCACAGAGACCGGCAAAACCTTCAATTTCTTTCAGACTTGATATATTTTATGAATGAATGATTCGAAATGAAAGGTACATTTTTATGAAAACAAGGTTACATTGTGTGGAACAATATCGTCAAATAAGATTTCAATAGAATATATAACAACGTAATGTTTCGACAATAATTATGTTTCGAAAATTGAAAAACTTCTTTGTTTTGTTAATGATCAATGACAGTTTTCATCTTGGAATTTATGCAATCACTTTTTTACCCACTTCATGAGCCTTTCAGCCAGACGAATTTATAAGAAATTTGTGGTAGTGATTAAATTAATGTTTATTTTCTATTACTCGTAGTGGTAGGTGTAGAAAACTAATACGGAAATCAAAAAACTCGAGCTACATCCTTGATTTTCGAATGACAATTGCTCGAAAGAATTTACAGTACCGAATTATTCAAACTTCCATATTGTATGAGTAGGCAGTTCTGAACACTCGATCAATAAATCAAACTTTTTATTGAACCACCGGGTATCGATCTACGTGCCAGATGAAGCGGAACGGTTTCACCAGATCAGATGGTATTATCTGTAGTACAATGTTGTCAATTCTGCCTAAATGTATAATATTTTGATGAAAAACTACTGGGTTAATGTAATTCGAATTGAAATGAAAACACAGTGTGAAATAGAGTTATCAATATTTTCGTCCGAAAATATCCATTATTTGCATTCAAATATGGCCCTTGCATTACAGAAACTTCAAGTTTTAGTCAACATAACTGTTTTCATACACAAGGTGAAACTAGATATTTGGCAATATGGTCTTGAGGTACATCTTTCACTCACGGTTGAATTATTTGGAACTACTGATGAAACTATAAAATCAGCAACACTGTCTAGCGCTGGAAACAGTTTTCATATTAAATCTTTGGATCTACTTGTTAAACGGTAGATTTGGCAACCTCAGATTGCGGAGCCTTCGGCTCTTCAGAAACAACCACGTAATGCTTTCAAGACAGACATTTTTACTCTGCTCCTTGATGCATATCACGTGGGCAGACTAAAGAATTAACTATTTTTATCGGGCATCTATTAATCATTTACATACGCAATTAGTAGTGCTTATACGTAGCAAGGTATGAAATCGGTACTTATAGTCTATCGCAGGCTTGTTTGTGGTTAATGCTTATTTCTTTCGATTCTATCAGTAATACCTACGTATAATAGGTAACTCTCTAACCTATTTTGCAGACTCCAATGGTTTCACTGCTCAACATACAAATGTAATACCTAGGTGCATGTCTAGGTACAAGTCTTTAGGTAATTTGAAAACATATTAAAAAAAAACTCATTGAGCTATAATATCAAATATTTTTTCAATATATACGTTATTTTGACAAATATGAATTTAATCTTCATATTTTCTTCTTACATTACGAAGAAATAAAATTTTATGAATAGTAAACATTCGAAAAACTGTAAAAATTTTGATAACTTTTGAAAGTGTACTTACGTATTTCCACGATTTCAGACAAATTAAGATACTGCAAAGTAGATCTTGCACTTACCTAGAAAAAAAAACTCAGTCAATATTCGGATCAATATATTTTGAATGAAATATCGAAACTCAATACTCAATAATTTGCAATTTTATTATTGCGATTGTATTGGAAGCTTGTAAAGTCACAATGGAAGTTTCTTCAAACTGAAGTATTGATGTTTTTCATAATTTTTCAAAGAATTTGAACATTTCAATCTGAATTCAAAGACAACATTAATAAAAGAATAAATTCTATGTAGGTTTAAGTACTAGTGACTTCAAAGGAAGAATATCTGAAGGTAAAGAGCTAAGCACTGAAAAATATTAGATAGAAGTGATACACATTTACGTAAATATTTTCATTTCCGCATAGATGAATTTGCAATATAAGAAATATAATTGCAAAATATTAATAGAATTGTTTGGAAACTCTGAAATAAACTGAGACGGTTTCACTGATCTATTTGGTGGAAAATCTCATTTTTATTTGACAATTCTCAGAAAATAAACTTATGTTAATCATAAGTTCAAAATAAATTCCACCATAGAAACAATTATACAATAAATGAATCACAAATTCTCAAACATTGATTACAGTTTTGATTCAGATTTATTTCAGTTTATTCCTTGATTGTAAAAAATTAGAAACTCTGATATAATTTTTTTTAACTTTTTTGAGTCAATTCATTTCAACCTTAATATATTGGAGAATCACACAAACCTGAGGTGATTTAACATCAGAGAATAAATTCAAGAGGGCCTCGTAAATCCGCGAATTGGATACCAAAGAAGTGTTATATTATACATTTTAAATCAAACGGCCTACACGAATGTATTCACAAAGGAACCGAGAATGGCCCAGTGCGTAACTTGTTGCATTTGTTACACCTGCCCGCCTTGTGACAGATGTTAAACGCCCGGTGGGTCGACTACAAAACAACAGGTAGATAGTGGTTTTTTAGTCCGGCAGGGAATTGAAAATGGTGATAGATGTACAGACGGATGATGAAACGGATTCGTGCAGTGATGACCTAATTCTTTACGTGAGTGAAATTTTTTCTGGGAATTTCTGAAAAATACGATTAACTATTTTTTTAATTCAGTGGACCTACAGTTTAACGCCGGTTCCGAACGGCCATTGGGCTTGTAATCGATGTACATTACCCAGCATATTTCATTATTCAAACTACTTAAATCATAGACAAACACAAACACCCATGCCTTCAGCGGGGCTCGAACCCGAGTTCTACCGCACCAAAGTCGGGAGTTTTACCGACTAAGCTACGGAGACCGGCACGATTAACTATATTTCTCTCGTTAGGTGTGCGAATATTTTCGATTAAACGGATGACATTTGCCCACGAATGTTGTTATAAAGGGTGTTTTTTTTAGAGGCATAGAACTTCAAATTGCAATAAAACAACGATGGATCATTCGATTGACAAGAATTTTTTTTATTCGAAAGATAATCTTGTGGAATGACGTTTTGAATATGACTTCTGGCATATGACCGCCACGGCTGGCTCGAATGTAATCCAATCTGGACATCCAATTTTCGATGACATTTTCCAACATTTGTGGCTTTATATCGGCAATAACCCGGCGAATATTGTCTTCCAAATGCTCAAGCGTTTGTGGCTTATCCGCATAGACCAATGACTTTACATAGCTCCACAGAAAGTAGTCTAGCGGTGTTAAATCACAAAATCTTGGAGGCCAATTCACAGGTCCAAAACGAGAAATTAGGCGGTCACCAAACGTGGCTTTCAATAAATCGATTGTGGCACGAGCTGTGTGACATGTTCCGCCGTCTTGTTGAAACCACAGCTCCTGGACATCATGGTTGTTCAATTCAGGAATGAAAAAGTTAGTATTCATGGCTCTATACCGATCACCATTGACTGTAACGTTCTGGTCATCATCGTTTTTGAAGAAGTACGGACCAATGACTCCACCAGCCCATAAATCGCACCAAACAGTCAGTTTTTCTGGATGTATCGGTTTTTTGACATACACTTGAGGATTATCTTTAATACAAATGCGGCATTTTTATTGGTTGACGTAGCCATTCAACCAGAAGTGCGCTTCATCGCTAAACGATAAAATGAACATAGTGCGCGATACGTACTCCGCACAGAACCGTTATTTTCGAAATAAAATTGCACTCTTTGCAAGCGTTGTTCAGGCGTGAGTCTATGCATGATGAATTGCCAAACCAAACTGAGAATAAATCACTTTTCAGCTGTCAAATCGGTCGCCATCTTCAACAGTAATTCCAACTTAAAGTTCTATACCTCTAAAAAAACACCCGTTAAAATGTCCAAATAAGAAGTTATAAGAATAGAATATTTGTAACCATAAAATAGTATTCTATATTTTAAAATATAGAATTTATAATCCGTGCATTAATTATTCATATTTTGCAGCTGTGGTAACAGTACAATGAATAGAAGCAAATGGAAACGAAACAATTTTATTGGAATTGAGTTTTCCCGCATGCAAAATAATGAACACTTAATCACTTTCATTATTCCAAATTTTAACTGTGGAATCGAATCCAATACATATTTTTCCGACCAATTTTATTTTGAACTAAAACTCATACAATTCATGGATTCCTCGTTGTTTTCTCATTAACCTTTATGATCATAAAATCACATAATAAAGCCGTAAATTTTATTATGGTCGCTCGACCCTCTTAGAAAATTTGAGGTGAAACACAACTCAAATCACCAGGTCCAGTTTGGAAACTAAGCAGAATAATAATCCTTTGATGTTTGCTTTTGATGGAAAAGTAAACAAATATAAATGAAAAATAAGTGAGAAGTATTGAAGGCAATAAAAGGAAATTGGTCTCATTTTTAATCATTCGAAATTGTTTTCATAAGAAGGGGTTATATTCGAGGTTTTCGAAGAACTTACTTGAGAAAATTGAAACATACTAGTTAAAGTCTAAAGTTTAGTTGCAATTATTGCAACTATAATTAGTAGAAATTTTCGACAGTTTTTCTGTTATTTCTGTGTAATGGGATTTTTCCATACTCGTTCTTATTCGTGTAATGTGAAAAAACGTTCTTATTCGTGTAATGTGAAAAAAAGGTCAAAATTTGAGTACTGCTTCAGCAGTCGCTTCGGAAGTATATTGTCTTCTCTGAAACATCTGAAAAGTTGTGTGGCATGGTGAGCCACCCAAAGGAGTTCATTAATTTTCACAGATGAATTTTCTTTATATGTAAATCCTGGGCATTTATTCTTCCATGATTTGTCGCCAGTTTTGACCTTTTTGACCAAATCAGTATCGTCGTTGCCGTCATTCACTAACTCCTGAGCGACATTAACGCGTTGTTCCTTTTGCTCAAAATTTATCAATTTCAGAATAAACTTCCCAGCCATACGTTTCATGTCCAAATCATCCGAGAAAATGGCATGGCATGAGCTGATTGGTATGCCAACATTCTTCTCCAACCATTTTCTTCACTGTTTCGATGTTTTCTTCGCTTATTGACGTGGTTGCAACTTCAGAACGATCATCATCTTCAACATCTTCTCGGCTTTCTGTAAAGCCCTTGTACCACTTAACTATACACACTTTTCTGAGACAAAGTAGACTCAGATTTCAATAATTTAATGAATTCTTTGATCCATGTTCTTCAGAAGGAAAAAATGTTCAGTTGTTAAAAACAAACTACTTATCCAAAATTGCTGATAATCTCAACAAATAAGAAACGTATGTGTACCAAAAAAACATTTAATTTGAACAAGTCTCGTTTAGGGGATACACTAAATACAAGTATCTTCTCAACTTATCAAAATTAAATAAGGTATAAAATTTCACTTATTCAAGTTAATGAACACTTTTATATATGAGCTGTTTTTGAAATTTTACTATTGATTTGTTGTTTGAAATGTGTTATTTTGAGTTGTGTTATTTTAAAGAATTCATAAATCAATCATAAAATGAACTCACACTGAAGCTCCTTACTTCTGAGAAGTCTTGAATTGTTTTCAAGTATGTTAATTGGAGACGTTTTTATACCCGATAGTTTTCATATTCGAGAATTTTTTAAATTGTATGCTTCTTTGATAATTTATTGATTTTCATACAAAATAATGGATTACATAGCTGTGTTATGTTTCGATGGATATCAATCCATTACTTATAGTAAACGCGATATATAGTTATAGTCATAGTAAATGGTGATGGCTCTCCATAAATACAGAAAGCATTGTACCATACGGTATACGCTCTGAGTGTTTCATTAAGTTACAAAAATATCTCTCACTCAGTAGTGTGTTTGAAGGTGTTGGCATATTGTGTTTTCCTTGATTGAAAGTCTGAAAGGAACAACAGTTAGGTATTCAAATATACCTTCTACAATGTAAAACTAACAGTTTTGTTGAACTTTTCTAAATAAGGTACCACACTGCCTAGTTTGTATGGATCAATATAACTCTGAGTCAGTGATGTTTCTACGATAACAAATTTCATCCATTAAATGAGTTCTGACGAAAAATTAATTTTTCTAAATTATCGACAAATCTCATATCGAAATTGTTTGAAATATTCGAGATTTTTCATATTGATTTGTTAAAGATGCTTTAGGACATATTTTATCAACTCTATACAGTATTCAGTGACTGTTATTATATCGATTAGTTTTTTCTGTTCTGGAGTTTCTGGCATGAAAATTTGCTTGTTTGTTCATTGTTTCATTTTTAACTCTCTTATTTTTTGTTTAGGTAAGGTAGATGTTTTTAAATTGTTGTGTTACATGCCTCAATTCTGCCCTGTTGCAATGTACTTCTTATTAGAGTATGTCGATGTTATTTTATGGTGAGACCTTTAGAGCAGATTAAATATACTTAAAATGAAACTGTAACCGAATTTACAGTGTTTTTATTCTCCGTTAACTATGTTGGATCTATTTTAGTCGAAGTGAAAAATGCTGTGACAATACTAGAAATGGAGAAAATTGACTTGCACCTCCCCAACAACTGATCGTCAGCTTTTAGTGAGTTGCAGAGCATTATACTGAACAAAACTGTAAAAGAAGAACAGCGAAATAACAGTTTATTATTTTCAAGGCTACATACTTCAGGCATTTCCGTTGACAGCTCCTCCAAGTTGTCTGTTTATGATGAAAAGGAAAATAATGGTGGAATTTAGAAGTGGCAAACCCCATTAAATAGAAGTTTCACTACCCGTAAGTACATAATTTGATCGAGCGAGCTTAACGCTCCATCAGGCTCTCAACGGGATTTAGAAAGGGTTTCATAAGGTATTGATTACATATCATCAGAGCTTGACCGGTTGGTACCACACAATCACTTGCAGGAAAGTCGGTTTCTGAGCTGTCGTTTCTTGCTTACTTTGTAAGTTATGGAAATTATTCGACATTGGCTATTGCAATGTTGTAACTTGGAATGTTCAGATGAAAAATCCAGGTAACAGAATCATGTGTTTCTATTATGTCGAACAAGAGTGAATCATTGTCGAGAAAAATTATTTTCCGTGGCAAAATATTTGAAGAATACAACACTTTAATTGAGATTGTATTTAAATGAATTATTCAATACAACCTTAAGGAGTCGATGAAAAGTTACATTTTATGAAGAGGATAAAAATAGTTCTCATTCCAAAAATATCATTCGAAGATTTTTTTCAGTAAATAAGCTTCCTTTAGGATCAAAGAAAATAACAGTGAAAATCACTTTATCAATAAGAACTGTGGAACAAAAAGCATAATAGATTAAGAAACATAATATTGTGAGTTAAAAACAGAATAACTCTAAAATCTGTATATTCAACAAATGAAACTAAACTTCAACTAAAGATATACATGATGTATATACATGCTATGGGTAATGGAATGAATAATTGATAATAGATTTTATGCTGTATTGGCTAATTCAGCAGATGCTTCCAGAGAATTTATGATCATAAGGGTTCTAAACATACCAATTCAAAAATCTACCAGTTCACAAGAGCTAGACAAAAGACACATCTGCCGCCAAAATTCACCTATTAACTAGAATGGTCTGTAAAGTCTCCAATAGGCATTATTGGTGTTACTTTTTCGAGGAAGAGGGCGTTCCAATGACTGTGAACTGTAATCGACACTAATGCCACGCTTGAAAATTTTTCGAGCACAAACATCGGAGAATTTGGCGAGGAGTAAGATCTATAGAGCTTCTGGTTTCAGTAAGTCGGTGCTGAAGCACGCACAGTGTTCGTGCACGCACAGTGTTCGTGCACGAACACTGTTCAGTGTTCAGGAAATACTAAGAACAGATGGTCTCTTTGCACAAACTTTCCGCATTCTATTGATTCGATACTTTGTGCTTGTATCAATATTATAACAAGAAGAACGAGGTATTTGAACATTGTCAAAGTTGGTAGAACTGATTGGTTGAATCTTAAGACTACAATTGAGGAAAAAATTGACCAAGTAACCCCGACCACCCCGAGAGAGTCATGCGAAGCATTCACGAAATGATCAACATGCCAATTAATAACAAGTTTTCAGACGCAGCAGAAACTGAATTAATTTCGATTATCTCGATTATATTTTGTTCAAAGTTCTTTCAAATGTGAAAGGGTCCCATGACTGATCCGATATTTTGCATTTTCGAAGTTGAAAAGGTATATGCCCATCGAATGAGCAAGATGTCTTTCCAATCTTCGCCTCACTTTCGTGTTGGGTAAATATATGAATATAAATATGAAATTTTACTTATATAACTTCATTATTTGATGAGTTAAATCTTTATATTATAAGTTAGAGCAGATTCTCATTGGTTTTCGATGAAATTGTGCACAAATGAAAATGCTGGAACAGCAGTACTTACATTGATGACGTTGGAATTAAATGGAATAAAATTGGATGGAAACGAGAACACATGCCAGACAGTTCACCGACAAACGTCGACTAGGTGGATACACATGTTCCACTGAACATTTTGAGGCCAATTCGTGACTTCCCAATCATTCAAAAGATCATTATCATACCCGACTTCACTACTACCGCAATATATTACAATCACTTCTTACAACCTTCTAATGAGACCATAATTCATTCCTCTATATTAAATTGCCCGATCTCGTTAGATCTGCATTGTTTTTAATCGATTCTACGTAGGTGGGTGATTTTGAGAGATCTACCAGCGGAATTTTTTGTGTGGATATAGTTAATCGCGATGACGAATCGAATAATTGTTTAAACTGGACTTGAAGCAGGCTCTGCAATCTTTGAGAGTTATCAATCAATGACAGCTCGATGTGTGGGACGTTAATTGGGCTCTTATTTGTACCGTGCCATTAGTATAATTAGCAATAGTAGAAAAACGAATCACAAAATCAATTTGTCAATCAGATTTTTCGATATTTGTGATACAATACGCATAGATACTCATTCGGAGAGTACTGATGTGGGATATTGGTATGGCTTTACAAATTTGAAGACAGGAAAGCTGAGAAATCATAAATTGATACTTTATTTCATGATAAAAGTAAGATATTGATGTTTTGTATGTGGCAACACTGCTTTCGAATTGGCAACACTGCTTTATATTTGAGGGGATCAGAGCAGCTTTTCGTAACCTTTTTCTTTTCACGAATTTATAGGAAACAAAACACAATTTCAAGTACCCCTTTGTTGAAAAACACACGAATGAATCTTAGACAGCTAATTTAAGTAGCTATTCCAAAAAATTTCTGTCATAACAATTGAAAATGCGGTGTTTCTGCTTGAAGTTCTGAGAAAGCGCGCCTTTTCATTGAACTTACTGGTTTCAGATTAACATTAATCCTCAGCAAAAAAAAAATACAAGAGATGGACACCAACAAATACAGTGACACTGAATAGCACTTCTTTATATTTCAGAAGGAATCCATGATTTTATGTGTTCGTTGAGGTGACGTCAATTGTATCATTCACATTTTCTGAAGAACAATGTTAATCTGAAACCACTCTTCTTATTTTTTCAAGGGAAGTTGATGATCGTAACATACCGAAGTTAGTTTTCAATTTTTTTTATAATATGAATTTTATAGTTTACTTCACGTTTCTGATGAGTGGGTACATTGAAAATAAATTAATTGTTTGTATGAGTCTTCTGCGATGAACGAGGTTGTTAGATTCCAAAGCTATGGAGTCGTTAAATTCTCTGATCTTGGCATCATGAGATGTTTTTGTGAATAATATCGAGTTTTGTTTAGATGAATGACAAGTTATTTTGATAGCGCGCACAAGAATTGTTTCATTAATTTTTTTTTCGAAAATAAAACACGAAGAAAATACTGAAGTATTAATATATGAAAATGTGGAGCGAAAAATTCAGTTTGAGTTTTATTTTGACATCTAGAAATTATTGATTTCATCAGTTCTGAGCGAAAAATGCAGTAGAGTTCTCAATATTCGAATTGAAACAATTGAAAATGGCTGTTGATTTGCTATTTTGTTGGATAATGTAATTTGCTAATAAAATTTGTCATTGTCAATGTTTGAAATTGTGCTTCTTAAAATAGCAATGATACATAAATTGTCTTCAATGTTGTTTCATCAATTATATTCATTGATTTCATGGATAAATTCGAAAAAAAAAATTTGCTATCTGAATTATTCTACATATCACCTCACCAAGCATTTTCATTCTTACCTGGTTGACCGACGTCAATATAGTCGTCTGAGTTCATACCTACCTCTGGAACACCTCAAGGGTCCAATATTGGACTTTTCTTATTTATTCTGATCGTAAATGATCTGATGGATAATATTCACTCTCCACATTTGATGTTCGCAGACGATTTGAAATTATATCATGAAATGAGATCACAGGACAACTGTGTTGAACTTCAGCTCGCGCTGGACTATGTTGCTAGTTGGTGTGAGTACAATTATTCGAGTTTGAATGTGTCGAAGTGTAATACTGTCTCTTTCACATGGAAAAGAGACCGAATTGAGTGTGATTACAGCGTCCGTGGTCAGGTTCTTTCTTGTTCTGATAAGGTGAGAGATCTTGGTGTAGTCTTCGATCAGAAGCTTTCCTTCATCCCACACATCACCCAACTTATTTCATCCACCTCAAAAATATATGGATTCGTTATACGCAATGGCATAAATTTAAGTAATTCCTCAACATTCATAGGACTATTTAATGCCCTAATCCGTAGCAAGTTAGAGTATGGCAGCATGATCTGGCATTTAATTTACACTTGCCATCAACGCCATCTTGAGGCTATCCAGTGAAGGTTCTTGAAATTCTTAGTTTTTAGGGAGGATAAAGTTAATTAATTGTAATATTAATTGTAATATGAACAAATTATTGAGTCGATTTAGTTCAATCTCATTGCAGAGCAGGAGAAAAACTCTATCACTCGAATTTTTCTACAAATTAGTGCACATTAGTATTGATTGTCCTTCTCTTTTGTCCGCTTTGAAATTCAGTGTTCCTAGGCAAGATTATCGTAACAAAGAATTGATTTACCTAGAGACTCCGAAGACCAACCAATAATACAATCCCCCATTTGGTTTATGGATTCTACATTCAATAGAGTTGCCAATAATTGTGACATTCACTTTGACTCAATAGAAGTTATTCTTAGGAGTTATGTGAAAAAAGGGAATTGACTAAAATGAATTGATTTAGATTGAGCTCTTTGTTATACCTCCTTCATTTTAATTATTTAGTTAGTATTCAACATTATGTTATCATTTTCTGTAATTGGGTATTATACCTGTTGAGAATAAAGAGCTTAATATTACTATTATTTTTCATATCAGAAAGCTCAAGAAGAAATTTTTTCGTAATCCAAAAACAAAACAGATAATGACTTTAATTTTACTTTCCCCAATTGAAACTGCATCATTTCAATCACTAATAGGTAATTTCTACCGGTGTTACTTGTTAAAGTAGAAATAAGTTTCAATAGATTATGGTGTTTTGAAATTTCCAAATAATGAACACGAGTTATTCTAATTTTTTTACATCATCTATGATTTATATTTATATTGATAATTTCCGAAGAAACTCTCATTTTCCACAAGATATACTTGTTGCAAGTGAATAATCGAAACACTTTCTGTTGTTCATTTTAACATTTCAAAATGATCGAATGAATAAAAATGTTTTGCAGTATTGCTGACTTGTTTGTCTCAATATTGTAATCAATACATATTTTCGTACACATTTTCAAATGGATATATTCGCTTGCTCTTTAATGTTTATATTGTCGCAATTTATTATTCTGATTGATAAATGGCAAATAAATTTTTTATATCAGACTTACTCGTCAATGTCATGTAGCTCCAGAGAATTCCCTCCTGGTGAATTATTGGATATCCTAGGTGGCGGCGATTGAATTCTCCCATCACTTTTTCCATCAACGTTAACGATGTCGTTAAAAAACGGCCTTCCGTTGAAAGCACTTCGATTATTAATATGCGTACCGACTTCGTTTACGTGCACATCTACCGACCTTTTACCGTTTTCTCGTTGTTTGCCGTACAATTGCCGGTAATATTTTTCCTGGTCTCCATACATCCAGCAGACTTTCCACCATTGTTTGCACATGAGAACATTGGCGGACGCACTGACATTTCCGCGTTTCAAGGTGCTATTTGACATCGTTTTCATCCTTGCGAATTTTTAATAGAAAGTGATATTCGATAAATGTTGATGAATCTGAAAAATTGAGATTATTGCAGGGCCGAAGTATCGTCAAATTACCATATGGATCTGATTGAAGCTATATTTTCGAAAACTATTTCGATGCCTATTTTAGGGATTTGAATTCAGCTTTTCAAGAGATTGTACACTACTTCACAATATCAATCATATATACTCAATATTGAATAAAAATGTACCTTATGTCTTATAGTTTCAACATAATAGTTCGAATGACTTACATATTATGAGGTGAAACTTTTTAATCGATTTATAAATTCAATGGACGATGAATCAACTCTGTGATAGTTCATATTTAAATGAGAGGAAATAAGAAATACTTGTCTAAAACTCACTGACTAAACAATTCTTTATTTTACTAGTTTCGCCTTTTACGGCATTATCAAGAATCTTCATAATGCCTTTCTTGATGATGCCGCAAAAGACGAAATTAGTCGAATAAAGAATTGTTCAGTATATTAAAAGAATAGATTATTGAATATAAAATTAATGAATTCAATGGACGATGAATCAACTCTGTGATAGTTCATATTTAAATGAGAGGTAATAAGAAGAACTGGTCTAAAATTAACTGACTGAACAATTCTTTATTCGACTAGTTTCGCCTTTTACGGCATCATCAAGAATGTAGATGAATCATTCTTGATGATGCCGTACAAGGCGAAACTAGTCGAATAAAGAAATGTTCAGTCAGTGATTTTTAGAGAAGTAATTCTTATTATCTCTCATTTCAATATGAAACTGATTATTTTTTACTTCTAAGTCATTATCAAAATTTGCAAACAACTGAGAATGTTGTCATATATGCTTGATAATATGTTAGTTGACCGAAATTTATGTCGAGTGTCTTGAATAATTTCGTGTCATTAAGCGTTTCATATTATACCATAGGTACATTTGAAATTCTTCATGAAAACACTTGAAAATATAGAAAAACGCACAACAAATTCTAGAAAAATCTTTATGAGAAGCCAATTTTTGCTAGAATCGTTGTTCTAGTCTCCTTCCCTTTCAAATTTTAAAATTGAAATTAATCAATGTTATATAGGGTTACTGTGAGAGTTTTCAAATATTTTACTGAATTTCCGTTATATGTAGGAAGGAATTCTATGATATTTTCTCTTTTCTTCTTTTTTTTTACAGGTTTCACATTTCAATATTTCTCACGCTTCCAAGATATCTCGTATTTCTAATAAAGAGTAAAACACTGACTAGCATCTTTTCTATAGAGCCGACATGCTTTTCACTCATTAGTCTTTCTTTCATGATGGGAAATATCGTATGATTAATGATCTAATAAAAAATGATTTAGATAACCTTTGCTTTTTTATTTTGACACAATATTACGTATTTATGGAAGTTCGAGGTTATTTATTGTTCAATATTGATTTATTAGACGTCTGTGAAGCAGATGTATAGAATTTCCGTTAACAGGTTCTGTTTAATTTGCCAAGGTTTTCAATTGAATTGTATGAATTAATGAAGTGATAATATAATATATTGACATTGAGCTGAACATATATTATTATTGGTATCTACTCAGTTCATACTAATAATAACAAGGAGTTTTTTTATTACATTGTATTATGATAATTACTACGAGTATTGTAACTGTTATTATTTAAACATTAGGTAATAGACATATACTGAATATATGAAGACAGAGTTCCCAACGTATATTATATGAAGCATGTCAATCAACCGTGCATTTTGCAGTTCGCGGATACGAGTTGCAAATTATTATACGAGAAAAATGAAGTTATGAAGAGTACTTCAGGATTCAAACTTTGATAGATCCCGGGTTAATAGGATATTTCACAAAATTGTGAAATGTAAAGTCTAATATTAAAAAATTGTCACTGTTGATTGGAGCATTTGCGAAGCACACAGTTGCTGAGATCGAATCCCGAGTTGAGTGAATTCAACTATATTATTTATTTCATGATTAGTTAACACAGTAACAAGTCAAATGGCAGTGTAAAAAATTGGCGTTTAACTGTAAGCCCAAATCACGGCCACCTTTAATACAGGCCATGAAATGATGTTAGACCACTCTCTGACATCTGTCATATGTCAGAGAGTGGTCTAACAATCCTGCCATTAGTTGAGCTGGTATACTTATACAAATAGGACGCTTCCCAAAACGTTCGCAGTTTGAAGTTAATTAATTTGAGCTTTTAGTATGAATTCTATATTTTTCAACTGTGTACAGTGTGATACAAGTGTTGATGTTGATAATTTGTTGAAATCTCAACATCAACTCTAAAAACAAAGTGTTTAATTTGTTGACAAATTTCAGTGAAACGGGAAATGTTGAAATATAATCCTTGAAAGCTTGGGAACATCTGGCTACAATAGTATACCACTAAACAAAATTTGGCAATACCGAGGGACTACGCTCTTCTTGGCCTGTATCAAAGGTGGCCGTGCCCAAGTCTCATGACATGATTTATTACACCAAGCCACGAAATGATATTCATAGGCACATTTAAGATGAAAGAATTCCACAGAAAAAGCAGTTTCAAATAGTATAAAAGTGGATTCTATATTTTGAGTAAATTTCAAAATATATTTTTCTATTCGTCTCAGCTTCAAGAATCAGAGAAAAGTACTGAATACTTCTCAAGCATATGATGCACTATCTAAATGTATGTAGTATCTATCTACATACACAGCGGGTGTAACATTAGCCGAAGAACACAAGATTTCA
Source organism: Henosepilachna vigintioctopunctata (assembly GCA_030704895.1). Lineage (NCBI taxonomy): Eukaryota > Metazoa > Arthropoda > Insecta > Coleoptera > Coccinellidae > Henosepilachna > Henosepilachna vigintioctopunctata. The sequence goes on along the minus strand of JARQZJ010000033.1, from coordinate 3,230,490 downwards.
ATCAGTTGCTTCTATCCATAGTTCCTAGATGCTAAATTATTGGTCTGCAGAACTTATTATCCAGCATCAAATTGACCATAAATGTTCACATAAAATCAGTATTCTATGGCCATTTTTCGATTATGAGAATCCTCTTACCCATTATCACCAACATTTCGTAGGTGTAAACCGTTCATTGAGAAAATTCATTGGCAATTATTTTCTTTTTACAAGTCCCTGACCCGTACCTCTGGAATCTGATACTCGTAACCGTACTTTAGAAGTGACTGGCTGTTGAAATTGCACACTGATCTCCAAGGACGCCACGGTATTAAACTGTGCATTATCGCTTGGTTATTTCAGTGACTTCAGTTACTGAGTTAATTATATTGTTGCAAGAAATATGATATTGCCCTAAGTGTTCGATTACACTGCTTTTGGAAGATGTTGAGCATAATTGTTTATGCCTAGAATTAAATCGCACGGAAGCTTTTGAGTGATATACGAGACTATGCTTTGTGAAGGGCGAAGACAAGTACAAGAGAGGTTCTATGGTTCGATGAACGACTGAAAATGGGATCTACTTTCTACTTTTGAAATCCTTTCGTTTTAATTTACGGGATATTTGATATTGTGTGCGGGTTGAGTATACCACTCCAAGCTTGTTTCAACAGTGACATACGCAATACACATTCACACTACTCTAGTTCATTGAAAATATAACTAATTCAATCTGATCTATTTACAGTACCAATCCATTGAAATAAACCAGGAATATAAGAACATAAGCAGTGAATACATAGCCAGTTGAAATTATAACCCTACTTAACTCACTCCATTCAACCTCCAAAGTCGTCATATCAATTGTTATCGCCAATTAAAGTTTATAAGACATACAAATAATAGAAAAGTAAATCTTTTGTCATTTTTTCCAATTAAATAATGGTATGCTACTGAAATATTCAGTCTAATTTTTGGTTTGTGTTAAGTTTTTCTGCATCACATAAAAGCATCAAGAATATTATCAATTGGAGTACCACCAGGTACAAACAGTACCTAAGTAACTTTTTGAAGCAAAGAAACCACTAACTATTTCAGGACATTGCGTGTCCCAATGAAATGCGATTGAGACAAATTTTCAAACATACACGAATACTCCAAAAGCAACTAAAGTAACTTTGTATTACCAAAAAGGTAATCAAACACTAGAAGTAATTACGAGTTTCTTTTCTGTACTCGTAATTACGATTACAAGAATAGAAAACTAGAGAACTGATTCCAGTGCAATGAACAACAGTTTCTGAAGATACATGAAAAGGAGAAAACTCGATGAAATGTATTATTAGTAGTGCGGAAAAGAGTCTGCATGATTAGTAAAATTGCCAGATATGAAGTGCTCTTATTTTTTCTTGATTCCAAATGTTTGTATTTGTGACTATTGTATAATTTGAATTTTTGATGAAGATTGAAATTTTGAGCAATTGAAAGAGAAAAATATATTATGCTATCCTACTATTTCAGCTCTCTTGAATTCCATTGGGTTAGATGCTTCTTGATTTTGGAATTTGGACCATATATTGTTTGCATTAGCAACGGTTCTGTATGAGTATTTAGACAAACATTTTAAGTTATTAAAGATGATAAATATACTACACTAGTTCCAAATATATATATATATATATATATATATATATATATATATATATATATATATATATATATATATATATATATATATATAGGGTGGTCCTTATTCTTAAGGAAAATATTTTTTTCTTTAATTTCGGGGGGCACCACGTAATTTGGTTATATACCTTAAGAAAATATTACAGTAATTTTTTTGAATTTTTTTAACCTTCATAAGACCGACTCTAATAACTTACGTTCATGACCAAGTGGGGTACTCCTGTACCCCACAAAGTTTTTTGTCAGTTTCGATTGAAGAGACAATTAGATGTATTTAAAATGTAAACTAAATTCAAATCTGGAGTTTTATTGAGATTTATTGATTATAATATTATAAAAAATGTAATTACTAACATTTATTACAAATGTGGTGAGCTTTTGAATGATCCTTGCAGACGTTTTTATTGCACTTGATGCATCGATTCCGACTCTTCCTATCTTTTTTTCTGTCACAAAGATGACATCTGCCAATTTGAGACATAGCAGGATCAGGATTAACGGGTTCTTGCGTAACTAGTTCCGGAACGACAAGCTCCATGTTTTTCCTAATGTTCAATTGCCAAATTTGTATTGGTGGTGTACCTTCGTATTATGTTCCTCTTCCCCAATTCCTTTCCCAACTCTAATAAAAAGATTCTTCTATTATCCAGGTTCCCTTTTTCCCAATCGGGGTACTTGTTTATCCAGAGTTTGTAGGAGTTAATTCCATCTATATCAAGAAGATGGTAAAACATTACCATTGGCCAACGGTTTGATTTTCGTTGAGTCGTGTTCTCTTTCGCCAATTTATCGCTTGTATCCATAGCACCTTTAGTCTTATTATAATGTAAAATAATGTGGGGTTTGTGGTTAACAGTTTCTTCTCCAGTTTGGTCGTCTTTGTGCTCAGTATATAATAAAATGACTGCAGTTTTCTTTTTCGGTACATACGAAACCTTCGTTTTATCTTTCATAAATGCAAACATACTTGAAAATTCTTTTTTATATGTAGCAGGAAGTAACTCCTTGGGTATAAATGTCTTGTTTTTCCTCAAAGTACCACATAATGAGAGATTCTTCTCTAGAAGTTTATCAGCTAATTCTAAACTTGTAAAGATATTGTCTGTAGTTATTCCGTGGCCTTGAGGTAAATGTTCCACCATGTCCAGAACAACTCTTTGACCCTGACCCTTTTCAGCTATGTTGCCTACCTTACCTAGAAAAAGTGATGACCATGAAAACGTGAATTTAGGGTGCAACGTAAAATAAACTTACCTAAATATACTTGCATATTATGGGTATACGCTGTACCGCAATCTGCTAGTGCCCAAATTTTTAGGCCATATTTGTCAGGTTTACTCTTCATATATACTCTAAATGGAGCTCTTTCACGAAAAGGGACCAACTGTTCATCGACACATAAGTGATCTCCTGGATTGTATGCACGTTTGCAGTTATTCACGAAGTTATCGTAAATCTCTCGGATTGGGGCCAATTTGTCTGCTGCTCTCCTTTCTGCTCTAGTCTCGTAGTTATCAAAACGTAGGAAGCATAAAATCTGCTTGAATCTATTTCGAGACATTACAGCGGATATTACTGGTCGACAAAATACAGGATCCTGACTCCAAAGCATTGTAAGTGGCTCCTTTGAGCTATGAAGAGCCCCCAAAATAAACAAGAGACCGGTAAAAGCTTCAAGTTCCTCTTCTACAATAGGCTCAAATTGTACATTCTCATTTCCATACCATGCTTGGGCTTTTCTGTTTGTTTCGGTGATAATTGTATTTTTAATTTCTCCGTCAAAAAACAAACAGAAGGTCTCTCGTTTGCTAGTAAAAAATGAACTGTAGGGCGTTAGTCCTGCTGCTGTCTTTTGAATATTATGTTTTGCCCGTTTGACCCGTAAATTATACGGAATTTTAGACCACAAAGTTCCATCTTTCGCTTTATATAAAGGTTCATCACATACCACATTGTTAGTTTCAGCCGACTCCTCCAAATCATTGCTTTCAGGACATTCGTTTTCTGTTATCATATCATCCACTTCCTCCACTTCCGTCACAAAATCATTTTCCTCAATATCACTTGCACTCTCATCTAATACTCTGTCTATATAAAACTCGTCCGATTCTAATATTTCTAAGAGTTGTGCATCAGTGAGTCCTTTTCTTGCAGCCATATTTTACGAAAAATAAATACTGTTTACTATAAAAACACTACTCGCTCCGAAGAATAACAAACAACTGATTTTGCCTGTCGATCCGACAAGTCAGTTGCAGGTGTCAAGGACGCTGCGCCAACGTGAATGACGATAAATAACTGATTGTTACTAGGTGGGGTACACGCATACCCCACTCGATCTCCTTCGGCGGCCTTTTTTTTTGCATACATAGAAGACCAACTGGGGTACAGAAAAACCCCATCTCAAAATTATGTCGTAATTCAAAAACTACAGACAGGAAAGATATGAATAATGTTGATAATTGAAGCTACAACAATGATTTGAAGATAGAATAATGGAGAAATTGATACAAATTTTTTCCATGAAGTTACACACAAAATTATCACCCTGGGGTACACCTGTACCCCACTCGGTCTTATGAAGGTTAATAACATTTAGAGGTCGCTACCAAGGTTTAAATTTTAAATAAAAAGCCAAAATTTGTTTTTCTCAGAATCCTTTATTTTTTTTAACCAGGTCTTAAAAATATTACACAATTTTTGTTGATGCTATGAAATAAAATAATCTGAATGATTTACTTTTAAGATGCAAGGGTTGACTTGTTAGTATTGGGATACTTTTTTACAAAAGCAAATATTGCTTTTGTTCTTCATTTGTGGTAATTAATTTATTGTATTCTTCCATTAAAGCAACACCACGCTCAGCTATATCATTCACTACACGCAATGAATGAACAATATTTTTGGCAGCTATATAATCAGGGTCTTCGTTCCAGGTTTCAACGTCTTTATAAAAAAAATCTGATGAGATACCTAGGACCTGGAAGAATTTTAAAGAATTACTGCTCACAAAGTTTTCTATATTTTTTTCGTGGATGGTCGCCATGTCAAGGTTTATTCGTTTTAAGCAATCATGTGTGCCTTCAATTTTGAGTGCTTCTACCATTTTTTTCTTCTCTTGGACTGAAAGTTCGTCATGGAAAAATGCAAGCGAAACCAGCTCTTCCGACAAATACCACAAGTGATTTAAAATCTTTTTCAGCGCAATAGTAGCTAGATTTTTGTTAACACTTTCAAAAGCTTTAAGGTCTTTTAATAATTGTAAGTCGTTTCTTGGTGCTGACTGACTGGTAGAGGCTTGAAACCAATATTTGATATAAATCATCACCGTGAAAATACATATTTCTCTCACAGCCTTTTCGTCCTTTTTCGTTAGCTTTAACTGATGCTTAAATAAATAAATTTTTAAACAGTACAAGGCTCTTGCCATCCATCTAGCTCGATGTAGACCAGCAGGTCTCCGAAATGAAACGCCTTTTTCAGGAACACCTCCTAAGAATATGATTGTAAGATTTAACATTTCTTTGTAGTCATCTCGAGGTTGATGTACTTGAAGTTGCTTTTTGGCAAAAGAAATCCTGTCTGCGGCCACTTCTGCAAGAATATTTGCCTCAGCGTCATCTGTTATTGTTTTGAAGTCGCTTTGGTCAATAGAGTCCCAACTGTTCTTAAATCTTTTGAATAATTGTATATCAGGACCACTAGATGGGGCAAGCGATTGATCCACTACACCTGACAACTTAATTTCCATTATGTGGTGACGACAAGCAAACCAAAGCATATTTTTATCCATTTTGCGCTCCAAGAGAACGCATACTCCACTTCTTAAGCCGGTATTTACAGCAGTAGTGTCAAAACACAAACATTTTACTTTATCGCTCAAATTCCATGAATTTATAGCGTCGTAGACAGCCGACGCACAAGCTTCGCTTGTTCCACGTTCTAATTTTGGGACGGCGAGTAATTGATCGACTCCATGTCCTTATACCAAAATTGGCAGCCGATCTACAGTTTTGTGTCCAGTAATATCTTCTATAAGTTTACCGTCCCAATGAATTGTTAAAGACGAACTAGGTTTAAACTCGCTTTTGAGCGACTCTGCAACAGCTTTGCGATTTTTGACACGCTGCCGACGAATAGAAGATCTATTGACATTAAATTCTGATGGATCACAGCCTGCGCTTTTCAAAGTAGATGTCACGACCATATTTGCTTTTCTGTCACTCAATTTAGAAACATCAAGACTGGAAGCTAATTGACTGTTAATAATATCTTTTCGAGCTCGTTTTTGAGGTGGTTGCATCTTCGTCAATTTTGATATAAATTCGGAGTCAGATGGAGTTTCTTCCTCACTTATTGTGGCAGACGATGACGAAATAAATGATAATGAAGACAATGAGCATTTTTCTGTTATAGACGAGATATCTTTGTTTTCACGCTCGCGCAATTTATCAAGCCGTTCTTTTTCTCTTTTATTTTCTTACATTTGTTTAAACTTTTTCTGTCGACTGAACCAATCAAAAATTGGCGTCGATTTTGCCGCACTGCTAACAAAAACTGTTTATCTTCTTCTAAAGTCATAATATTTAAAGCATCACGATGAGCGATGTCAAATAAATCTTCTAACTTTTGTTGCCAGTTTTGTTCTTTTGTTTTCAATGCTTCTGAACGTTTTTTCTTGTTTTCTTTATTTTTTTTTAGATTCTGCCATTCTTTGAACAGCTTTTCAATTTTGCTGATGACATGTTTTTTTAATTGAATAGGTATGCCAGCTTTTTCCCACAAATTAATAACCCCACAAGCCGTCAAAGTCGCAGATTCACGAATACTTTTATTTCTTCATTTTTGTAGTAGAAAAAATATCGCAACACTTCGCCAATGGATGGTAAGGTTGATTGGCTTAATTCAGATAATAATTGACCGATAAGCCAAATCTCACTTTGATTTCTAGTAGTTATACTGAATCCGCTACTAGTAGACGCCATTGCAAATTGAAACACTTCACTGTAACTTTTACAAAAACAACACGTGCGCTCTTGTTGCTTAACAGAACTGAAGTGCGGGGCGATCGTAGTACAAATGAGGGGGTCGAGGAACGGAGAGGGGGGAGGGGGATTAGAAGGTATAGTCTATGCTAGTTTCACTCGCACGTAACATGTTATGTACCTAAATTTTAAATTAATGGAATCACCATTTAAGCTGTATTTGAACACTTTTTGTAAAAAATTGACAGCTGGTAGCGACCTCTAAATCTTAACAAAATCAAAAACAAAAAAACATTTATTTCGTATTTAGAGGTATATAATCAAATAAGAAAGTGCCCGGAGGATAATTCGAAAGTTGAAAAATAAGGACCACCCTAATATATATATATATATATATATATATATATATATATATATATATATATATATATATATATATATATATATATAGTAAATACTGAGACTCTTAATCGAAATATCGAAATATTTCAAATAAAACTCTCAGGGAGCTGTCTACACAAACAGTCAAACTCTCCCTGAGAGTTTTATTTGAAATATTTCGATATTTCGATTAAGAGTCTCAGTATTTATTAGTATTGAATTACCTGTGAATCTTTGAACTAGCTACACTTTTGCCCGCCTGGGCGTGATCTGGAGCGATTAGGCATGGGATCATTCGTACACATTTCAGACAATTTTCTGTTGTGTTCGAATGAAATATCTACAAAGCCTTCCACTCGCACTCTTGTTGTCATGAGTAGGAATCTTGAACGCTAGGAAGTGTTTATACGTCCTTTCGCCGATAGAGGGAGCCTACGTGAGTATTTCACTCTCTAGAACTTCTCTTAATTTGGTATGGGACCTATGTTCGTTTTGAAAGTCATCCATTCTTGATTGATAGATTAAATATGGACTGATGATTCATAATAATGATGAAACCATTGTATCCTATTATCATTCAACAAGATCGATGAATTTTCGAAACGCTCTTAATATTCACTCTCGAAAGTGATGGGTTCCTTCTCGTTGACAACATTTGTGTAGACAGCTCCCTGAGAGTTTTATTTGAAATATTTCGATATTTCGATTAAGAGTCTCAGTATTTACTAGCATTGAATTACCAGTGAATCTTTGATCTATATATATATATATATATATATATATATATATATATATATATATATATATATATATACTACACTAGTTCCAAATAGTTACTACACTCTCTTTAACATAGCCTCTATATAACAATTAATCAATTATTAGTCAGTCAAATTTCCTCATTTGGAAATCTACTTATTATATTTTATGATACTTTCTTTGCTGTGTTTCGTCATGACAAATCGTATTTTGATATCGATGAAGCATTCACCAATAATTTTATTTGAACATTTACTCAAAGTAAACGTTCAACTTGATAGATTCCGAGTTCAACAGCAAACCCTTTTTGGGTATAGTTTAATCTAAGCGAAACATCGAACTATAACATTCATGGAACTGGTCAATGCTGCGCTACCCAGTTACAAGCTTTGAAAAATCAGGCTTGTACAGAGCTACGATTTAAATTTTATCAATCAGTTTGAATCTCTAACATTTAAATACATATTTATGTGCGGCCAATGGAACGTTCGTTGGCAAAAACTGGAGTGACATTGGTTTAATCTGAATTAGTCACGATTTTCCGGTACTCGACTTAGAGTACTGCCTTTTACAAGAAAACTGTGACTGTTCAACCTTCTTATAGACGATAAGGCATGTTTAGAAGAAGCAGAATTGTTGAAGATACATTATGCCCTTTCACCTTCCAATTATTCTCAACGAAAACTGAATTTGATGGGGTACTTGTTTCCACTACTATCCACCTGTTGCTTCCTGTCCATTTCGTGAAGTGTAACGTTGCTTTCTGTGGGAAAATAGTTCAATCTTCGGAACACCTGACATGGTTAATATGGAAGAATGCTCACAGTTGGGAAAATATCAGGCATTGAAAATAGAATGTTCCCTTATGATATTTTTGGCTTCTTTCAGGATTGAATGATTGATTAAATTGAATCAACTCCAATTTTATTATGCAGAAAAAGATCGCACCGCATTAAAGAATTCGTTTTTACGGGACCCTGAATCCAGAAGATTAAACTGAATAAAATGTGTAACACACCACTTAAATGACGAAAACCAAGCAAACTGTTCCTTTCATCAGAAAACTATTTATAATTTATGTAAATGAAATCGAAACATATTATCGGATTCTTGCATCATCTCGAGATATACAATTTGATGCGAAAGTAGTTATATCTAAAAATAAAATGTATCTATTGCACAATTGCAGAATTGTTCTTTTGGATGAAAATAGAGAATTCTATAATTGAAAAAATTTGTTGGTGGATTATTCGCTGGTCTCTTTTGGATGGAAATAGGGAAATCTATAATTAAAAAAATTTGTTGCTGGAGTATTCGCTGATCTCTTGGTGGACATCGTTTGATAAATAGGATAAAAACGCTTGACTTTGTTTCACGAAATTATTGACTGCTTGAAAATTTTTTCTGCGAGTTCTCCATTTTCGAAATATAAACGGTTTAAATCCTGAAAATCGAGTAACACCCCAATACAATTACCAGCAATATATTCAATTGAAACTAACTGAAGCTAAGTCAAGTTTTTCGTTTAATATACTTGAAATGTATCTATTCCACAATTGCAGAATTGTTCTTTTGGATGAAAATAGCGAAATCTATAATTAAAAAAATTTGTGGGTGGAGTATTCGCTGATCTCTTGGTAGACATCGTTTGATAAATGGAATAAAAACGCTTGACTCAGTTTCACGAAATTATTGACTGCTTGATAATTTTTTCCGAGTGTTCTCCATTTCAAAAATATAAACGGTTTAATTCCTGAAAATTCCCAATACACCCCAATAACCCTCCAGTTGAGTAACACACCAATACAATTACCAGCAATATATTCAATTGAAACTAAGTGAAGCTAAGTCAAGTTTTTTGTTTAATATACTGAAAGTGATGTCATGCTCGTAGAAATGATTCGAAGCCAAATATTCTCTTCACTGAAATGATATGATATCATTACCCAATTCAATGAAGGGACGTTTCGGCAAGAATCTTTCCTAATTTCAAAGCATGTAACCGCGTTATCAAACTTGTCTTGTTTTCATCCTAGCCGGCCATGAAAACGTCGAGATAAGTGTATTTTAATGCAACGGAAATATATATTTGAAAACTATAGTCCACGCATATGGAGATACTATCGAACAGTCGATTTATGGTGTACGCAACGTGTATATGAGGGTACAGTAAAATAGAACATTCCATAGGTTGTAACGTTGGTTTATGATGGTTGACGCTAAATAAAACCCGTTTGTGCATGGCGTAGCCGTATCAATACGTGGAAAATTTAGTGTTATTGTCAAATATGGGGTCTCTATTCCAGACTGTTTTAACTGCTGAACAGATAAAGAGGTGCCCGAACTACAGTAACGTACCTGTGCAAAATGAGTAAAATAAGGTGAAAAAATTGAATTTTTCCAGACAATTTCAAAGAAATAATATATATCTCTATGTAAATTCAGAGGACCTAGTATGTCCTGACGTAGCAGAAATAGAAGACGTTTGAATCATTCTGCAACTTTATCTTAATGGTCATCGTTCAAAACACAAGTACACGATATCTAATAATTTTCAATACGAAATCATCAGGATATTTTTCAATAATATACCTTTTCACCATGAAAATTTGATTTTTCTAGAACTGGCATGCCCAACCCTATGCGCTTTCCTCAAGTTTACGCAGAAATACTACGCCCCTCTTTTTCTAACTCAAGTACGATGAAAAAAAAACAAACAATGAAAACTTCAATGGACTCAAATCTCCATATGGTCAATAAATACCTAATCCACTCGTCGCGTGTCCCCTTGCATCACCTTAAGCCCCCTCAAGTGGGACGCGCCCCACTGATTGCATACCCCTGTTCAAGAACGATGAATTAATTTTCTAGTGTAACGCTTTGATCAAGGCTTGATTATGTTGGTAAAAAAAATTGTAATAATTGATGAGGTCGATACTTGATGTAAATCGATAAACATAATAAAACAATTGTTAAACTGATTTATACTTATTTAGACATATATATGTGTAAATCAGTTTAATAATTGTTTGAATAAAAAAAAATTGTATAGAACCTTATTAAAAATCTGTATTACTTGCACTAGAAAGTGTAAAATTGATATAAAGAAACAAAATATGCTGTGATATATCTTGCTTTAATATATTTTCGCTGTTAAGCTTTTCCATAGTTACATTCATTTAGGATAGATTTTTGCAGAATTGTGATTAGTTTTCAACAAAGAACAGTGATGAATTACATATTTCCAAGCACGAATCTATGGAATTGAAAAAATACATATAATTACGAAATTAAATCAAATTAAATAGAAGTAGTGACGCTATTATCAGACTATTTGAATTTTCAATCATTTACCGTCGAATTCGAAATCACTATAAATTTCCATTCGCCTTATTAGAGCGTCAAGTCTTCGCTGTTGACAAAGACATATTTTTGTGTGACATACTACATTTACGATTCGAATGTAGTCAATGAATCAATTTTGTTCACCATATTCAATGTAAATATTGTTTTTGAAGGACCAATAAACGTTACTATAATTATTATTTGTATTAAACATGGGACACTTGATTTGATGACAGTTAGTTCGCTGTAATTGAAGTATAATCTTATGACATAATAATCTCATATTGTCTATTACTTTTTGAGGACCTTTTGATAAGGTTGTGTACCAAAATTTCAATATTTTTCAATACCGATTATCAATTCAAACAGCAATTTATATCTCAAGTTCCTGAAACGAAAATATTCGACTTGTGCTTCAAACGGTGAAGTATCGATCACAAGGTTCCTTAACATTATGATAAGATTATTAATTAAGATCATTAAGATATTATGTTTTTTGAAGTTCAATGTTTACATAGTGGACATTTTATTCAAGAAAAACGTTTATCCATTTCTTCATGAAAGGTATAAATTATCGATAAGGTATAAAATTTTCGTTCGATGTACCAATTCTAAATTTAAGAGTAACTTCACTTTCTTATTCGATCTGTTTTCAAAGATAGGGGTGTCAACAGACTGCAGTTTGAAGTTAATTTTTGCCATTAGAATATTCAAGTTGTCAAATATATCTTTGTTTTTTAAACGATAGTGTTGTGTTTCTTTTGCAGCTTTTGGAATACGTTATTGTATAAAATGAGAAAATGTGGAAGAAAAACACGGCCTACCGTGTTTATGAGAATAAATTCGAGGTAAAAGTCCTCTTGAAGCTTAACTGCGATGAAATGAACGCATTTGAGCAAAATCTGTCGATGGAGGACATAGTCAGAGGTAATTGATTCTAGTATGTGATGTTGATTTTTTCTCATGAAATATGCTCTTAGCGTTACAAAACGACGGTCCAACTCTTTCTTTGCAAGTTCTGCAATTCAAAAAACGGATGATTCAAAATAACAGACGATAACAGACGATATACGTGTGGGGTACTCTAAAGCAAATGCGATATATCATAAATGCAGCCGCGTTTGACTAGACACCATTGAAAGTCATCGATGTGAAATAACGCTTATAAATGCCGATTATTCATGGCATGGTTTTATTGCATATTCGTTGAAAGAGCGACTCGGAATGAAACCGAGCTACAAGGTTACCAAGGTTCGCATAAAAATGAGTCCATTCATATGCACTATATCATTCATATAGCTATGCTATTTAATTTTTATGCGTGTTTACCTCTTTTGGCACAATGAACTTGTTGATTCGTTCCATCGGACCACAAGGCTGTTATATCTTGTAGATCCAAGAGTACTTGGAGGTGAACGTTTGACTCACTGTCATTGGAATCTGTGTATCAGTTAGTAGATTTCATGTCGACAGAAGTTTCAAATTGATTTGGTTCATGAATTCGTAGTTTCTAGATTCCCGAGTCCTTCATAGTAAATAAATTCTGAGACTATTAATCGAATTATCGAAATATCTTGAATAACACTTTCAGAGAACTGTCTACACAAATGTTGTCAACGAAAACACCACCTAACTAATGTGAATTTCGAAAAATCATTGAACTTGTTGAATGGAAATACCGAACAGTTTTTTCGTCTTCATTAAGAATCTTCAGTGATATACATCCAAACAATCAAGTTTCGTTGGTTCATCGCACCCAGGTCCAATACTTTCCTCCAGATACTTTCCTCGTGACAAGATTAGTGAGAGTACGTAGAGGCTTTCTACGCATTTCATTCAAACACCTCAGAGCTTCACCTGACGTAGCTGACCCGGCGAACTTTATTCGCTCATATATTTTTTCGTCGATATTTTCGAAAATCCTTACGTGTTCTACTATTTGTGCCAAACTAAAATTCATGTTATTCTAGTTCGTACTATTTGTCCTTTGTGGAGCCGAGGAAAATGTTACATTTCCAGTATTTTCGAATCAGTTGGATTCTCAATAATTCCATATACAATTATACATTAGGGTGGGTCAAAAAAATCGATTATTTTTTTACAGATGACACAAAAAAATGGGTTGCTAGACACCTTAAAAAAATTCTCACTAAGCATGAGCTCTTAATTTTGATAGGAAGATCCTCCGCATCGCAGTTTTGTGTTTTTTTCTCAGTCCAATAAAAAAATTCATACCTCATCATTTATCGATTCAACAGAAAAATGTTCCGAGAAAATTTTTCAAGAAATTTAATGCTCTACAAAAAAGGTATCTTATATTTTTCCGTAAACCTCACCATTTGAAAGATATTGAGGATTTAATTTTGATTATTTTAAGACAAATTTCATTTTTGTTTATGAATTTTATAACTCGACAATAAATGACATTTTACAAAATGCGCAATACAAATTTTTGTTGAAAATTAACTGCTCTATAAAAATGGTTTCTTATGTTTTGGCGATGAAATTAACCGTTCAAAAGATATTCATCATCAAAGTTTCATGTGTACGGATTTTGAAAGTTTTTGATAAGATATTCGAAAAATTTCAATTTAATTTATAATTTTTGAGAAAATTTACACAATTTTAGTTGTTATCAACTGAGAAACTTCAAAATATTTTCCAAGTTTTTATTTATGTTTAAGTATATTTGTCTCCATTCAAAAAATAAATCTGTACACATGAAAGTTTGATGATGAATATCTTCCGAACGTTAATTTCATCGCCAAAACATAAGAAACCATTTTTATAGAGAAGTTAATTTCCAACAAAAATTTGTATTGCGCATTTCGTAAAAGTCATTTATTGTCAAGTTATAAATTCATAAACAAAAATCAAATTTGTCTTGAAATAATCAAAATTAAATCATTAATATCTTTCAAATGGTGAGGTTTACGGAAAAAATATAAGATACCTTTTTTGTGGAGCACTAAATTTCCTAAAAAATTCTCTGGGAACATTTTTCTGTTCAATCGTTAAATGATGAGGTATGAATTTTTTTCTATTGGACTGAGAAAAAAATACAAAACTGCGATGCGGAGGATCTTCCTATTGAAATTAAGAGCTCATGCTAGTGAGAATTTTTTTAAGGTGTCTAACAACCCATTTTTCCGTGTCACTTGTAAAAAACAATAATCGATTTTTTTGACCCACCCTATTATACATGCCTATTCTGTTGTTGGACTGGAGGTTCACAATTTTTTCATATCTCCTCATCAATTAGATGAAAAATTATGAAGCCCGCAGTTTAGTTGGAAATCTGAATATTTTCCTTGATTGAAAGGTTAATTTAAATAAATTATCGTCACAAAATATTGTACTTGACGCTTTCAGTATATTGACGCATCATTGGTGGCATTTTCTCATGAAAAACAATGAATGACATGACATTGGTGATCTCTGAATACACATCAACAAACAAAAATACCGTTCTGCTGTTGTTGAAAAATTGTTATTAATTATGAAAAAATGTCGAATCTCTTTTTTTAATTCAGTGGACGTGCGGTTTAACTCGGTTCCGAACTGCATTGGGCTTGTAATCGATGTATAGTCCACAGCATATATCATTATTTAAACTACTTAAATCATAGACAAACACAAACACCCATGCCTATGCGGGGCTCGAACCCGAGTTCTACCGCATTATAGTCGGGAGTTCTACCGATTAAACCACAGACCGGTATGTCGAATTTTCTTTATACTGTTAATATTCGAAATAATCAACTGCTGCCTGCAAAACGTTCATTTTGTTTGGTCAAATTACACTCACTTCTATTTTCTCTTCATTTTTGAAAGTTTCTTTTTATACCAGCCTTGTCCCAAAAATAACTGACACAAAAAAAGCATTATCTAATTCGGTGAAGTCGTTCGGAGGTTATGTGCGTACATACATTGCGTCGGTTCATGCACCTGATGAAGACATTGAATAACGAAAAAACATTGTAGTGGACAATATATACGATATTTATGAAACTCTAAAATGTGTTCAATTTATTAATCGTTTGACATGGAATTTAGACATGTATCTTCCTCCTTCATCATCTATTTGAAAATTTCTCAAGTCAACGTCAATGATGAATTTTCATTTAACATACTCCTCTTAGTTGAACTTCAGATATAAGTTGTATATTGAAAATTCGAAGGCATGATATATGTGAGCTTGAGACATTCTAACCTACAGACCAACTGTGCTCCATCCGCTTATCATTGATACACAAATACTCGATGGCATATCAAACGATTAATCAGAAATCACTTCATTCGCGATTTCATCAGATATTGCCTTTTCGTTTTTAATCACTTAAAAGCTTTAACAACCTCGCTCTGCGGCGTCTTCTTCGGCCTTATTAGGAAATGATAGATTGGCAGGTGGAACGTCCTGACCTTCGCCTCCTGGTCGTATATAGAATATAGAGATAAAATCGTGAAGAAGAACTCGGAGGGTAATGCCAATCGTGTCAGATACCTGTAATGGGTTTTCTTGTGGCTGTAAGTTAATGTGTTTATACTTTTCTTCGTATTTGTGACACAGGATTAATGTTAAGTGGTGAATCAGCAGATGCAAGTTGAATGTTATATTCTGGATTTTGAATTCGATACAACGTTGTATTTGCGTAATAGGAGCTGGGTTCACAATGTGTTCTATCATCATGAAATTGTGATAGTTCCAGATCAAAGCTATGTATGTCAATATGCTACTTATAATGACCGTGTTCAATTGCCACACAAGATGTTTGTGATTTATTGAAAAAATTTTGCGTATGATCTATTTGACTGTATTGGCTAGAATATTTTTATTTATTAATTTGAAGTGATTTTAACAAATTAAGCTTCATTCCCTTATTTGCGGTATTCAAAATCAGAATTGAATATATGATTTTCATTAATCAAATGATTTGCATGATGTGAATTAATCGATCATTTGATTAATGAAAATCATATATTCAATTCTGATTTTGAATTTTTGAATACGAAAATAAGGGAATGAAGCTTAATTTGTTAGAATCACTTCAAACAATACAGTCAAATCGATCATACCTCAAGCCCCCTTCTCAATCTATTCAAAATTACTTAGTTTCTTATATAGTAGATCAGTATGAATTGATCCCTTCTACCTGTTTTCTCTGTATTCATAATTTAAGTTCATTTATACATACCTATTGTATACATTCGAGAAATGTTATTAGTCTGCACGTAGCATTTTTTTTTAATATATGTGTAATGTGTATGTGTATTATGTGTATTTAGTATATGTCTTCGCTTAACAATTGTTTTATTGAAGAAAGTAAAGTATTGTGAAATGAACTTTATTATTTTGCTGAGATACACTTTCGACTATTTGAATTTTTTTGGGACTCCTGAAAGCTTAATGTAATTTATTATTCGTTCAGTTCTCCAACAATCGGCGAACTCGATTTCTCTAATTTCTTGTATAATATAAATAATCCCTTAGCTTACAACACTGCATAAGTTATTTTCACCAACCTTACAGGAGATAAAAAAACTGTGTGGTGTTGAAAACTTTTATTTGTTTAAATTGCAATCTGAAACAACTTCTGATTAAGTGAAATAGACATAATCTTACGAATTGTTAGACGCGCAATGAGTAGACATCAAAATGTTGAATTCGCCAATTTTAGACTTGAGAGATGTTATTTTGGTTTCAAAATGTTAACACTAATGTTTATATAATTTGGAATTTATGTATTACAATGCTTGCTTTTTGTCCCTGTTTTGTTATGGGTTATGACATTTCTTCGATTCATAGTTAGTTAGTTTTCGGACAATTTACCCTTTATCTATAAACGAAAAGTTGTTGAGTCAAAAGTGTTAAATTCAGCTCTCACGCAAGGAAGTGGGCAGCGCGAGTACAAAAACTCTGTCGTCCACGCTATTGTTGTTCCCAACGTTTAACTGCTGAACCAGTTCAAAGCAGCGCATCAATAGTACTAAATACAGCATAAAGCTACGACAGGATGAATTCTACAAGCAAACTGTGAAAACAATTTTCGAGCTCGTGATGAATAAAAAGAACTTTTACACGTATTTACTGTAACGTTTTATTGAGTAATACTCGTGATAAATTTTATTACGTGTTATATAATTCACGGGTAATTTTGTGTATTCGACACAGATGGACGAACTTGAGATATTCTTATATCTTCTCTTAATCTACGTTTACGCGCTTTGTTGGGTCTGAAATTATGGTAACTTAACCGCTCGAAACCACTGCAGTAGATTTTATCGTCACTATTCGGTTAAAAAGTTTACTTTATAATATTGTTACTGATGGCACTGTGGGAAACTTTCAGACAAACAGGCTCAATTCTGAACTATTTAGTGATTTTACATCGCGATATTCAGTTAGGATTCTCAGATAATATCGAATTCTTTGGACGCTGTTGTTGAGTTTTATCTTAGACCATTCGAATGTTCTGGTCGACATGGGATTAATTTTGGTATGCCTCAATTGAGAAAATGAATTGCATTTTCAGGAAATTCTCGAAATATGTCTTTTCGAATATTGTGGCTGGTTTTTTTCCTTCTCCCTCAAGTTATTTTTTCATGAAATTTGGTGTTCTGCTTTTTTATCCGTTTGGATCGAAAATGGCTTTTTTTGGCCTTTATACACAGCATGTCAATGAAATTTTCGATATATAAATTATTAATTCTCCGAATTCTTCAATTATTTAACAAATTTCTCATAATTTCTTCCAAGTTCGTCATGATTTTATCAATGGAATTGAGTAACTTCAGATCTCCGCAACATTCATAGAACTACTAGACAGAGAAATATTTCAGAATTTTATTCAATTTTCTGGTGTTCCAACTTTTTCTCAAGTTTTTCGTGAATATTTTCTTCAATTGCGTTCAAACTTGAGGAATCTTTTGTAATAACCAAATCTATATTCTCACATTTTTTTTTATTTCGAACAATTTCTGAAAGGTTTTTTCATTGATAAAATGTATTTTTTTTTTGGCAACGAGTACCTACTTTCTATTATTCTATTTGTAGAATTTTACAGAATCATTACAGAATTCACATAGCTACATCAAATTCTTTCGATTAAATTTGTGAAGCAGTCATTTGATTTTTTTTTTTGGTTATATCATAAAATTTCCTACATATTGAAAATACATACGTAGGTATGGTAAATCTACTGATTTTTATTATGTATGCAAATGCGACTTTGTAATCTGAATTCATTATGTGGGTATATATATATATATATATATATATATATATATATATATATATATATATATATATATATATATATATATACTGATTTACATATTTGTTTAAAAAATTGAGAATTTTTTCCCATTTGTTTGAATTGAAATGCAGAATATATATATAGAAATGGAAAATGTGAACTCGGAAATGATTTTATCTCTGGGATTCTTGAGCTTTAAGAATTTTTTTTTTTCATAGAGAAATCCAGAATTCAATTTTCTGAACAATATTTAGGAAAAACAAGGAATAACAATGGATTGATGCACTTGAGTATATATTTGATATCAAAAGTTCTTCAAAATTGTTATATATTATACTTTATAAGCAGATATTACACATAATGCGAAAAACTTCCATTTATTTACAATTTTCACCATAAATCGAAACCTTCATATCGAAATTCATTGAATTGGATGAGGCATTTCGCTTCCTCTTTCACTTATTTATGAGTACGGAATCTTCAGAATACATCACACTAAGTCATGAAGAGATTCACCTAATTCGAATTTTACGGCTGTTAATTGCTGTAAATCAATTTTTGAATGGAAATTGCAGAGAAAATACTGTTTTCTAGATTGACAAGTTTTTTTCCAACAATCATGTACTTGTTCTTGAAATCACTCTCATTTCGTGAGGATGGTGTATATCACCAGCCTCACGAAATGATGTTTGCTATCGAGGTTTGACACTAGGAGCCTCCACACCAGGAGAAATTTGAATGCATTGAAATTTTTATTCAATTTGCTCAATGATAATCTTGACTGTCCTGAGCTTTTGGGTTAACCTAATTTCTTCGTTACTCCCAGGTGTACTAGAATAAGCAAGACATTTTACTCAAAAACCCACAGAACCAATCTTCTCTCTCAAGCGCCGCTTAACTTTGCATGTTCTATTGCAAAACAACTATCAAGCTGCTGTAATTTGCACTGGGACTCACTTGTTTCTCATCATAAATGTGTATTTGAATCTTAACAGTGAGGTATCTTGATTTCTTCCGAATGGAGTTCCGAGTGATTAGTTTTCTTGATTATTATTATGATTGAACATTTAGATATTGACGTTATAGTTTTAGATTATTATATTTGATTATGTTTTTTATTATTATAATTATTTCCTAATATTGTATATCTATGTTGTTATTGATATTTTTAGTAACCATATTTATTCATTATGTATTTTCCTGTAATTGGGTAGTTACCTGTTGGAAATAAATGCTTATTATTTTTATTATGTACGCTGCAGGATTATTTTAATTTCATTCCGAAGCATTCTTATGAGTGGTAGTTATTCCTTCTGAAGCACTCTGGCTTGTGCGAAAAAGGGCATAAAGCTCACCGCCGATTCCGAACGACCTAAGAACGCGGTGAGAATCGAACCCACCAACACCAATAAGCCGTAAACGTTAAAGGGTCAATATACCGTTGGATGAATAATAATGATTATGTTGGCTTCTTCAAGATAGATCTGATCAGTCTAGTCACGCTTGTCTAAAGAGTTGTAGCAATGAAGAAACGTACGTCACAATGTACAAATGAATGTAAACTTTCCAACGTACAATCCAATTATTCGACACAATTCGATCATTCGTTTTAACGATGAAAAAATTAAAATCATAAAAATATTCTATAATTAGGAAAGTAAACTTCGAAATACCTCGAATTTGTCTCATTTCATTCTAGATTAATACCATTTGTATATTAAATTATGTTCTGGAATTGATATTCAGTAGGCATACTGTATACAACGTTCAACATGTTTTCTTGAAATTGTCGTACTTAATATTCAAAGCTTGCAAGAACGTACGTTCACTGTTGAAATTCAAATCATTGTATCATCAATTTAACTTTAAGCTCAGAAACGACGAATACACGAGTAAACAAATTGTTCAACATATTTCCCACTTTTGCAGCTTAACGTAGGTCTAAATTGAGCTCGTTTGTCTGCTGCATAGTTTTATTTATAGTTGTCGCTGTTAACTATGTGAACGCTACTGACTATTGAGATGTTATGAGAAATCCCGCTTTGCATTTAAATGGAGGCTAAAATTATTAATCATTATAGCTAATGAGCAATATATTCATGAGGATAATTTATGTCAGTGGAAAAATGAGTAGCACCAATTTATTTGTAAGATTTTGATTATTAAATGAATTATTCAGACAATTTTTCCTACTGGAGTTAAACTTTCTAAACCGAGTTTTTCTGTTTTTTTCTTCATAATTTGTATGATATCGCGCGAAGCAGCAAACAAATTACGAGTAAAAGACAGCAGTTAAATATTTTGAACGATCATAACTCACGCTACCAAAAAGTAGATTTTTCTTTGAATTATTTTTACATTTAAGATGTGTTTTCGAATTTTTACGGTTGTTGCTTGATGTGAATTTATTTCAAACTTGAGTTCGTGAAAAGCACTTTCTTCTCTTCTTTTCAAAAAAATTGAGCAAATGTTTCAATTCACTAGCATTTAACATAACGTTTCACCAAGTGATAAGAAAAATCTCCGTGTCCTTTATTTGATATACTCGTAAATATAGAATTTTCAATGGAATTGAATATAAAATTTCCTTCAATAAGCGCATTAATCTAGAACTGTGTTTTCGTTAACCTGTAATTGCTTTCGTTTTTTTATCCCAAAAAAATTATAATATTGAAATGACAATAAGGAGTACGATAAATATTTCGACTGATGGTCTCCGTTGCTTAGTCGGTAGAAGTCGGGTTCGAGCCCCGCTGAAGTTATGGGTGTTTGTGTTTGTCTATGATTCCCGTAGTTTAATGAATGATATATGCTGGGTAATGTATATTGATTACAAGCCCAACGGCCGTTCGGAACAGGCGTTAAACTGTAGGTCCAATGAATTAAAAAAATATTTTTTAGTTAAAAAATAATGGCTGTTATTTATTTCATACATTATTGTGTTTGTAGAATGTGATATCTTTTATATTAACCTTCTTTTCTTTCAGTGAAAATGTCACTTTGTCTTCAAAACGAAACAAGTTTTCAATAACAATATAAGGTCGGAAAATTTCTGGTAAAGTGCACGAAGTAATTCTTCAATATTTGCTGCTTATTCGTTCAACACCCTGTATAATTAACAACGTGAAACTAATCAAACTGTACTTCCCTGTACACAAATATATTGTCGTGATAAAATAGCAACGTCTGAACAAGTTGAACACTCGGCGTTACCGTTGTGTTGAATTGTGAAGTAACTTTCTTCGCATGAAATTTCAATTAGAAGCATCCCGATGGAGTAAACTTCCAGAGAGCCATTCTGATGCATTGAAATCATGACCGTATCGGTCTTATGATACTCTAAAAGCAACTAAACCGTAGAATACGCAATTAATTAACACAGGTTGCAAACGAAAATTATCTTAAGGGTGTCCACACACAGATGACGCATGTAATGAACAACAAAAACATTTTACATTATTCATAGAAATTAATTTATTGACTATAGACTAGTTTCGTCAATATTTTGACCACATTATCTGTAGACATGTAGTAAAACAGATTCATTTGACTGATCCTGAACTATTTCATATTAAATATATCATAAGTACGCCTTTCGTAAATATTGAAAAAGGAACATTCACAATATTTAGAGATGATTCAGAATTTGGAGATGATATTTTTGAGGAGCAGCGAAATAACTGATCACATCATCAAAAACGTCCATTTACTAGTATACAATCAACTGAAATAATACATTCCTCCTGAAAAGGAAAACTAACTACATTTATCAGAAAACTATCAGCATTTTTTTTTGAAGTAGGAACTAAATTACCAACGAAATTCGAAACAAGAGGTCACCTATATAATTCAGTCAATGATATGGATAAATAGACTTTTGACTGTTGATCAGTTAAATGCATTTATTTAGCAGCTTGAAAAATATGTGGTGAATCAAATAATAGTTTTGGCAATTCCCTAGGGTTTTAAATGCTTATGTTGCTTACGCATTCTTTTATCTTTTGATACTGTTTCACTAAGTTTTGCGCAGAAGATGAGATACATTGATATTTTTGGGGAACAAGATTTTGATTGAAACCGAAACTTTTAATTGATATATTGAGGATCAGATTTTTAGAATTTTTCATATTGCCAGATGGTCAATAATTTCATGAGGATGATTTTGGTATATATTTGATGAAGATATTTACATACAATGTTTTTTTCAATTAGATGATTCATATACTCATAACCTCACTAATTCAACTGAACCTCAGTATATCATTCAAAGCAAGAATAAATTGAGCTCAACGCGTTATTCAGAGATTAAAAACTATGAGAGAGAAATGAAAATCTATAATTGAGAAAATCTACTTTTCTCATAATTAGCTCAAGAAGTTATAGATTTATTTTCGCAAGTATTACTGAAATTAACCTCTCGGAATGGGAAAAAAATTAGAGTATGAAATAAGAATAATTCAAACATAAAATATAATCATCGTTCTCTTCGTGAAAGTTCGTAATCATAACAGTTTGTAATTAATGAAACAATTTTTCCACATTAATAAGTATATTGAATATGCGATTGTTTAATTGAGTATCGTAATCCTACTAAACAAAAAACAGAGCCCGTTTACTTAGACTCTATTAGAATATGTTTAGTTCAAGTTAAGTTTTTTGCTTTCATAAAATTCTGAAAGATTTCATTTGAATTTTGTTATGTGATTGTTTTTTTATATTAGTTCAAATGACTACAATTTCAACTAAATTCATGATGCTTTATATGAGTTATTTAGATAAATTCCTCATTCATATCTGAAAAGGAAACATGCATTCAAAGAAAGAAGAGAAAAAGTATCAAATTTAATTTTTTCGTTAACGTAATATAGTCATTCAAAATTTCGATACCATATTATCGTCTTATTGTGATGCAGTTTTGATGTGAAATCATTCCCCTCTCTTTTCATAGGAAAGTTCAGGAGACACCCTGTATATTAGAATGCTATAATGTTCAGAATAGGGAAAACTATGAACAAAATTTTGATACTCTTCCAATAAGAGCTCAGTGTGAAATATGAGTACTTATCCAAAATTGAGTTTTCAAATCCTTAGTAAAACATATAAGCAATGGTAAATCATAAATTCCATAAAGTTGGCATTCCTTGGTGTACCTATTACTTCAATCAAATCACTTTAAATGGAATAGATCTTTATCTTTCATTTGAAGTGACAATAGTATCATTGAATTGTAAAAAACGTTTACACGAGTGTGAAGGAGAAATATATCTACGTCTTCGACATATGTGAAAGAAGTGGATATATTTCCTTCGTACAAATTATATTCGTAAGATGGCTGAGTTATTAGTCAGAGATAGAACCTGTTGCCTCCTGCGAGTATTCTGCTTTTTGCTATTGAATTTTAAGAATCTCGTGCTGGAACTAGTCGTTCTTACATTGCTTTCATTTGCAGTTATGATGGTTGTTAGGAGCAAGCTTCGCTACTCAGTTGAATCAAGTATGTCGTATATTTATAATCATGAAATGTTGTCCCCTTAAAGATAAAATATTGAATCTGAAAACAACTATGTATTCAATCGAATTTGAATCGAATATATTTATATTGTAACTACATCAGTAACGGTTTTGAAAAGTTGTGGGAAAGTTTAAAATGCTTGCAACCATTCCTAGTGAATTTTCAAACGTTTCGAATTTGACGATCCTGACAAATTTGAAATCAAAATTGGCGCGTAGTACTTACTTTTATGTATCGAGGAAAATAACAGAAACCATAGTTGTAGAACGGTGTCTGTTACAATAAAATTGAAAAGACGTCGTACTTCAAGCAGTGATCATAAAATACATATAATAATAATAATCTTTATTTATCTTTTAAGACATATAGAAACAAATGTATAGCACACGTCAAATTACAAAATAATCATAAATCACAATCATTGAAATATTCTCCTATCGAGTAGTAACATTTCTCGATCAACTTCAACTTAACTTTACCACATTTCTAAATTTAGTTTTGGGTAAACATTTTATAGAATTAGGCAGATGATTGAAGAGCTTAATTCCTTTATACATTGGTGAAGATTCATATTTAGAAGTTCTGTGATGAGGAAGTAGCAACACTTGAGAATTTCTTGTGTTGTAAGCGTGAGAACTAGACAATTTCACCGAATTACTATGGTTTTCCTTCACATACAATAAACTGTTGAATATCATACAAGGAACCCTCAGTATCCTATATGCCATGAATACCGGTCTACAAGAGGAACGAGACTAAGAACAAATATCATACTTATAATACCTTTTTGGAGCACGAATACTCTATTTATATTAGAGAGGCCCCACAGCAATATATCATAGAATAAGTGACTCTAGCATAACGCATAGTACACATTCAACACCGATTCCCTAGGGAGAGAATCTTCTATTTGACTTATTGTGAAGTAGGCTTTACACCTACCTAATTTTTGCATAATGCATCAATATGTTGACACCATCTCAAATTACAATCAATGTATATCCCAAGGAATTTAACATGATCCTTACAGGTGATTAATGTACTACCAAACTGTATAGTCAATGTCCGAGTTGAGTTTTCAATGTCAAAAAACATAGAATCAGACTTCTCAATATTTACATTTTACAATCAAGGCATTTTAATGACACCAATTTGTAAAGCTCTGTACTAAATTACCACATACCAGAGTAAGCTTCTACGAACTCTCAGCGGATAGGGCCAACGAAGTATAATCCGCAATCAACGTCATATTACATCTAAGAATGTCATCTTGATGATCATTAACAAAGAGAATAAATAGGAGGGGACAAGAACAGACCACTGGGGCATTCCAAAATTTATATTGTAAACTTTAGAGAATATATCATGGTCCTTAACTGTCATACTCCCGCCTGTGACAAAGCTATCGAGCCAATCCAGAAATACGCCTCGGAATCCGAGATTATAATATTTATTGATCACAAACCTGAAGCCAGAAAATCGAATGCCATCGATAGGTCGAAGAATAGACCAGCAACGAAAAGTCCTTTATCAATATACTCATTGACTGGACTTATGTTATAGGTACTTAATAAAAATTCTTGAAATGATTTACGTGTGTTGCACAGATCACCATTAAGTGAAATATTGAACGATAAACTATTCAATCAGTATAACATGTGGTTTGATAAAAGTTTGAGCAGAAAATACTTATAATTTCAGCAATTCGGTTCGAATCGAAACTTGTTGTGAAGATGAGAGTATTGAATTAACTTATCATTTTTATCTTTACTCAAATTTCAATAAACTGAAAAAGTTGTGAAGATATAGTGAAAAATGTGGAAGTAAAAGAAACAGCTTTCAAAGAATAACTATATATGAAAGACACGTATATGTGTGGACACCTTTAAGTGAAATGTCCACAAAAACTTCTCTGGCTATTAGAAAACACAGTTAGGATCGATAGGAAGTGTATAGAACTGGGAGATGCAGTATAAACATGCATCTATTATTGATTAGATCCTCAAGAGCAATGTGTTTTAGAATTATCCACGATTACAGAGTATACCGTTATTATAAAAAATACTATTTACTTTACGCTGGCATTGAAAACGATACTATATGATTACGAGCTTTCGTTGTCCATATGAAATACTGTTTGAAAGGTATGAATTATGAGCAAAGAAGCGTAAATTGCAACGAAAGATATTAATCAAGTGGAGAAAATGATAGTTAGCGAAGTGGCGTTGAACGTCATTTATTTCAAAATGGCGAAAAATATTCTGAAGGGAACTGATTCTACACGAGTGGACATAGTGAATCATTGAATTTACAGATTTCTCTAATCATTTGCGATTGACCTAAACAAACACACATTTTTGACATCTTGGTATTAAAGTTGATAATGATATAGAAAAAGGGAAATAGTAGTACCTACCTACAGTCTTCCTGAAAACAGAAACTAATCGAATGAATCAATACAAGAATGCTATAGCGGAATTGTCTATATCGACATAAAAGAGGAGACGTTTAAACTATTCTGAAAAGAATAGTTCAGAGTTCTGGAAAAGATTGAAATTGACGCTACACTGGAATGTATCCCAATACAGCCTGTTTTGTTCTAGAAGGAGCTCATCCGACGAGCCACGCCATCGCCATTTGTGGCAAAACTGCAATTTTCATTCATTTTTAGACGAATTCATGAAGTGTAGGATACGTATAGCAATATTTCAACAGAATGTTTCTATATTCCGTTGAAATGAAGGTTAGGATCATAGACACGCCAAGCACTGAATAATCATTTCTGTGTACTCTAAGTTGTGTTAATTGTTATCATTCGATGTTTGTACGTTTCAATAGGTTGAAATGGAAGTGCGAGGTCGCCATAGATCGAAAAAGTCCATACTGCGCTTTATCAAGTGCTTCGAATTCAATATTCTTTAATATTGTTCCTTGAAAGATAGTGAAGACGCAGCATGGCACATGCTCATATGACATTTTTGGGTTAATTTCAATGTGTAGACCCAAGATTCTCAAATTTTCTTTGATATTACTTGGCGAGTGCCATTCAAAGTCGAAAACTTCATGTTTATGTATAAACGCGTATGTATATTCATATATTTCTGTGTGTATTCATGTATCATCACATATATTGTCACCCTACAAGACAATAGCATCATTGTTATCTATTTCTGCTGACTTCAGCAATTTCTGAAAAGATATATAAAGAGAAGCAGAATGACGCTCAAATCAGTTTTAGATCGGTAGTCCTATAGTCAACATCGGTTCCGTCAGTTTACAATGATTCATTCTTTTATTATTTGTTAATTACGTATTCCAATTTGGCTATATCAATTGTTCAAACTTTTTATTAAATATTAATGAATAATTCCAAATTCAGAACATCTTATTTAGTATTTTAAGTGCTTCATATTCAGAACCTCTAAATGAAGTGTAATAAGTGATAAAAATTCAGAACCTCTAAAATTAAAGTGCGTTAGTACAGCGCATTCCAGAACCTCTTATTCTACGCTATTGTTAGTGTAATCCAAAGGTTTTACGGAGCTTTGCCTCAACAAAGCTGCCCTGGTGACAGCTCCTCTGCTTCTTCTGGCATAAGTGTGTTTTTCAGGAGGAATACAACAATATATATTTCACATTTGAGAGATGAATTGATATAATTTCATGCAGAAACGTGCTTAATGAAAAAACAAATTTGGCTTAATACAAGCGTCTGGAGTATATTATTTTTCAATGTCAAATGTTCAGCAGATATTTAATTGATTATTATAACTGAGCTTAGAAAATCAGTTAACCGTATAAACAGAATATTATGGATCATTCTTGTGACGTATCTCAAATTCGAAATGTTTCTTTAGATTCCTCAAAATAGCCGGAGACGGATAATTAACTTTTTGAAGAGGCTATCTAAAAAAAATCAACATAGCAAGCAACATATCGAAAGTTTTCATATCATTCGAACAAACCTCTGATAATCGTCCATCTGTCGAGAGGAATTTTGCAAATGTTATGTGGTTATTGTCTGGAAGTTATTTCTTTTGAGTAATTGATTGATAGCCGTCAAGACCAACTGTCATTGCTGCTTGTTGAATCACCACCTACTTTTGCTAATTAGCCCCAGAAGTTATCAGTTTTTACGAGTCTTGATAACTATACTTAGTGAGATATACATTGGAAGTCGTTGTCTTAACACTACACACCTACACATTTATATATTAGCTTATAAACATATAGATATATATGTTATTCTTGAGGTTTTCATGGATGGTGGAAGATGTTTGAAAGTAATTCATTCCCAAAACATTTATTTCGTGAAAGATGATGTGAATTTTCACGTCTCAAGAAAACCAAAAAATGAATCTTCTCTTATCACAAAATATGGTAAAATTCTGCAAGTCCTCCATTTTGAATACCTCGGAGAAGTTATACAGTTCTCAGGTTTGAACCGAATCGCTAATGAACAAAGAATTACCAAGTTAAAAAGGGCCTACAAGCTCACATGGGCGTCTTATAATAAAAAGGGGAGGAAAAGGTGGGGAAATTTTGGAGAGGCGCCAAATTGAGGCATTTTAACACAAAGATTCTTCGAATAGCAATATACGCACCTGAAAAGATGGATATTGACAGTCATCAAAGAATTGAAGAAAAAACAAATAAGAACGGAAAATTCTCAGAAAGTTTTTCGGACCAATCAATAAAAACTGCATTTGGATGGAAAAACCTCAAAATGAACTTCCGCAAAAGTCAAATACAATAACGGAAGAAATCAGAAGATGTCAATGCACATGTCTACAGAACAGACTACTGTCTTTTGAAGTTGCTAAAAGAGGTCCAGAAAGATCTCCAACAGATCATTATATAAAATCTCGACAATCACACTGAGTGTCGCTATAAAGGGAGGCAAAAAAGATGAAGCAAAAGCCCTAAGAATTGCGAATTTGCGATTTCATTCGCTCATGGGGAACAATCGTCATAATAATAATGATAATAATTTATATATATATAGATATATATATATATATATATATATATATATATATATATATATATATATATATATATATATATATATATATAATATATAAGCATTGCTTATTTAAGATAAGTAAGAATATATATAACATTGAAAATAATATATATATATATATATATATATATATATATATATATATATATATATATATATATATATATATATATATATATATATATATATATATATATATATATATATATATATATATATATATATATATATATATATATATATATATATATATATGTGTTGACACATAATACTACTGAAAGAATAACTGGCATTCATTAAAATGCTATGAAATGAAAGAAATTGATGAAATAAGAATGAATTCTCACAGAGTGAAAGACAATTTTTTGAAAATTTCGTAATATTGCTGAGTATGAAAATAAAATTATCGCTATGATAAACGAAGAATATGGAACTATGATGATTCTTTGTATGAATCGAATAGCTGGGAAGAAAAGAGGTTCCATCGAAGCTTCCCATTCTAAGCTGCCTTCATCAACACTTCGACAAAAAAATCTCCTAATATGTGTCCACCTAACAGCTTCCAGTTTAAAATCTACGCAATCTGGCGTTAGATCTGAATTCTTCATGACCGTTGATTGACGTACTCGTATCCGCAGTCTTACGCGAGAAAAGTTCCGAAGAAAAGTTGATCGCATCGGATAATCGTCAACTTCCGTCTGGTGTGGAATTTCTCGTTCCGAAAACCAGCGATGACTGAAGATGCCCGCCGAGCAATTATGTTAATTGCAGTCCGGTGCCCGTAAAATTCCTAGACGTCCGAAATGAAAACGTTCCGAAGTAGATGCGCATTGCGACGACAAGAATGATTGACTCGTGAAATTCGAAAGGTACGGGTTATGTGTCGGGTCAAATCACGGAATGAGATACGACAACTGAGAGGAATGACACAGGAGTGGACCGAAATTGATTCAAAGAGAATCTGAAATGACAAACCCAGTTGGTATATGAAAATTTAAACACCTTGCATCCTACTGTTTCCAAGAAGCAGGTCAGTAAAAAAATTCGCTTCGGAGTTTTTCGGACTTCTATTGCCTATACCTATATTAAAATACAAATTTCGGGAAAGAAGAGTTCGTCTGAAAAAACATGACATAACCTGAAACAAATAAAATTGGTATTGGGGCGCTTTTGAAGTACTATGCTGTTCGAATCAATTGGGACAAACATTTTTTATCTTCGTTTGAGTTACTGTAGTAAGTATATGAGTACCAGGTGGCCCAAACACCCTCACATCTGCTTGTTTACTACCTGAGGTGACGTGAGGGTTCGACCTTGACCATCATTTACATTCTGACCAGTTTTATCTCGTCAGCAATTCAGTTGTGAGTCTACCGGTACGACAGTTGGTGGTTTCAATTTTAATACGTGCTGTACTGTCTTGTCCAAAAATGGTTTTCACTCCGAGGAAGAGTTCCAAAATTATCGCGCTTAATGAACACACATCAATGATTGTGAGAGATATAGCTGGAGCTGTTGGTGTGGAAAAGTACAGCGTTTCGAGAATTTTAAAAACATTTGAAGGAAGTGGCTCATCGTCTCCAAAAAGAAGAGGAATCTGTGGCCGCAAACGAAAAATAACTCCAAAAACAGACAAATTGTTGATGAGAAATAGCAAAATTAATCCGAGAAGGACACGCACTGATCTTCGAAGGGATTTAATGGTTTCTGGTATGGAGGTGAGCAACTCAACTGTGCGAAAACGACCGCTGGAGGTTGGCCGTAAGGCAAGAAGACCAAGAAGAAAGCAACTGCTTACCCAGAAAATGATGGAGAAACGTTTGGCATGGGCCAAAAAGTACCGTGCGTGGACTGTGGACGACTGGAAGAAGGTGATTTTTAGTGATGAGACACATTTGTTTAATCAAGGATACAAATCAAGTGTTGTTAGACGAAGTGATGGGGAAACTTCGCGGCCTGATCACATCCAAACAGTAAAACATCCTTCGAAACGAATGTTTTGGGGTTTTTTCACAAGTAATGTCACTGGACGATTAGCCCCTATAACGGGGATGATGAAGTCAGTGAAATATATAGAAATATTCCGCACCAAGAGTGTCCCATTCATGAAAACGTTTGATGGAACATTTCAGCACGACCTGGCTCCCTACCACAATTCCAAGCAAGTGCGGGCCTTTATGCGTGAGAATGAAATAAAAGTACTCGATTGGCCGGGGAATTCACCTGATCTCAATCCCATTGAGAATTTATGGAATATTTTAAAGAAACGACTGGAAAAAATGGATTGCACTACAAAAGAAAAAATCATTATAAGTAAAATTCAGGTGTGTTTCATGATGACGATTTGAAGAAAATCTGCGCTACGCTAGTGGAATCGATGCCCAGACGAGTTCAAGAAGTTATTTCTGCGAATGGAGAACAAATTTCATATTAATATGAAGAATTTACGCTTTTTGTATGTATTTACTTCATTAAAAGGTAATATTTTACGAATACATTGTTTTTTATCCTTTGTCCAAATCAATTCGGACAGCATAGTAATTAATGGTTGGATATAAATATCGTAGCTTCAACAGTTTCAAGTGAATTATGATGATATACAGAAAACTTCGAACCTTCGTGTGATATTCAAATTTCTGATTATTTTCAACTTTCAGTTACTTCATAAACGCCCGAAGTGCAATTTGGGTTTTTCATCAAGCCATTTTACATTTGTTTGTTTCAGATATTAAGAAATCGTTTCAGAAATTTATATTTGAATAAATAGAGGATGGAAGTCAGACATACTATCGAAGAAACTATTGTTCATTCCGTTTAAAGAGTCAAAATGTGCATGTCTATAGAATAGGTACCCTGCTCTTTGTCCAAAATAAAATTTTGTCTTCCGAAAGCATATATAACAGCATGTATTTTACAATGAAAATAGCACAAAAAACTAGTACAAAAAATGTACTAGTACAAAAACAATGGATGGTAAAAAGATATGTAAAGAAATAATATTTCTTTAATTTTGAATTTTGCCGCGCTTACTACATTACCAATGACATTGACAACTGACAAGCGCTAGAGTCTGTGGCATCCTTGGTCTGAGGTCTATGGTCAGTTGAGAGGTTATAAAAAAAATAGCATTGTAAAAGAGATTTATTGTGATAAATTTGTTAATCAAAATAGATAAATAAGAATAATTGGTGGAAGAATAGACTTTAATTGTCGTTTCTTCGTTTTCAGAAGCAACGCATGAGTTTTATAACAACTATCCTTCAATTTTAGGTTAAAAAATAAACTCATGCGTTGCTTCTGAAAACGAAGAAACGACAATTAAAGTATATTCTTCCACCAATTATTCTTATTTATCTATTTTAATTAACAAATCTATCACAATAAATCTCTTTTACAATGCTATTTTTTTTATAACCTCTCAACTGACCATAGACCTCAGACCAAGGATGCCACAGACTCTAGCGCTTGTCAGTTGTCAATGTCATTGGTAATGTAGTAAGCGCGGCAAAATTCAAAATTAAAGAAATATTATTTCTTTACAGATATATCTGGTTTCTGCTCAGTATTAACTCCCGAAAGGTATGTGAATTCAGAAAATTTGTGGATAATCAATCCTTTTGTTGATAATTACAACCAAAATTTAAAACTATTTTCTTCAACTATCTTCCAATGTTTCATTAAGTGAATACATATCAGTTCTGGAAAAATACTGCAACAAAATAGCTTAATTTGAATACATAGGCGTTGAAGATTCTCTTGTTTCCTTCTCTAATCTTTCCAAGATTAATGTGATTTCACATTTTCAGCATTAATTTTGTTTCATTTCAGCACAACTGTTATTAAGGAAAAATATAGATATTGACTTGTTCTCGATCCTGCTTCAGTTTTTTTCTTCATTGGATGAATTGTTTTCGTGTCTTTTCTCCCCTCTTAATATGAACCTCACTCCTGATTTTGCTGATATATCAATTGAAAAAATATTCATGTAAGATTTCTCTTCGAGTTTCAGTACATTTATATAATATTCCGTTTTGGTATATTTATTCAATATTTTGAGTAGGTCGAATGCGCTTATGTAAATTGCAAGAAATAGAATTATTTGAAATTTATTACAGCTCTCATGATCAATTTATGTGAAAACATGCTAATTTTCTTTGTCAAATATGCTTTGAATGATCAAATTCAACAAAGAGTATAATGATTTAATTCAGAAAATCCTGTCAAAGTTGTCCAATTTTATAGTCAACTCGGAATATGTTTGGTGTTATTCACCAAGTGAGCAAGCGTTGATATAATTGAGATACAGT
Organism: Henosepilachna vigintioctopunctata; assembly: GCA_030704895.1. Taxonomy (NCBI): domain Eukaryota; kingdom Metazoa; phylum Arthropoda; class Insecta; order Coleoptera; family Coccinellidae; genus Henosepilachna; species Henosepilachna vigintioctopunctata. The sequence goes on along the minus strand of JARQZJ010000033.1, from coordinate 3,197,254 downwards.
TTTTGAGGAATTGAACAATATATTTTGAATTATTCCATCGAATTTCTCACGATGATTCAGCAAGTTTTTGAAAATGTCAATTAGCATTAATAAAATTCAATAATTTGACACTCATTCAAGTAACTTAATATTAGACAAAAAAACGAATTGATGTTAACCATGTAAAATTGTTAACAATTGTGGCTGCTGATTTCCTCATTAAGTGAATTGCCATCAAGTATCTAACAAACAACTCCCACCTTTAACTTGATTCTACGTTTAAGCGGTTGACGACCAAAAGCGCAAGAAATCAAGGAGTTGCAGTTCAGAAAGTTTACCTATATAACGAACGAATTATAGCGAGTTTCGCGTTGAAGCAATCTTAATTCCAGCCCTGGAGACGACACCCTGGGTGGAATGAAACTAACACAGCAGGCACAAGCCTGTACTCTCACGAGAAGGCATTCTTTTACAAGTCGAAAGTAATTTCTTCTGTAAATTGTTATAAATCATCGTAACAGACGGGTTACGAATCGAATTTTAAATATTACTAGGAAGAATTATTTCATCATTCATAAGAACGTACCGAATGAATTTGATTATTGATCATCGAATGATGATACAAACTGGCCGTTGAGAATCTGTGTATAATCTCATAATATTTAATACATTATGTGGGAAATATAGAGTTACCAGAAAAGTGATGCATCGATCAAGAATAACTTATTTTAGTTATTCGACTTTTTGTAAAAAAAATATTTATTGTGTGTGAAGGAATTTTCAGTTTTAGATAATGAGATAAACTGGTTAAGTTTTGAAAATAACACACCAGATCAGTTATCATTAAACAATATAATTCTATGAAACTATAAAATGTTAGTTTATATATATTATTATAATATCTCTTTAAATAAATTTATATCGTGTATTCCAAAGCTTGGTGTTGAATATAATGGTACTATGAGCTAATATAATGGCTATGAGCTTATTTTGAGCTGGAAATGGTTGTTTACTGTTTGCTGCATATAAGTATATATCTTTATATATATATATATATATATATATATATATATATATATATATATATATATATATATATATATAATAATTACCTTAGTTTAACGTTTATGGTTATATAAAATGGTCAAGAACATATAATGTTTTTCTCGTCAATCTATTTGTTTTAAGGATTTATACTTTTCTCGAAATTTCCACTCTTCCAGGTGTCTGTCAGTGAAATGTCAACGTTGTGTCAGTTCAACTTTTTCTTTTTCATTTGTTTTTCTTGGGTTCTTAAGAAGTGGTAGATAGAATAAACTCAGTTGTTTGACGTCATGTCTGTCGTTGACTGTGTTCTCCAAATTTGCTTGTATATGGAACATTTCGTGTATTTCTCTTAGTTTCCTGTTTCCCTGTGTTGTTAGGATTCTCGTTTTCTCATAGTCAAATTCATGGTTCTCTGTTGTTCTGTGTTTGTTCAATGCTGTTGATGCTGTTTTTGTGTATTTATGGGAGTTTATACGGTCTTGCAACCTCTGTGATGTCTGTCCTATGTATTCCTTTCCGCAATCTTTGCATGGAATTGAATATACTATATTTGATTTTTCTTCGATGGAGTTATTGCCTTCAGTCTGCTGAATACTTGTTTTACCTGATTTTGTGGTCTGTGGACGACTTCGAGATTATGGTCTTTCAAAATATTCTTTAGTTTGTATGATGTATTTCCTATAAATGGAATTGTGACCTTAGTTGTATTATTTTCTGTCCTACTCTTGATTGTCTTTGAGTTGTAAAGTTTGTGGGTTCTTTCTTTTATCAAGGCCTTTATTACATTTATTGGGTAGTGGTTTATTTCCAACAAATGTTTTGTATGTTTTATCATCTCAGGACGTAGTTGTGGCGATGTTAACTGCAGGGCTCGATCTATGTATCCTATTGCTGTACCCTTTTTTTGCTTAATGGGATGGTTTGTTCGATAGTCCAAAATCTGATCTGAGTTTTGTTTTTTCCTATACCATTTTGTAAGTATTGTGTTGTTCTGTCTTATGATTGTCATGTCTAGAAAATTTAGTTTCATTTGGGTTTCTTCTTCCATAGTAAACTTTAATAGGGGGTGTACATTGTTAAAATCTTTTAAAATCTCTTGCATATTAGTTGGTGTGGTTATTAAAAGGCAGTCGTCCACATATCGGCGGTAAAAGGTATTGTAGTGCTTGATCATGATCTTTTCTTCTATGTGTTCCATTGTAATTTGGGCAATTATGCTAGAAATTGGGTTTCCCATTGCGACACCTTTTATTTGTTTATAATATTGGTCATCAAACTGGAAATAGCTATTGTTGAGTATGAACTGGATGGTTTCAATAAGTTCTTCTTTGGGGATCTTTGTGTGTTCTTTCAAATTGTTCCATCTTTCATTTAGTATGTGTTTTATTAATTTAGTTGGAATATTGGTATATAGAGAGACCACGTCTAATGAATAGATTCTGTCATCATTGGTCAACTTAATGTTTCTGGTTTGTTCTTTAAGTTGTGTAGAGTTTCTTATGTAGTAGGGATTTTGATTCGCAATCTTTGTTAAGATTCCCGCTATATACTTCGATAATATATATATATATATATATATATATATATATATATATATATATATATATATATATATACATATTTTTTTTTAATTGGTTTATTGCTTGTTTAAGATTTTCAATGTTTTCAGCAATATCAGGTTTATTTTAATGTTAAAACTATATTTTTTGACGTTTCGTTGTATATCACAGCTTTGGAAAATTAATGAATAATTGAATTTTATGAACTACTATAAATATCAAAACGTCAAACATTTTTTTTTTTTAAAATTTAAAATTGGTTTTTATGTATTTTCACATATTCATTTTTAGTATCAGAATATTTCCGGCTTAGCATTCGCTTCGGAAAATTTAGTCTTCTTCACCATGGAGTTTTTTAGACGTTTCATAAAAAGAAATTTTTTTTAAATTTTTGTCTGACTTACTTATGTTCTTGGGCTGTTCAGAATCGGCGTTAAACTGCAGTTTCATCTTCTAAATTCATTATTTAAATGAAGAGAGATAAATAATGTTTTTCATATAATGCAATAACGGATTTAACGAAGAAACGAAAAATGCGTACCCATACTAGAGAAACATCCACTTAAGGAAGTAATTCAAAGCTAATATATAGGGCATAGACCTATGAAAGAAAGGAATCTAAAACAATTTTCAGCGTGAAAGACCATGTAAGAGGTTCTTCTCTAAATGGAGACTAATAATAGTTCCAACCAAGCAGGTATAAGATAATAATTAAGGGTTGTGGGAAGACATCCCAAAACGCTGTCAGTGGTTTATGGTACATGTGAGTTAGAAGGTATTTTAATGATCTGAGACATCTATGTTTTTTCACATGAAAAGACACCTCTCTGAGACTAATCTCAACCAAATTGTTTTATACTGTCATTTGAAAAATAACATATGTTATGATGAACATTGAGAATTTATTGGCGAAGAAATCTCAGCACCATTTTCAATGCACATAATTAGAAAAAATAATTTCTGATTATAAGTTTTGAATAATGAAGGAGCAAACAGAGAAATTATTCAACAAATAAAGAAGTTATAATGAAACAATATGCTGGACAGTTAACTGAAGTCGAAATAAAATAAATAATTTAAAGAATAAAAAAAGATCATCTGCGCAAAAAGTGAACCAAACTAGAAACCAAAATAAAACTGAGAAGACAAAAACAAGTACTGTAATCTGGAACTATGAAGAATAACAGCTGTCAAGGTAATTCAATAAAAAATAATATCTATAGTAACTTAGACAGTCGGGACCAATTATTTGAGTGTGTGCCGTTCTACATTCAATTGGGTCTGGACTGTCTAAGTTACTATAGATATTATTTTTTATTTAATTACCTTGACAGCTGTTATTCTTCATAGTTCCAGATTACAGTTCTTGTTTTTTGTCTTTTCAGTTTTATTTTTATAATTTAACATAATAACAGTCGGGTTTTATAATTTTTTAAATTATTCATTTTATTTTAGACTTTTAAGTTATGAGTATCTCTTATAACGACGGACATTCTCATCAATAAATAATAGATGACCAAATATATACCAATAATAATTACTAATTATTTATGAATAAATAGTCACTCAAATCGAAAAGTAATTAATAAAACTATGAATAATTTTTAAATACCTATTCGATCATAGCCCCCTACTTGACACATTTCCTTGATTTGAATTTTTTTCATTTTCACAATATGGAGTCGTCATTTTGATTTTTATGAATTCCATGTCTTTAGTGAGACTGATAGGACAAAGAGGAATCGATTGACAAATGAATCATAAAAATCGTCCCAGGCGTTTTGTCGGTATAGTGCTTCAAAGGAACATACATACATAGACTGATGAACACATTACCCTCAACTTTTACAACTCAACAAAAGCAGTTATAATACTTATGAGACAAAATTTGTAGCAAACTGCACGAAATGAAAGACTCTCTCAATTCTTAATTTTCATGTCTAGACAAAACGAAGATATTGTTATCAGAGATTTCATAGGTGTCATCTATATAAGGTGGGGAAAAAAGTTTTTTCAATATTCCATCCATCTTTATCTCATGTTGTCGTCTGGAGAATGTAGTTTTCATAAGGATTTGTATTCAGCAATTTTCACATGTTTGTGTTTTTCCACAGGAAGTGTATGTAGAAGTAGAGAAGAGTACTTTGAAATCTAAATTCACATTGTGCACTCAACGAAATTTGAATTAATTTGAAATCAAGAAGTATCTGGAAAACTTTCAAGTTGAAAAGTCAAATCGAATGAGATAACATGAAAAATCTAACACAATTTTCGGAAATGAAATTCAAACTATCCGAGGTATTCCGTCAACTATCCAGACTAAACATATTCAAAAGTATAGCAATATTTTATTTTTAATGAACTTGATAAATCGCATTATGTCCGACAACTAAAACCGAAACTATGACTAGTGATTATCTATAATGGTATCCCATAAATTTTCTATATTTAATGATAGACGTACTAAATAAATTCAGTCCAAGCAACAGGGGTTCAATGAAATGAGATACCAATACAACCAATTATAGCGTGTTACTCGGTGTTGGTAATAGCCAGTGTGACCTTAATCTGCGGAGACTTTCACACTTCAGTAACTGATCGATATTAAATGGTCCTTGCATGATGCTGATTAATAAATACAACAGGTACATCTCTGGAGTGAATGCTAAATTTTCTGACACAGGAATATTTGTGAATGAAGTTATTCATCAAGTAATTTATGAAAATGGCGACATAATGAAATATTATTATGTCTTCAGTTTCATGATTTATTACATATATACATAATAATATTAATAAAATATCATTGTTCGAGGTTTGGGCTCACAATAATGGTATTTCACGGGTAAGTAATTCTTATTTATTCGAAAATAATACAGTGAAAACTTCATCAAATAAAAATATGATTTCATACTCTCACAAAGACCGAAGCCTGTGTTGAGCATTGATAATCTCGGCAAATAATTCAGCACGTTTTGAGAAACACAACCAATATAACATGACACAAAATATAACATAACCACAAAAATATAAGATGAAAATATTCACAACTTACAGTCAACTAGGTTTGACAAGAAATAATGAAGACCTAGACTAGACAACAAAACATGCATCAGGCACGTAACCTGAGCAGTTGTAAAAAAGAGTCTCCAAAATGAGATCATAAATCAAAAATATTGAGGATATTAATCAAGATTTGCTCGAATATCTAACTCTCAAATAAGTATAACCAAACAATGCAGAAAAGTAAACAGTAGATATATTATTTCCATTATTAATAAACTATCAGCTCACTCAAATAAATGAATTACGTTTGAGATGATAGTACTTCAGTTTAGACATGAGCAGTTTCGAAAAATTCGAGAAATTCTGCAAAGGATCCAGAGACATCACTGTTAGATCTCATTCGCATGGGTTTTAAATATCCCTTCATTAAGGAGATTGTTTTGAATATAAACTAGAATTTCAAACACTTTATCTTTTGTTTTACACTCTTATTGACAACATAGGATGACGAGTTTTGTCGTTACAAACGACTTCTTCAGATGTTACTAGTATAGGTACTGAGAGTAATACCCAGTCAGTATTCTAGTAGCATCTGAAGAAGTCGTTTGTAACGACGATACTCGTCCATGCTAAGTTGTTAATAAAAGTGTAAATCAAAAGTTCAAGTGTTTGAATTTTAGCTTATATTCAATTATAATGGATTTACATCAAGTAAACACCAACACTATTCAATACAAGAAATTGTTCTGGCTGAAAGTCATTGCTTCTCATTGCCTCAAGCATTATACAACTACTTTACAAGATGTTTCAGATTTCGCTTGAAAAACAATCAATGTTAAATTTCAGAACCTCTTGGAAATTATAGCAAGTGAAATTGTATTACCATGAAGATTTGGCTGCGGCACATGACAAAAGATTCCATGAGGTAGGTGGTAAAAAGTTGGAGAATAGGTGTAAGATAACTTAGAACTGAGAAGACCGATCTTACATGACGAGCCTTGTGAAATGCGTCGAACAAAATGATATGAAAAGTAAGAATGAAATAAATGATTGAAAAGTAAATTTTTTCATATTTCTTACGTTCCGAAAATAATATTTTCGTACATTCAAACAAGTGACATCTCTCATTTATTCAAGAGATCAGAAGTGTATGAGGTGGTGAAATCACTTTCTCAAAGGCTTTCTGTAATTTGTACTTCTTCTGTAAGCTGATTTCGAATTGACCAGAAACTCTGAGTTTTGATATTATCGTCAGTCTACTAACAATACTGCATTCCAATGGCTGAATTTGAGAAAATGAGGTTATGTATGGGTGGCCTGGAAGCGTTTGGTACATTTAGAATAATATTGGCATTTACTTGGTGCAAATTGATTATAATAACTAAAGGGTAGTTCAAACACTTCAATTTGATAAATGACACGGAGGTTTCGCTTTCACTATCTCTTGGTGAATAAACAACAATAAATTAAAAATTAACACACTTGACGTAAGTTTCACTGAATATATAAAAATTGTAATGTTGTATACTCTTGATAATAGGCTAAACACCCGGAATATATGTAGAGTTTTCAATGTATTCAGTGAAAGTTAAGTCAAGTGTAGTAATTTTCAATTTATTGTCACTTCAATTTGATTCGCACTTTCATTTTCATGATTCGGGATTTCGTGGGGTTACCGACGTCTTAAGACACTAAAAGAATATGATGTTAAAGCTAATGGTTCGAGACTAAAATGGTTTGTTCACATAAATGGCCATAAAAAAGATATGAACGACAAAACTTATTAACCTGATTCATATGCTAATGAATAGAAAGAAGAATAAATAAATAAGGATATAAGTTAAGAAGGATAAAAGTAGATGAAACTTCGAGAAAGAAGCATATTTGACACGTTAAGATCGTCAACAGTGCATTGCATGAAAATGCGTGTACATGAAAATTTCAATGAAAGTAACATAAGATGGAGAATCAAGTAGACTCCAGCTTATTCAACTTAAAATTGATCCAGTTCTTGGCTGCACTCGGCTAATCGAAGTAATGGCCTGTCTGTGGCAGACCCGAGTGTTAAATGTGTGCATTAATGTAATTCCCTCCAACAAGTTGTATGTCAGGAAGCAAATAATTATAAATTGCTAACACAATTATAGTCTGTGTAACAGACCGGATTCCTAAGTTAATCGAATGGGAAGAAGGAGACTAAAAGTATTTGCGGAGAATTTGTGAAATAACAACGCCACTAATACAAAGTTTCTTATGAGAAACAAGATTTAAATTGAAAAACATGAATCACAAAATTTGAGAGGAAACGTTTTGCTCCCGAAACTACACTTGTTACTGAATTTCCTTATAGCTTTTGATATTTCATTCTCAGGTCCACTAAACTTAATCAACACTGGTAAATCGCACGACACATAACTATTTAAATATATTTCTTGTCACCATAGGAATGAGAAAAGAAATGTTAATTATATCTCTCGGAGTAGTTTGCTAAATATGTGGTAGTAGTAAATAAGTATATATAGGTCATTCTATCTTTGCTTTTAGGAAAATTAATTAGATAAAAGAGCAACACCTACGCTACGCTGAGGAAACAACTTTGATGGCTGCATCGAAAGAAGAATTGAATACTCTAATACGTACAGTAATAGTAGCAAAGTAAGTGTACGTATTAGTACCATGAAAACTGAAATGATCATACTTGACAGCCAAAATAACAACAAAACTGAAGTGAATAGAATAAATAACATTGGGGCAGTTGACAAAGCCATATATCTTAGTACTACAATAACAAAAAATCGCGGATTCGCGGATCCAGCGGAGAAACAGGGATAATTTTAATAGAGAAATCCCTGACCAAACCAAAGCAAGGAGTGAAGTGAAGACTAGAGAACCAAGAGAAAGGAGAAATGCGGAGAAGTCATCAACTCATCACCAATATAAAATAACTAAGAAGTTTGGTGTTATCAGTGTTTAGTAATGAAAAAGAATGTTGTACTCCAAAAATGAGAGATCAACATAACATCAGAGTATTTAAATGTTCTTTTTTACGCAGAATGTCTTACACCGAGAAAAAGCGAATAAGTTCATTTCAGACCAACTTCAAGTAGCAGAGAAACATCAATCAAGTAGCAGAGAAAACTGCGGAATTGTTTGGTCATGTGGTTTGAAAACCATGAAAGGCATATTTTTAAATGGGCAGTAGCTTGTCAAAAATTGGAGAGAAATCTGCATAAAAGCTACACAGATCTTATAACGAATGTAACCACAAAAAATCTCACACATTCATTCACGGTGACAATAATTGACATTCATGAAAATCCATCGATAATTTATAAAGTCATGTTGCTGAAAATAGCAAAATACTCCTGTATTTTCCATCAAAATTAAAGAGGATAAGTATTTGCCTATTCACATCCAATATTTTTTTTAATATTCCAAATTTGGCGATTCGAATTTTATTTTCTTTCTTTTTTTCATTACACTAATGAAATTCGAGAGGTATTATTTATTATATAGAATGTTATTTTCGTCTTCTCATTATCCTGTAGTAGATTACCGTGCTGATAATCGTTGAAAAACAAATGAGCTTTGCATATAAGGAATATTTGAATTGAAATCTATTTAGCGAGATTAAAATATAGAACCGAGAAGATTTAAGTTGCAGTAGGCTATCTAAGAATTTATACATCTCATTAATTTTCAAATTCCCATAATTTGCGAAGAATATTTTTCGATTCTGAGATTTTAATAATACAGCCAAGGCTTTAAAAAATGAAATTTCAGTGAAATGAGTAATTTCAATTCAATAATTTAAAAACTAACTCCTATTTCATATTAACTTCCATCTAATTAGACTATCTCAATTGTGAGAATTTCTTCAATAAGTGATATCTCCCAAATCTCGTATTTTCAGAATTATTGGCATAAATTCTAGTTTCTTCAGTATAATCACATCAATAACAGATATATGTATTTGTGAGTTCATTCTGATTTTGCTCATTTCCAAAAAAAACACGATAATTTTTTTAATATATTTTCTAGCTGTAAGAAAATCTATTGAAGAACTCATCGTGTTTTCCACTACACTATGTTAAACTTATAACTATGTTTAACATATAACTACTTGTTATATGTTAAAGAAAATGAAGATAGGTTTATTAAATTGAATAGTAATCATGAGTATTCAACAAGAAACAGGGATGTGCTACTTATTCCTATGCATAAAACAGATAAATTTGAGCACTCTCTTTATTGTCAGAGCATTAAAATTTTCAACCATTCACCATCGAATTTGAAAATACTGAAAGCTCATTTGTTTAAGAGGAGAGTTAAATCTCTGCTCTTAATAAAGGCAGACTATAGTGTGTCAGAGTACTTCGATGATTCGGATGTAGGCAATAATGTATGAATCAATTTTTTGTATCATATATTTGTATATTTTTTTAACACAAATGTTCTTCCCTATGTGAAGTTGTCTCAAATGTTCAATATTTCTGAGGAAATTTTTATTTTCTTTTCTTTTCAATCAAAATTGTATATTATTGTAAATATGAATTTAACCAAGATTTTTGTTTGAACCAATATTTTTGCTCGAGGGCTGAATGGAAGATCAGACTCCAAACTGAATTCGGTCCTTTTGAGAGCATTTCTCTTAGTTGTAATAATTATAGTACCGATTGAAATGAATGTAATTTTACTATGTATGGAATGTTTCTCAATAAAATTATATTATTATTATTATATGATTTCTTCGACAGATTTTCAACAGAACGGTCCCATCAAAAGACGAGGCCTACTCTGAAAATGAACTGAATTATTGTGGAAGATGTGCTCGAGTAGAGTGGAATGTATCCTCGAATTTTTTCTTGCATAATTCGCTACTTCACGCGACTCAGGAATTCCAGAACAATACTGCACAATGGAATCCAGGCGCAATTCATAAGTGTTCGTGGTGCCCCCTTTTAAGCGACTCAAAATATACGACCAGATTGTCCCACAGGGACCATTTAAAATGGCAACGGTTTATGTTTCCCAAACACCTGTCAAGCCAGCTCTACGATTATAATAACTTTCCAATCCACTACTATTATCCTATATATAGAATGGCCGTACACAATCTCTTGCCATGACGGTAACTTGCTAATGAACTAACGCTTGTTTGGTATTTGCTAGTGAATTGACGATGGCAATGAGTTAGTTGGTTAGTGTCGGAATATGTGGCCTCACTAACAGATCGCTCAATGCTCTTACAAACTACCTCGAAACGTTAATCCTTAGTGAAGGTATAATTTTCAATTGACCACAACATTTCAGAAAAAGAAGGGAATAAGTCAATATGAAACAGTGTTTTTTACAAAATATAAATTCGCATGACTTTCAAATAATCAAAGATGCACTTGATGATTCCAATACTAGGATAGAATAGTGAATAAGGTATTTCTATCTAACAAGTTCGATATGCCTCCAAAAGCACCAATAATCACTTCCAAAACGTTAGGTTGTGGTTCATTGACAAAATTTATGTAGACAGTTCTTGAGAGTTTAGTTTGCAATATTTTGATATTTCGACTCACAATCGCAGTAAAAGTATTGTATTGTCTGCTAGGGTGTGAACCGGAGCGATAAGGCATTCTTCAGCAATACAGGAATCTCTGAGGTGTTTGGATGAAACGTCTTTAAAGCTGCCATCTTTCTATGGAAGCATGCACTGATCTATACATGAGAATACGCTTCACTATCTAAAGAGAGTTTTTCTTGTTTTTGCTAGAGGGAGCTCACGTAAGTAACTAGTTCTCTCATAGATGTTTTCCTCATTTCGTTGTGAGCAAAGAACATCGAAACATCAGTCCATATTTAAATCTATCAATCTACTATTTTAAAACATTCTATTACATATATTCTTACTTTATTCTACTATTCTTACACATTGCGAACAGTTTTCTGTAGTTTTCGAATGAAATGTCTACAAATCCTTATACTCTTAAAGTCAAAGTCTTACACCGCTACTGTTGTCATGAGTAGGAATGCTAGGGAGAGTTTATACGTCTCTTAGTGAATAAGCTTATAAGCTCAAGTGAATTTTTCACCGGGAACAATTTCCCTCAATCTGATATAGCACCTATGGGCGTTCTGAAAGTCATCGATTCTTGATTGATACATTAAATATGGACTGATGATTTATGAAATATTTAATGAAAAATTTATGAGATATTTCGGTATTTCGATTAAGAATCTCAGTATTTACTATCATGAATTATTTGTGAATCTTGAAACTATATATATATATATATATATATATATATATATATATATATATATATATATATATATATATATATATATATATATATATATATATATATATATATATATATATATATATATATATATATATATATATATATATATATATATATATATATATATATATATATATATATATATATATATATATTTTGAAATTGATTTATTGCCTGTTTGAGGTATTTATTTTGAAAGTTTTTAGCATTAACAGGCTTTTTTAATATGAAAAAGTTTATTTCTGTTGACGTTTCGTTGTTATATTACAACTTTGTCAAAACTAATGAATAATTGAATTTATGAGTTACTATGGATATCAAATGTCAAACTTAATTTTTAGAAAAATCAAATTAGTTTTTTTGTATATTCACTTATTGATTTTCATTATCAGAGGAATATTTCTGGCTCAGCATTCGCTTCGGAAGTTTTAGTCTTCTTCACCATGAGGAAACCTCTGAAAAACTCATGGTAAGCCAGGTGATTCTTAAGTGTTATTATATTTACATATATACAATTACATATAGTTTTTTATATACTTATCCAGAATGTGTATATTGTTCGTTTATGTGTGTGAAATTGAAGGTAGATCTGGAAAGAATGAGTTGTGAGATGTGATGTTTTGTGATTGTTGTGTGTTTATTTTGCGAGTGTTATTTGTGAGGTTTATTAAGTTGTTGTAGATAGAATTTAGATGTTTAATGTCCGTTCTTTCATTGACTGTGTTTTCCAAATTTTTACGAATGTGTAACATTTCTAAAATTTCTCTACATTTTTTGTCTCTTTCAGTTGCCAAAATTTTCGTATTTTTGTAATCAAAATCATGTTTTTCTGTTATTTTATGTTTATTTAAGGCTGTGATTTGAGTTTTCGCGTATTTATGTGCTTTGATTCTTTCTTCGAGATTTTGTGCTGTTTGACCGATATAGCTTTTATTGCACACGGAATATTATAAACTGTATGAGTTTTTCTCTGAATTACAGTTTTACTTTTTAATTTTGTATATATTTCTTTGATTTGATTTTTGGCAGTATGTGCTATTCTTAAATTATATGGTTTTAATATTTTAGCAATATTTGTACTTAGTTTTGGAATATATGGTAAGGGAATGTAATTATTTTCGTTAGATTCATTTCTTTTTGAATTTAAAGTATTATATAATTTATGAATTCTGCTTTTCATGATTTTGTTGATTAAATTTGATGGGTAATTATTTTTCATGAGAAGAGTACGAACTTCTTCAAGTGTTTCATGTCGTAAACATGGTGATGTTAATGTTAGTGATCTATCTATAAAATTAATTATTATACCCTTTTTCTGGGAATAATGATGATTACTTATATAATTTATGGTTCGTTGCGAATTTATTTCTTTTCTGTACCATCTTGTAAAAATTTTGTTATCTTTTCTTATAATTGTTATATCAAGAAAATTTAATTTTTCATCTTTTTCTTCTTCAAGTGTGAATTGTAATTTATTATGAAAACTATTGAAACGTTCTAGTATATTATCAATTTGATCTTTATCTGTTATTATTAAACAATCATCAACATATCTTTTATATAATAAGATATTTTCTTCTAAATTTTTTATTATATCTTCTTCTAAAAATTCCATTACTAATTGTGCAATGACACTTGAAATTGGACTGCCCATTGCTACACCATCTAGTTGTTGATAAAATTCATTTTTATATTGAAAAAAATTTGTTCCTAAAGTGAATTTTACTGCTTCAATGAATTCATTTTTCAAGTGAAATTTTTTAAAATATTCCATTTTAGATCTATTATGTTTGGAACGATTGCATTGGGTATATTAGTATAAAGTGAGATTACATCTAAAGAATATAATTTATGATTTTCATTAAGTTGTAAATTTTTTAGATTATCAACTAAATGATAAGAGTTCTTGACATAAAATTGATTTTGATTTATTACATTTTTAAAATTGAAGAAAGAAATTTAGAAAGATTATATAGAGGAGATTGAATATATGAAACAATTGGTCTTAATGGAATATTATTTTTATGTATTTTAGGTAAACCATAAAATTTGGGTGGTAGACTATTATGCTGTATTAACTCTTTAGCTGTTTTTGGTGATATAAAATTATTTGTTTCCCATTTTTTTATTAGTTTGTTAGTTTCATTCTGTAAAGTTTTTTTATTTCAACAGAAATAAACTTTTTCATATTAAAAAAGCCTGTTAATGCTAAAAACTTTCAAAATATATATATATATATATATATATATATATATATATATATATATATATATATATATATATATATATATATATATATATATATATATATATATATATATATATATATATATATATATATATATATATATATACGACAATAATGGAAGGAATATTGCATTGTTAATTAAACAGAAATATTATTATGAGTTGAATAAGCAATATTATTATGAGCAAAATAGGAAGCCCACTATGAATCAATTGTAACCAATTTGTTAACCTGGTCTATATTTCGATTATGATTATAATTTTCATCAGGACTCTATAAAATAACAGATGTTAATAAATATCATGATAAAAAAATTTTACATCTTACGGCTAACTAGGTTAAATATTTGACTAGCACCATAAGCAGCAGTGTGTGTAATTTAAATATATATGATATTATACAGGAACTGGATATTAATACTAAAATATAAAAATTACGAAAAAGTAATCAACAACGATAGAACTGATAGACTAGAGCTGACCGATCACAGAAAAATGTAATGATTTTTTATAATGTGTTAATTATTTGCAATTATTAAACAGTTGCACTTTTATTGTTTTGTGATAGATGCCTCGGAGCTGTTCATTTATGTAAGTAGAAATTGTGAAATTATATTTCATCCCATTTCACATGCATTGAAATTAGTACTACGAGAATAGATTTGAATACATATAAAATTGATGCCTATCTCGAAATGATTTATGTCCTATTTCATGCTCATAATATGTAGCGGAAGTGGAATCGATTTCTTCGCTGCTCGTAAAAGTGAAAGATAATTTATTGAATTGTAGAATTAGAAGCTGTGACGTTCTATGGCAACTATATTTCTCTTGCAGCTGAGATTAATTTTGGAACGAATGTGATAAGTAACAATAAGGAAGCGCTCTTCATTACTCTGAGGAATTTTTTTCAATGTTAGTTTCAGATGATGTTGAATCACTTTGCAGAAAAAATTACACGGAATTGAATTGCATTTAACTATTCAATTGTAACAAGTAACATCCCCTAGATGAGGAAATGGAAGAGAATGAATTGGACATGGGAAAGGAAACACGGTTCGACTTAATCCAATCCTACTTCTTCAGACTGAAGAGTCCATCATAATGTAACGACCGTTACAATTGTCCAATTCGACAAATGTGGGAATCGATAATACAGTGATTCACTTTTCATTCCATTGTTGATACGGGTTATTTACATTCATATAATTAATGAATGAATTTTTTAGGTGAAATGTGCAAGTGCTACAACAGCAATCAATTGAAGAACTTTACTAGCACAAGACTCAAATTGATGATTCCATGATTGACATTACAGAGGTGATGAAGTATTTGATGTTACACTCAAGGATGCAGTATATGAATATCTATCTAATATTTATGTATGTCCTCTTGGTGAAAATATTTCCTGTCATGAATGTTCATTACACTAGACCAGAAATTCCCAAACTGGGGGCGCGCTTCCTTAAGGGGACGTGAAGATATGTCAGGGGGGGCGTGAGCACAAGATCAGTTAAAAATAAAAATTTCTGAATAAATAAAATCGTTACATTTCTTTATCTGTTTTGTGACGAGGGTATTTACAGACTATCAACAGACCCATTCAATATCAATATCAACCCTCTGCCAGAAGCACTGCAAGAAGAAGGTTTGGAGATAAAACATGATTCCTCTGCCAAGTACGACTTTGACACAATGGACAAGTCATCATTTTGGATCAAATATTTCAGTGTACCCTCGTGTATCACAGGCAACTATTCGATTACCTATATATACCTTTTTCGAGTACCTACCTACTTGTGTGAAAAGGCATTTTCAACCCTCCTTGCAATTAACACTAAGTTCAGAAACAAACTTGATGTTACCAGTGACTAACGTTGTGCACTTAGAAAAACACAACCAAGAATAGCTTTACTAGTGAAGAAAATGCAAGTCCACTCATCTCAATACTTTACTAGTTTATTATGTTCTTTTTGTCTATGTTTTTCTCTAACAGTATATCTTTAAATTGATTATTCAGATGTTGTTCTTTGTGTTATTAAAAATACATGTTTTGTTTTCAATGTAATTCTTGGTTTTTTCACATGCCCATGAAATTTACTGTGAAGGGGGGCGTAGATGGTTTCCATTTTAACAAGAGGGGGCGTAGTAAAAAAAGTTTGAGAACCCCTGCACTAGACATAAAGGCTTTGATGTGCGGAGGTATACAAGTCATTGGAACAAATATCTTCAGCACTGTTCTACTAAAACTTTTGGATGTGAACAACCAATTTGCGCAGAACAACGCAGAAAGAATTTCTTAACACTTGAGTGAAAAACTTAAAGATTTTTAGAAAAAAATCATAATCTAAACATCTAGGTTATCTAGACAACAGAACAATCCACTAGTACACCTGCTTATGAACAAATAAGTGTAAGAGTTGATTTTTTCAATTGCACATTTGAGCAATAAGACGCTGATTCAAGTCCAATAATGAAAAGAAGTCAAAATTGAAATGGAAATACGCCAGTGATATGCTTACAAACAATTAAAATTTGGAGAAAACTAAACTCAACAGACTGAAACAATTTATGGCAGAGTATCACAATAAACATTCCACAATTCATATATAACAAACTTCTGGAAACGAACTATGTGTGATTCTGTGACAACGAAATAATAACGTTAAATAACGAAATTTGTAATTGTTTAATGAAAAAATTCTATCAATTTGACCTACACATCTGTCAATGCTTCATGAATCGTAATTCAAGAGCAAACCATTTTGTTTTAATTATCTATAGAATCAGATATCTATAACAATCAAAACATGAGATTCTTACTAACACAGTATTTGTTATACAGTGATTTAAACTGGAATGTTTCATAATGTATGAACAGTTTTCATAATTGAAGAAAAACAAGTCAATGTGTTAATGAATCTTTGGTTTTAATTAATCCAAATAAGTTGGTTATAGACTTCATGGGAAGATGATGGCTGATTTGTCTCAATTTAATTGCTTATCTTCATGCTTTTTACCCGCAAAAACGAACGGTGCATATCGTCAATATCCTGAACATATAACTAACCAGTTTTTATGTTTTGAATGTCAATAATGTTCAACAGTAGAAAGTCAATATCGTCAAAAGCTCAAAACTGAATGATGCGCTTGGCTGATCTTACCCCTGCCCGATGATGCTATTGACATATCTGATTATGTGAGGTTATTTCAAGATCAAAACTTCAAGAACACCAAGAAACTTGGACTTTGTTCTCTAATCTCTGTGAATATTGTTATCCTAAATAAGTCTTCGTAATATACAATCTTTTGATCTATTTCTTTCCTTTACCTCTTTTTACCTATTTTCCTTTGATAATTTTAATATTGTTTCATCGTTCTGAAACAATATTTAAATAATATGAATGTAATTTACCCACTTAAATCTGTCTCAGAAACTAATGTGAAACAGTGAGTATACATAACTACTTTATTACTGAAATGATAGATATCATAGCCTTGGTATTAAAATGGAGTGGTCTTAAAGTGAAGTCTTGGTGAAAAACATAATAGAATAACTGATCAAAATGTTAAAGTCAATCAAAGATTATTTTGGAACGAAAACTTTCATAGGAGTTCCCAAAATCCTGGGGAATATAAACTACTAGGTAACTATACATTGGATAAACTAGGTACATTTAGTAAATTTAATATGCTTAAGGGTAGAAAATTTTTCAACACTTCTTGTATATACTTTCTTGTTCTAATGAGTTCTTGAGATATACTTATCCATACCTGTAAATATTTAATTGGCTTGGCTTGGCTTGTCTCACCCCTGCCCGATGATGCTATTGACATATCTGATTATGTGAGGTTATTGTGAAAATTGAAATATTCATACATAAAAGAAATCGAATGTGTTATTGGTCGACCAGAAACTTATTATTAGAGAGAAGAGTTAGTGCATCTACACAAATATATTTGGACAATTTTCTTGAATGACGAAGAATGTGACTGTAGCATGCCTGCTGATTTTTGCGGAGGTTTGATAAATCTTTCGCCTTGGATTTTCAAGTGAAACAAGATAGTGAAAATGAACTGAACCCTCAGTTCAATTGAATGATCAGATCCAAAAAATCGAAAAAAAAGGATCTATTGGAATGAATCTCAAAATAGTTACTACTCATAATAATTTGAAGTTTTAATCCCAAAAATGTCAATATTATAACTTTTAAAAGATGCATAACTATTTCTGAAAATACTCATTTATCTCATCTTCCATCCATTTTAATTATATATTATTCGACTCATTAGTAATTGCGATGATTCTAATGATGAGTACTCAACTAGCTCCAATTGAATTCTGAACTAAAGTTCTGAAAAACTTGGTATAACTGAATAAACTGAATAAACAACACTTTTGTATTGTCAGTTCTCTAATGAGAGAACGGACGTAATGAGAACTTTTTGTGAACATAAATCATTTCAAGGAAAGAAGAGTTGTTTTCCATTTCACGAATCGAGTATACAATACGTAGTTCCCAATTTGAATTATATTTCTAACGATTTCCATTGAAACTCATCGGAAGATACGATCTTAGATAAAATGAAAAGTTTATGAAAAGAAATTTTGTTATATTTTGATGTTTTTGCAATGATATTTAAATTGATTAATGGTTTCAGATTGTTGTACAGGGAACGACATTTAAAGAGTTCTCGCTTGCACTTCGGTATTTCGTGTCATTTAGGTTGTTCACCATGATAATTGAACACCCAGTACAAAAAATTCAGAGTTTTAATGATTTGACTACTCAAGTAATGTCTTCATATTAAATTTCTAGGACCCTTTTTTGTTGAATGTTCTTATGGCTAGTAATTAAAAAAATCAATTCTTCAATGAATCATTAAAAAAGCTTCACTATCCGTTAAACTGCTTCAAATTTGTTAATTTTGAACAAAAAAGAAGTTTTTGTGAATAAATAACGTGAGTTGTGACTGATTAAATCTCAGCATTTTCAGCGATGAATAAAATTAAGAAATCAAAACTTCCTTCCGATTTTAGATAAAGAAATGGAGCAATTCATGCAACGCAATTATCGTTTAAAGTCGAAGTAGAGTGCTCTTTTCAATAGTGCCAGTGATTGCACATAGATTGTAACCTGGAGAGTTTGAGGTCCGAAGCACAGCAAATGTAAAAATGTCTAGTCATTCTATTTCAATAATAACATTTTGAAATCAGCTGCAGGTCAGATTGGAATGTTGTTATCGTCCTTTCATAATTCATAGTCATTAATTTGTTTGAGTGGAACATTTTGAGGTGAGAGGTCTTTTTCAGTGGATCCTGATCAGTGGATATTGATAATTTCTCAAGAAAAAAAAGAATTTGGAAAAACTCAATGAAATAATCAAAAATCCGAATAATGAAATATTAACTAGAAGTTTGAAAAGGCGTAGTTAAAACGATAAAGGTATAGATATCTTTTTATAGGTAGGTAATTGATTATTATGTGATTGACAAACGAATTTTAGTGCAAGTTTTTAGCAGAAAGTGGTAGGTTCAATTTCTCAACACGTTCAACTGTAAAGATTCTCGATTATTAAAGATTCTCTACTGGACATCAACAAAAATAATCTACTTCTGATAACAATGAGGTTATTCATTTTACTTGAACTAGTAGGAAAGTTTATTGTCAAACTTTTTCGTAGGATTCAGAAAAACAAGTGCTTAGTAACTGGAATTGAATTATTTGAAGTTTCATATAGCTACAGTTCAAATGTAGTCGAGTATTGTCTTATTGTGAATATAGATTTGTAAACTATAGTCTTACCATCGAATTTGGAAGTACTGAAAGCTCATTTGTTCAAGAGGAAAGTTAAATCTCAGCTCTTAACAAAGGCACGCTATAGTGTGGCAGAGTACTTCGATGATTCGAATGTAGGCAATAATGTATGAATCAATTTTTTATATCATACGTTTGTCTATTTTTTTAACAAGATGTTGTTCATCATGTAAAATTGTCTCAAATGCTTCATATTTCTGAGATAATTTTTTTGTTTTCTTTTCAAATAAAGTTGTATATCATTGTTAATATGAATTTAACCAATATTTTTGTTTGAACCAATATTTTTGCTCGAGGGCTGAATGGAAGATCAGATTCAAAACTGAATTCAGTCTTTTTGTGAGCATTCTTCTTAGTTGTAATTATTTTATCAATTGAAATGACTGTAATTTCACAATGTAAGGAATGTTTCTCAATAGATTTATTTTATTTATTTTATATATATATATATATATATATATATATATATATATATATATATATATATATATATATATATATATAAAAATCTATAAACAGTGAAATATTTCAATCATATAATGAAAGATCGTGTTGTTGAGATATCTGGAGTTTTTGAAAAAATGTTTCGAAAATTAAATGATGAAAAATAAGTATTGACATTCAAAAAAGAAGATATTCAATTGATTATTTCATGCCAATATTGTAGGGGATTCATTATACCCTATAATGCATACTAATGTAGGTGTTTTTAAATATTGTATAACTAATATTTTATTCAATAATAGTTAACTATTCATGATTATAATGAAAATCAATTCTTTTGAAGCCGATGAAGACATGATTTTCTATTTCCTCGTTAAGTAAAAAATAACTTGTCAATTCATTGAATTGTTTTGTTGGAATAGGTGATATATTGATGGAACTTGATGAAGTGTTTAATGTATGATTATGATTTTACCAATCTCTGAATTTCGCAGAAACTTATTTCAATTCGAAGAACATATTATATCTGCAAAATACTTTATGAGCAAAAAAATTCAATTGAAAAAACTCAAAGGTTAATCAATCCCAATACTGTAGCTGAATTCATAGCATTAATATGCTGTGGTTGAAATTTTCTGACTACAACCAATAAGAAGACATTTTCGATAAAATATAGCTTCATTCAGATCACACAGTGTTTCTAGAGTAATTACCATCAATTCATCAAACCGTGAACGAATTCATCAATTCATTACGGCGATTTTTCATCCATAATCCTCAGGTTAAGGTTAAGACACTACTTAATCAACAATCAACACACGTGACACTTTGCGCTCAAACTTTATAATGGAGTAACACAATCATAGAATCTAAAACTAATTGAATTCGAATTGCTGGCTTTTTTCAGAACATATAGTCGTCAATCACTACGCGATCTTCATCAGGTCAACCGGGACCATCGAACGGCGACACGCACGGTGTTCTGTGGTCCGTAAATCACGATCGCGCGATCGGCGAACTACTTGGGACAAATGACGATCGGGCTGGTAACAAATGCCGGCGAAGACTGCGCCCGGGACGCGCTGACAGGTAGCGATCGTGAGCATTCGGCGAATCTCGTTGCCACCTTGGTCGAGCGTTTGAATCTCCTGGCCGCAAAGTTATCGCGGTGTTTAGGGATGAAAAAGAGATGCCGAAAGACAAAGATAATTATGTTAATGAGAAACAGGTCTATAAATTTTCAAAATACTTTGACTATTATGAAATAATGGAGAAAACATATTGAAGATACGTATGATAGTAAACGTAGGGGTGTCCGCGAGGCAGGGGCGACTATAAGAGGGGGACCAGCCCCTGTCAACGAAATAAGACAGTGTGATACTTAATTTACTTATCTGAAAACGATGAGTCCAGGTTAATGTGGAATTTTGATGAATGAACAAATGTGAATTAGTGGAAAGAAAGCTTTATTTTTCATTCATAAATTATGTGAGTTGTTGAATAGCATAATTTGAAAGATCTAATAGACAAATGGGTCAACATTGAGCAGGTAATGGTTTGGTTGACCGCTTAACTTTACGGTCTTACGAAGAAGAGATTGTGCAGAGTGAGCCTATGCAGTGGAAAGAAAAGTGGAGGTAGAAAAAGCATGAAAATCTTCGAAAACTGCTATTGGATCTCTCGCAAACTGTGATGGAACTTTCTTCCCTATTATTTATATCGTCTTGAAACTTCAAACAGTTCTTCCTCTTTCGGTTGCCAGCGTGGAGAGATATTTCCTCAGCCTGAGAAAACTGAAGACCTATGTACTTAAGAAACAGTACAACCGAAAATAGGCTCAACGGACTAGCTTCACTTTCCATCCACCGGGATATTATTGTAGGTGACCAGGAAGTTTCAAGGGGATAAATTTGCAAAGGAATAGAATTTCGAGAACACCAAGAAACTTGTACTTTGTTCTGTAATCTTTGTGAATATTTTTTATCTTCAATGAGTCCTTATAATATACAATTTTTTTGATCTGTTTTTCCTTTACCTGTAATCACTTTGTTTCATCGTTTTGAAACAATATTGAAATGATCTGAATAAAATTTACTCACTGTAATTTGTTTTAGGAACTAACGTGAAATAGTGAGTATACATAACTACCCAAATAAGATAACCTAACCTTGGTCTTAGCCCCCCGAAAAATATTATGTAGAATTGTATATTCGCCACTGCCGTTATGAAAAACATAATAGAATAACTGATCAAAATGTTACAGTCAATCAAAATTATTTTCGAACGAAAACTTTCAAAGAGATCTCAAAATCCTGGGAAATATGAACTACTAGGTAACTATATATTGAATTGATTCTAAAGATAGAATATAAATGTATTTTCCAATATAACACTAGGAACATTCAATAAGTGCAAAAGATACATATGCACAAGGGTAGAAAATTGTCTAACACTTTTTGTATATACTTTCTTGTTCTGATATGTTCTTGAAGTACATGTAGCTACTTATACATACATGTAAATACCTAAGTATAAAAAAACATTTTTCACGGATTAAATATAAAAATGAATTCGGCCACGTACTTATTTTACGACAACACGTATTGAATATTTCGAATTGATTGAAGCAGTAATGTGGTTAATGAAAATGTGTGTTGTTCTTAGGATTAAAGAAATACTACTTCTATGATATCAACCAAATAATATGAAATATAATAAAAAAGGATATAAGTTTATGCAAAATCAAAAATATCTCAAAACAAACAGCAAAAATTAAAAGAATTCACTTAACATTGTTGGTGTTCATGTCAACTAGTCTTTCAATAAGTTATGAATATTTCGGATATCTATATTTTTTCTTGAGTTATTTTGCTTGTATTGCAGTACATTATCTATTATCAATTTACAGAGATGACGATATCTTGTTTATGTTTGAAAATATTAATTTTAGAGTTATAAATCGCAACAGGTATGACAGAAAAACAAAACTGAAAATGTTTCTCAAACATTTGATTGATAAGAAGTTCTAAGTGTTTTATCTTTATTGATTATGTAATATTATGTTAATTCGAATAATTTTCACTGACAAACAGACTGAGTTTCTTCTCGTCACAATTAGGTAGCTATAGAATGAAATGAAATAATTCACGAATATCAGACTGAATCGAATTGAAAATCTACATTTGTACGAAATATATAATTAAACAACGTGAAATGTATTAGAGAACCTACAAATTTTGAAACCTACTCAAATTAAATTGCAAAAATTCAAGAAACATTCGTTTGGTTCATCATGATATTCTCTTCCGTTTCATGATAGCTCTTCACGTGATTTTGAAATATTTGTGAACGAGAATTAGAAATACAGATGTACTTCTTTTTGCTACAATACCAGCATTGCAAAGTTTATTGATCCAGAAGTATTCCAGCTACATCTAAACATTATCAATAGTTAAAGGAATATCTCGGAAACGTTGAATATCATATTCTAAGAAGATGGTTATAGCAGATACTCATAACTATCTTGAAACTGATTTCGCTTATCATAAACTGACATTTTTCACAGTATTTTCATTTTGATAATCAGTTATCCCATGTATGGAGCTATATAATATGAAATTATGAGTACAAGACATTTTATGGAATGGATATTAGAATTGACTTCATGCAGAACTTAATGATTGTTATGATGTACTTAAGGAAGTTATTAATATTTATTCATGTAATAACGAACGCTATAATTGAAAACATAGTGAAATAATATCAACATGTCAGTAAAATCCACAATTTTACAATGGAATATACGCAGAATATACATTCAGCAGAGGGCTCCGAGATGATTATAAAGATTTAAAGATTCAAAACATTTTTAGTAACATATATTTTTACGAAATATTTCGATTGAGATTGAGTATTGAATAGGTGTAATAACCTTGTTTGTTATCAATAGCTCATAGCTAAGTAAAGTGTTATTATTATAAATATCATTATTAAAATGAGACTAGTTTGAATTCAATTCAAATTGACAATGTGTTCGAAAGTTCGAAAAATCGATATATTTAAACCTGTAGAAGTAGAAACATTCTAATGTTGAATTCTAGAAATTATGCTATAGAAATAATGTATTGAATTGACTTCATAAAAAAGTTTTACAGAATATCAATCCCTTCAGATTCAGAAAAGTTGCAAAATTTTATTATAATTGATATGATCATTAGAAAAGATTTCATATATGAAAGGAAATATTACAAGTTCATTACGTAGTTGATGGTTTCAGTAGAAGTGTATAATTGATAAAAGAGCATTCGGAGGCAAAAGATTTAGAAAAATCGATATTTCTAATTCAGACGTTTTTATTAGCCATGAAATCTATACCCATATGATCTACATTTATATGAGAAACTATATTCATTTAAGTAGCTGAAAAAATAAATTGAATAATATTGTAACCTTCCATTTCTTCAATTGCATTTGTTATTTCATAACTCTTGTAGTTTGAAATTTTTCATTGTTTTTCAGAAATCAAATTAAAAACTCACCTTGAGAGACAATTCAGTCAGATAATCAATTTTAAGAATTAAGATAAGAATTCGATTTCTTTCAGGTATGAACGTATTGTTTAGCTTCAATCAAAGTAGCAAACATAAGAGCTGAAATAATGAGAAACTATTTCTCCAAAAGAGTGGACTGGGACTCTGTTTAATCTCATTTACCTATTGGATGAGAGTATTTGATTGAGCAAAAATCATTAATTCATAAAAAAAACTGTGTAGTCTCATAAATGGATAAAAAATTACATGTAACGTGCAGTATCACAGATGTTGAATTTCTTGAAATACATTCAAGGTATGCATACTAGAACAGTGGATCATTTCGAATGTCAATGAATCTAATCATAAAATATATGAACAGTTCAGAAAAAATTCCAATTATTATATCACAATTCGATCATATATGATTTGGAAATCATATATGATCGAATTGTGATATAATAAATATACATTTATATCGAAATATACATTTTTTATATTTTTATATTTTATACGTTTTTCACCATGTTCGATGGTGAACAGTTTCCTGAAAACCCCAAGAAGACATAGGTTTTGTTGTAACCAAGTACTAAGGAGTCAAGAGCTCCATGGAAATCTTGAAAATGTTAGTATCAATTGTATGACGATGGAGGATAGTATAACGCATTCTCATAAGAAACGTTGGAGATTGCACCGGATATCTCTAAAAATTTGGGAGACGTATATAGACAAATATAGACAGAGAAACTAGATAATTCTATTTAAAATGTCCCTTCAAGATACTTTGGTTCAAGATCACATATAAATTTTGGATCTCTTATCTTGAATCCGATTGTTCTCTAATTGCTCAGAATGCATTTTTTCACTTTTCACGTGAATGATGGAATCCAATACTCAGAGAGCCACTCGAAATTCTGCAGAACTTCAAATTGTAATTCTATTTCAACTCCAGGGGATGATGTCCAGCCTCAAATTAAAATTCTCGTTTCAAATCCAGGTGATATAATGAAGCCTCAAATTGAAATTGAATTGGCGGAAAAATAATTAAATGTGTAACAAATAAGTAGTGAAGGAAAGATTGAAAAAATGGAAAAGTGTGTTCTAAGATTGGAGACCATTTTGAAATTTCATGCAAAATTGAAGATGTAATCTAAAGTTCATGAAATCTGTTTTTTTATGATTTATTTGTTGAAGTTTACCTACTTAACCTACTTAAAGAAAAAGTATTGATAGATATTTGATAAAGGAATAGACATTTAAAAAAAAATTAGCTGTTGCACACTTTGTGATTAGAACATTAGGTCATTGGGCCATGTCCGTTGTAATCTTCCCAACATGATAGTATTTAGTGTCAATCGATCTGTAAGTTGGTTGGAATGTCCTTCTAGATTATGGTAATATTTTCTTGCATGATTTTCTATTTCATTGGTGATATATGGAACTCTCAGATCATTATGGATGGTGAGGTTGGAAACGTACCAAGGTGCACCAACCAATGAACGCAGTATTTTCGATTGTAGTCTTTAGATGATTTGAATGTTGGAGGGTTAAGCGCAACTCCAGAATTGAATACCGTACGTCCATATTGGTTTAATATTTGCCTTGTATATAAGTATCTTATCACTGAGGGTCAGTTTTGATTTCCTACATATGAGCCAATACATTTGTCGGATTTTCAGATTTATTTGTTTTTTCTTTGCTTGGATGTGTTGTCTCCAATTGGTATATCTCTGTGCATTATTTTTTTCTAGTTGTGAAAGTTTCTTGAACTGATTTTTTGTCATTGATGCAAAGTCGCCATTTCCGATGCCATTGTCCAAGATCGTTCAAATGTTGTTGAAGATTCTCAGATGCTGTTTCAGCGTTTTCACTAGATGCAAGTAGGGCTATGTCATCTGCAAAGGAGGCCATTGTGGTGTTCTTATTTTCCGGCATATCTGAGGTCTAAAGGATGAATAAAAGTGGCCCCAATATACTTCCCTGGGGGACTCCATAATCAATTTAGAAAATGTGGATATTGCTTCCCCGTATTTTACGGCAAAAGTGCGGTCTCATAGAAATGATTTTAAGAGCAAGTAATCAGGTTGCGGGAGAAATTTCTTCGATTTTTACAACAGGCCATTGTGCCAAACCTTGTCGAATGCTTGCGACGAATTCAAACATACAGCTGAGCAAATTTTTTTCTCTTCAAGACAAACTGAGATGGTGTTCAAAATCTGTTGAAGAGAAAAATAATCGAAGAAATAATAAATAATTCAAAACAATTAATAATGAAAAAAATAATTGAAAACAATAAAATATATTGTATTTAATAATTCGAAAAAGTTATCAGTCGCAACACTAGTTACGAGGAATCCAATATGGAATGAACGAATTTATAACAGGAATATCATCCCTACTTACATCGGTGTATTTCGAAGTACGATGATTTGATGCGATGGGGTCTCAACAATTATTTCTTCAACCAGTGTAAAGTATTTTACACCCTAAAATTGTCCGAAACTACCATAAACTAACTGCTCCATTTCTGTATGCTACTAATTCATTAAAACTCACATGTATAATTGAATGTTAGCTCTTGAGGAGGAACGGTCTTATATAAAGTCAAGTTGAGGGTTACTTCACTGTCGAAAAGAATATAATATTAATCTTTCAAACAAAAAATTATACCTCAATTTCATAAAAGCTAAAAAAAAATGTGTTTTTTCAACAGTCGAAATGAGTTTCAACTGCACAATGACAATTTATCAGAAGACTTCAGATGTTTGATAGTGGGTATATAGTTATTCTGTCCGGAATTTTTGTCGCATATCTGTAAACAATTCAGTTCATACTTTCAACATACACTGAGGTAATAATTCCGTTGGAATTTGATATTTCATTGACATACTTTACCGGATTCAACCCATCCATTTTATATCATCTGAATGTATGTAATTACTGTCAGAAAATTGCTCAAACTATTCCATTCTACACATCGGGATATAGAACATCTAAGAAATGAACACGCTGCAGTCGAAATAATCATATTCAGACATTTTATAATCATCCAACTTCTAGTCATAATTGTAGTAATTATAATGTAACTGAATAATTCTAGTCTAATTAAGTGTAAGTATTTCCGTAAAAAAACAAACATGTTAACAACAGTACAGGATGTCTTAGTATAGGAAAATGGAATATTTCAGTGAACACAGTGCAGTACTAAGTTGAAAAGTTCGATTTGATTATTGTGTAGTGTTTCATCTGAAAAAGATAATACTTTTTGTGAAGAATATGAAAAAATGGAAAATAATCTCCGTTTTATAACATATTTGCGGTTGTTGTATGGGGGCCCGTTTTATGTTGGAGAAACACAAATAGTATTCTATTTTGTTGCACTTTTTATGTTAGTTATTCTTTCTCGGAATAAATTTTCTTCGATAACTCAATGAGAAAATATTCTGGAAGCTATGAATTTGTTACGAAAAATGCCCCCGGAATACCTTTTTTTCATTCAGTGAATATCGAAACAAAAAAGAATATTTACTGTTATAATTTTCACTTTCACCAAGGCGTTCACTTGAGTCGAGAAAAGTTTTGGTAGAAGAGTATTGGTATTATGGTTCATCAAAGAGATTGAAGATAGTGGCAAATTGCTCTCGAAATATTCTATGTTATTTCATGTTCAATTATTATTCGATATAATTAGTTACCTGTAGGTGAAAGTGCTGCAGACTCATCTTCAGCTTTTTTATTCATTATTTCTCAGGTCATCTTCTCACACATTCATCACTGACAATCGTTGAAAATAACGACATACGGTATGGCTCAATTTTAGACTACTAGAATACCAAGCGACCGATATTAACAGAGTTTTTAATTCCAAGAAGAGCTCTTCATCAAATGTCACCTATTGTACTTCTTAGAACGTCAAGATGAAAACGATTTTATTAAACGCTTCCATGCTATTCTATCTTCGAATCATAGATTGAAAGAAATTGATGAACAAAAGGCTAGAGATACTTAACGCTTCACACAAAATATAGTACACAAATCGTACAACTGATTTCTCACGAAGTTAAATGGACTCTCTGTCCAAAAAACACTATAGACATATTAACCGAATTTCTTAAACGTTCCATGACCTATCAATCATAAAATCTCATCGAAAATGACTGGAGCAATTTGAAGATAGCACTGTCAAGTAACTTCTTCATATCTCATGAAACCTGCCAGCTACAAAATTGTTCAAGGAGGATTACGAAAAAACCATTTCTGTACTTATTCTATCAAGTAACATGTTATCAAGTTCATTGTTGATTGGCAAATCTCTTGGTGAAAATGGTTTAAAATTAATTGGATAAACACTTGATTAAATAACACAGAATTATATTAATTGATCGGCAGTTGTTTGGGGATGTTACTCCATTTTCAAAAGTAGAAATTGGGGTAACACATCGAAATGATTGTCAAGCAATCAGATGATAAAATTCTGTGAAATTGACATCAGTGTTTTTGATTCAATTCATAATTTTTCTTAAAGAACATTATTCAAGACTTTTAAACGAAGATGAAAAACAAATATTTTTATTTGCTTTCTCGTATTTGTGATATTCCGTTCAGTTTTTTTGTATTTGAAAATTCATCATCGAACAAAATTGATGAAGGATAATCTTTCGAAGGAATGTTTCTGAGTAATTCCGAAGATTTTCAAGTGATATTTCTGAAAAGTCAAGATATATTGATATGACTTAATTTTCCACGATGTTGATTTTTCAATTCTATTGAACAATTTTTTGAATTCTTTTTGATTGATGTTATGGAATTGATGTAGTGAAGGTATATTGCTAATAAGCCTTAAGCATTAAAAATAATGTAAAAAATCGATATATATGTCATATACTTCTACAGCTCATAATATATTTGAATAAAAGCCAAATCATATAAACACACATATAATTTTGCTCGGAGTATCAATAGATTTGAAAACCATATCTATGATGATTATTTTCATTCAAAGTAAATGAAATTTCAAATTTCAATACGAAAACATCTAAGTTTTCAATTCAATCGCCAGTCTCTCTTTTCTAGCCCAGTCCATCTATAAGTCAATTTTTTTTACTAGTTTTCATTTTGACTTAGCAGCTTTCGTTGGAAAATGTACATATTGACTGTTTGCAGATTAATCTTCTACTAAGGCAATAATGATCAGATTGATATAAAGCTGCGACTACTGAAAACTTTTGTTTCTGTTCAAGTTCAAAGATGATATTAAACGTGATACAGCCACCAGAAACGACATTATTGTCAATTATTATTATAAATTATCATGATATACTATTAAGTATTATAAATTCGAAAGTAGAGGGAAAATATTTTTTTTTTCCCTAATGTCATCAAATATGAAAAAAGAGTATAACACAATTCAGTCTGCATTTTTACTTAGATTTGTCTATCTTATCTGAGAGCAGAACAGAAACAGTTTCTTGGAGAACATATTACAGGCTTGTTCACGGATAAATTGATCTTCCCATACATCAATCATTCATCTGGTACCAATACCATCGATCATGTCGTACCTAAATCTGTCAGATATCCGTCCATGTGTTTCTATAAAATTTCTCACAAATGTAGTTTCAGTTCATTGAGTGTGTCGTATCCATGGTTCGTCTACTCTCTGCATATCGACGTCTTGGCGTGTCATATTCGAATGCGAGTTAGGTGGGCAGAGATCTAGACGTCTTCCTGGTTGATTTGAGTTTTTATAAAGTGAAGAATGTCCAACGCTCCTGACCAAAATAACGGAATGATGGAGTAAATCTTCTTACCTTTTGCGTGTTTGAGTTAAATGGTACAAGGAAGAGACATTCCGGTAAAAAGTGGCATTAATGGCAATCTTCCATAACGAGAAATCTTTATCTCTGGGTTCATTAGTATAATGATTTCATTAATTTAAATGATTACGATAGAAGATTCCCATTTACTTCTTTAATAGTAGTAATGCAATGTGCTATTATCATACTGGAACAAGTCAATTTCTTCGTTATGTTTGGCAATCCATCATAAAGTGACATAATTCAATCAATCAATGATATAACTCAAAGTATAATCACTTTCAAACTAAAAGAAAATAAATCGAATAAAATTCAAAGTTTGAGAAAGACTGAACAAATACTTGTATATAAGTATATTCCATCTGTGAATCTTTATGTTCGAACATATATATATATATATATATATATATATATATATATATATATATATATATATATAAATATATATATATATATATATATATATATATATATATATATATATATATATATATATATATATATATATATATATATATATATATATATATAATATATATATATATAATTCAAACTGTTAGAACTTCGAAGAGAACGAATGATTATTCTTCGATATAGCTGCAATTAGTAGCGAAACGTAAACAAGCGACGAATTTTCCATAGATAGATTCTGTTATTTGTTGGGATTGTTAATTTTAAGTTCGAATATAGATACTCGTACAGTATTATTCATATATTTCGATATGTGGTCTACGGAAGACTACATATCGAGTCCTTTTCTATTGTTTCTATCCGTTTCGTCCTTGGTCTTCCTTGCCCGTTCTTCCAGTAATTCCTTTCTTCATTCTTTGTGCTCTAAGTACATTAATTATTAGACGTTTTGTTATATAATTCTATAATTTCTTCATTTATTGTCCTTTCTCAAACTTCTCCTTCTGTCTTCTCACTATATATTTTCCATACATTTCTTGTCCGATATTTCCAGCTCCTATCTCTCTTACGAATTCTTTTTTTATGTAACACAGCGATAAATTATTATCATTAAATGATTGTTCCCCATGAGGAGAGCGATTGAACTTGATTTCGCAATTCTTAGGACTTTTGCTTCATCTTTTTTGACTCCCAAAAACACTTCATCCTCTCTGAATGCTCTTTCCTCCGTT
This sequence comes from Henosepilachna vigintioctopunctata, assembly GCA_030704895.1. NCBI lineage: Eukaryota > Metazoa > Arthropoda > Insecta > Coleoptera > Coccinellidae > Henosepilachna > Henosepilachna vigintioctopunctata. The sequence goes on along the minus strand of JARQZJ010000033.1, from coordinate 3,165,367 downwards.
CATGTGTCCATTTTATTCCAGGTTGGCGTTTTGATTTTTGCTCAAACTTCATATGTGGGATTTTATAGCGACACCCAGTGCGATATTCGAGATTTTTTTATATTGAACTGTTATAGATTTTTTTGAACCTCTTTTTGCCACTCTGTTTCGCATTTTCTTTTCATAATTTTATCGAGTAGTTGCTTCGGTATTCTGGACACTGTTTCATTGTGTAGATATATGCATTGAACTTTGCTCGTCGTTTTCTGATTTCTTCCGTTATCGTATTTCATATCGTAAAGTTAATTCTGAGGTCTCTTCATCCAAATGCCATGAATTATATATATATATATATATATATATATATATATATATATATATATATATATATATATATATATATATATATATATATATATATATATATATATATATATATATATATATATATATAATAAAACAATTGTTGAACTGATTTACACATATATTAAAAATAATACTGCATGACGTACGTTTCGATGAGATTCACCTTTTTCAAATGCTACGTGCAGACTTCTCTTGAAAAAGGTGAAGCTCATCGTACGTAGAAACGTACGTCATGCAGCATTATTTTTAATATATGTGTAAATCAGTGTAACAATTGTTTTATTATGTTTATCGATTTACATCTAGTATCGGCCTCATCAATTATTAATATATATATATATATATATATATATATATATATATATATATATATATATATATATATATATATATATATATATATTTTCAAGATTCATAGGTCACACAATACTAGTAAATACTGAAAATATTATTGGAAGTTTTCAACAGTTTCATGACTATCGAAGAATAATTTTTTCGTCATCTCTGAAGTCTTTTTCACTTCATATTGATATTCAGAAGTGAGTTCAATAATTTCTTAGAGAAGTGAGCCTTCTCTCCACACATAGATCAATTTCCATAAAAAAATGAGAAAACTCATTTTTCATTTGTATACTTTCTCTACAGTTTTCCAGATTGAAACTCAAACCTATAATTACTCTACAGATCATGTTGAATGCACTCTAGTTCAAATTTTTTGTCCAAGTCAGTTTCGTTCAAATTTTCACCCTGACATGTAAGCAACCCATGTCATTTACTTAATTTATTTCACGATTCCAGCAATGTTTGGAGTGAATAAATTTTTACATGATTCTCATTATCTTCTATCGACAAAACAAGATACAGATTCTTCGTTAATGATTTCAATGAGAAATTTCTCTACCACTTACCGAGTTTCTTTTGAGTTTCAATCAATGCATATAGAATAATGAATATTGTGATGATTATTAGAATAAAATTAATTATTATTCTGAAATTTCCCGTTCTCGACATGAGTAGATACGTAATATAATTACCAATAACATTCGCGCTTCATGAATTTCAAGTGGATTCAATTAAATAAAGGCTTTACGAAATAACAAGAAGATACTCATCCTAATACTGAAAACTAAATTTAACAACTAATAATAAATGAAATGGTTAATATGCAAATAACTGAGTCAAAGGCTAATGAACGACAAAAACATCATAGTAAATTATTGAGAAGGTAAAATATTTCAGAAACAGTTACTCGGTTTGGAATTATATTACCCTCTTTAGACCTTTGAGAAAATTGAATAAATCATGCGAACTTCATTCTGCTTATGATAATGTGGATATTATTTCAAAGAGCGCAATGTTGCCGATTAGGTTAGCTTCTACGAGAGTCATTGTTTGGAGCTACACTCATGAATAGATTATAATAACAATAAACAATAGGAGATATTTGCTTCGCCGACAAGGAATAGAAAAATATTTTCGAAGTAGATAGAATTCCGAATTGTTTGAAAGGAAATATGCGTTACAGTCAAATTAATAATAGATGATATATGGAAAATGAAATAGGTATTTTTCATGATGCATATGGTTAACATTGCGAGTCATTGTCAGGTTTTTGGTTTACGTGTCAGTTTGATAGAGTTAGTCAAGTTGATCTGAGATGCTCTTGAATAGGTTTTTGATTCCTCAGACGTGAAAATTTCAAGAAGATATTTGTAATATATTTTCATTTATGGTCAGGCCTAACTAAATTTATAAATGTATAGACATTCAAAATTTTCTTAGGATAAAAAAGATTCGTAGACTCATTTGATACCAGTTTCTAATATCATAATATGAAGAAAAGTTGAGAGTATTCCAATAACGAGCTTTAGACAAGATTCAAGTTCCGAAGCATTCAATAGTTTATGACATATTATACTTGTCATGAAAGCGTTTGAGAATCTTGAGAAGTAAAATTTACTAACGTAGTGTTGTAATGTCGATCAAATAATGATAATAAATATCATCGAACATCTTCTTCTAATTGCAATATTGATTTTTTTCCCGAATTTTCAACAGATACAACAATCGAAATGAAATAGTAACTTCAGAGTTACTAATTATAAAATTCTATCTTTTATTCATATATATATATATATATATATATATATATATATATATATATATATATATATATATATATATATATATATATATATATATATATATATATATATATATATATATATATATACACTTTGAAAGTTTTTGAAAATTGAAATTTTTTTAATATGAAAAAGTTTATTTCTGTTGACGTTTCGTTGTTATATTACAACTTTGTCAAAACTAATATTAGAAAAATAATAATTAATGAAAATAAAATTAATAATGTTAGAGAAATATTGAAATCGATGCCACACCTGATGGAAGTGCGAGACATATATGTTTCGTTCTGCAAGGAACTCGTCAGTCGAACATTTATCCCTTGAAGGATAATGGAGACATCACATCGTACACGTTCACATATCTAGCTCTACTATAATATTATCTTGATTAATTTCAATTTTTCAAATGAATGTTCTAGTGTTCATTTTCTTGAATATTTCATTCAGTGAAAAAAAATTCCAAAAAAATTTCATTATATATGCATAAATATATATATTATATATATATATATATATATATATATATATATATATATATATATATATATATATATATATATATATATATATTTATATATATATATATATATATATATATATATATATATATATATATATATATATATATATATAATATTTACCTAATTGAAGAATAATGAACACTTTTCATTGATAATGCGACATCAAAAAACTATCATCAGTGTAGCTCGATTTTCAAGAACCAAAATGCAAAGAAGAGTTCAAATTGTTCATTGTTAATTTCAATAAAATTCTTATTGATGGTAACAATGATTGATAGACATAAAAGTGCTTGCTATTGATCTTCTCAATGAGCGATGGTGATGTTTCTTTTCTAACGTAACGTTGAAGTCTCCAAGAAAGTATAGCGGAATTATCGTAATCATTTCATGAGCAAAACCAAATTAATGAACACATGAAATTTCGCTTGTGTGTAGTTATATCGGATAATTCATCGAATAATATAGACGACACTTATAGATAAACATTCACGCATAATCACCTTCTTCGCTAGGCTTGAAAAAATTTAATGTTCTGCAATTTTCGCTACTTCAGAACTGGACAAAATGATAGGTTGCAAAGACTAGCTAGAGATTGTTATCCTGAGAGGATATGGAAAAGGTGGAGACTTTCATTTGCTGTGGCAAGTTAAATCGGTTTTTGCTACTCATTTTTCATTTCATTGATTATATTTAATGAGAGTTTCAATCTCTATTGAATATTGAGAAATGAAACAATTTATCAATTCGAGTTGAATGCAGATGATTTATACCTCGATCGAGAATGATTTTAATTCAACAAAATAAATCCAATATTTTTGATGTGAAATAACCAACTTCTTTCCTTTCAATTCATCAAACCATTTAGATATATAAGTTCCTCCAACAAATATTCTGAATGCCATATATGATTATGATTTCTGCTTTTATATTTCAGAGCTAGCAGGAGACGTCAAATCACTTTCAGTCTGTAACACAAATAATGAGTGTCCATAGAACATTGAACACCTCTCTTGAAAAACCTATTGGTATAAAATCTAATGGTGTAATGAGATGACCACTTCATATTTGGAGTTACTGAATTCCTTTGATTCCAAGACTGATACGCTGGTTAATATAATACAATAATAATCACATTTTTTCATTCTTTGCTCTAAATTTCAGTCATACCAAAAGTCTGACTGCGTTAACACAGTTATTGAGGTAATTACTTTTTTCAATAGTAATAACTGTACAAGAATTTCGTTATATTTCTAGAAAGAGCAACAACAAGTGGTGTAGTTAAACATGGTGAAAACGAAATATGTGAAGTTATTCTAGGATCTTAGAAATGCTTTCTAATAAGATTCAAATACTGATTCAATGAACGTAAGTATTATAGAAGATTTTGAATTAAAGAAAACAGCTTTGAAAGGAATAAATTTCCTGTAAGTTTTCACAATATCACCGAATTCCTCCAAATTAAAAAAACAAGAATCAGAACTGAGTTAGGTTAGATACGTAATGCTTCTTTTTCAATTGCGTCGATTGGAAAAAGTCAATTTACGTCAATTGAAAAATAGTACAGAGTGTTATTAATTAGGGTCATTTGAAGTTTTACGTCTCATTCAACTTGTTCATACTTAGTCGTTCGAAAGTGAATTAAAGGAATTGGAGCTTGATTGAATTGAAGGTTGAAAGTGTAATGGGAAATTTGTTCGAAGTTCATTCCATATTGAACATCTATCTACAGCCAATGTTTCCAATGTTCAGTTTTAACAATATTCCAAGTTCATTGTAACTCAGTAAGATGAAGTTTAACATAGCGCTCTCATAATTTTCGATATGTTTCCCAACAAAATGATAAGACAGCATAACTCTCTCGTTTACTTGTTTTTCATTAATTATTGAATCAGGTTGTAGTATATGAATATAGTCGTTACAATATCAGTTACTATTTTCTATGGTTAACTGAGCAAACATTTCTGTAATTATTAATTACAAATTGAAAAACAGTCTAATTAATTTCCCATAAAATATGTTTTAACATGTGAAAATGTACATAAAGCAATAAATGATATGCAAAACATACATCGTTTTTCTTGTTCTTATCTCCATTCAAACGTAAAATTTATAATATACTTGCAAATTTGTGACAGCAATGCGAGAACAATTCGTTAACAACTTTCAACTACGCGTAATCACTTGGGGATAAAGTTATTAATTCCCGATCATAAAATTCTAGAAACAAATAGGTAATATATAACATATTTTTTTTTCAAACGAAGTCAAGATAACAAAGACCAAGCCTTCGTTTTCCAGTTAAAAATATTTATGAGATATAACGTAAACGAAACAACTGAATACAAGGTTGCTTTTCATATTGAGTATGTAAATTTGTGGCGAAAACAGCCTAAATATACAAAAATGATGTTTTCGCAATAACCAAATTTATTGGTTAAAAACCAAGATTTCGTGTTTTCATTGGACACAATATAGGCAATGAAAACTCTCACTTAAGGTTACTCTTGACAAGCGTCGAAATTATATAATAAGTAACTGGAAATGTTGTGAGGTGTTTTATTCATTGCAAATGGGAAAAATTTGAACATTTCGATTTTATTCACTGAAATATGCGTGAAAAATATGCTAATAACAAGAACTATCCAAAAAATAAAGCGACTAGATATCTCTCAAGTTATGAGACCGCTCGAAGTCTCAAAATAATAATATGCAATAATACTTTTTAAAAAAATGACATGTTTATAGTTGGTTCATTTCATTCAGTTTCATCGACGTAAGCTAAATTCAGCTGTTTAACTAGAAAAAGTATTCTATATTTTATCTGACTGCCTGGAGGTCCGAATATCAATCGAATATTTTAAACTCATAAATAACTGAATTCGAAAATTATTGATACCCGTTCTTCGGAATTTGAAGAGATATAAAGGATTGATGCTTTATGTTATATCAATAATTAAGCAGATGATTATCCCTCATTAACATCCGAAGTTTGGAGTAATTTTCAACAGATATATTATTAATTTTGATCTACTTTGTATCTATTTTGTATAAATTACAGAAGTTGTGAAAGTAAATGTTCGTTTTTTTGTAATTGAGATAAACACATGTCGGTTGATCTCATAAGAAAAAATCTAAAAAAAATTGATCTCATAAATTTGAGACAATGAGTTCGAGACAAATTTGGAGTTTTGTTTGTTTGTTTCTATAGAGTTTTAGTTGTGCTGAAACATTGAAAATATTAATTCAATTTGAAGTTTAAATACTAGTTGTTTTATATAGTTGGTCATAGCACTTCTTCTTTTTTGAAGCTGGTAATCAATAGCTTAATTTAAGAACCAAAATTTGATTATTTCCATTCAATTTATACATATATTATGGAACAAAATTAGAGGAACAAACGAATTCATCGGTGAAATCTATATCAAAAAGCAATCGTTCAAAAATGTTTGGAGCGAGTTGGCTCTCAAGATTTTTCTCAAAAGAAATTATAAAATCGAAAGAAGAACTCATCTTTAGAAAATCATTTAGAAAAAGTCTCGTAGTACAAACTCTCAGTGATCTGATGAGAGTTAAGAAATTCGAAACATAAGTTATCAGTCGGAAGCTCTGCTCTAAATGAAAATATTACAATATACGTTCTATATTTTACTAGTACCTTCATTTCTAGTTCAAAATGAATAGCTATATATATATATATATATATATATATATATATATATATATATATATATATATATATATATATATATATATATAAGAAATATACTGCAAGAAAAATTATTCTATAGTTCTCGTGCTATATTACCGTACTTGTAGATATTCGTTATCAAAGTATACTATAACTTTTCTTTTGAAAAATTTGTCAAAAACTTATCGAAAGAAAGTTATAGTATACTTTGATATCGAATATCTACAATTGCGATAATAGAGCACTAGAACTAGAGAATTATTTTTCTTGTAGTAAATTTCTTTCATGTTTTCAGAAATGACAGAGAGCGTTTTTACAACTGCAAACTAGATGGCGCACATCTTCATTAAATTAGACGAAATTGTTCAAAAACTAAGTTGTAAAATGTAGTATCTTAATCGATGTTAGATGTATTTATGTGCTTTTTTTTATTCTGATTCCTATGATTTGAGATGTACATTACACTATGTATTATATATGCATACGACTCAGTCTATATTTCTGCCTTACAATGAATAGGAGGGTATGTGAGGATTGCTGTCGTTGCCTTTCATTTATCCCTAGAAGGATAATTGAGACATCGCATTGTTCATGTTTTTCATAGCTAGCTTTGCTGTAATGTTCTTTTGAATAGTTTGCCAAAAATTATTGAAAGCAAGTTATAGTATAGCTTGATATCGAAAATTTATGAATATATATATATATATATATATATATATATATATATATATATATACATACATATTCATAATATATTCATCAATAACAGGCTATTTTCAATGTCAAAAGCATAATTTTTGTTGACGATTCACAGCTTTGTCAAAATTCTGAGAAAAGTTGTGATATACAAAAAAACGTCAACATAAATTGAGCTTTTTACATTGAAAATGCCCGTTTTTGCTAAAAATTTTATATATCTCAACAAGTTATAAAACCAATTTCCATATATCTATTATAACAATCTCAAGTTTTCGTTTTCTGTTATTACTAAGAAAAAACAATTTTGTGGAGAAATATTTTTTTGTAGGATTTTTTGTCTTTAGACATAAGAAGATTTTCGATATTATAAATCAGAATCAAAATGTATATTCTTACGAAGTTGGTATATTATATATACCCTCTTTCTTGATGAAAATATAGTGAAGATAATATTTTTATGTCATGTGTTTCGAGCCTTATAACTCTCACCATCGATAGTTAAAAACGCACCAAACTCAAAACAGAAAATTTATATTTAAATTTATATATCAGTCAATTGAATATATACTTTCCTATATACATGCAATTCACTGCATCTTTAATGTAACACAAAAATATGTGCCCACCTTATTTTGTTACGATTCAACATGCTCTAAAAACGTGTTGGCTACTCAATCGTCAGCAACTTCGCTTTTCGTTTACCCCTTCTGTAGGTACAATTAAAATTCATGCAAACTCAAAATAGAATCACCATTATTCAACCAAAAACAAATGCTTGTATATTTTTCCGTTAACGATAAACTTATTAACTGAAATGTGTATTACTCAGCTGCTGTGTAGAATGAATTGTTGAAACAGACACCGCTATTTGTAAAATTCAATACCACAAGAAATTTAGACCTGTATAGTAAATTAGCCTCGATCTTTTTCCACTTATTCAACGCGTTTTCTAAATACCCGACGTTCGTACCTACCTGCTTAGCCACATGATTAATCTTGCTTCTTCTCAGCGGACCGTGTAACAGATGCACGTTCCGCACTATAATAGCAGTTTGATCTACTTATTCCGCGCAGCATCTAGGCTAGCGCGTCCATTTTTTTCCCATATGAGAAATTCATAACTGATTTATGTGCCTGTTCCCATGATGCACGACTACCATAGGATATTATCGAAGTACGATTTTATATATGGCCTATAGAATGTCTATCAGAATTCGACGTCGATCAAGTTGCGATTCACGTAGGGACACGTCTCCAATTCATCAATTTGTGGTAGACGTGCTCTAATTTTTTCGTTCGTTTTGTTTTTGTGCATATACTTTTGCTGGTACTGTTGATCGTATGAAACGGTTCGTCGTATTTCCTGGTAGGTGTATGTTGAGGACATTTATTAATTGGCGATAATTGCATAGTTATTTATATACAAGGTGTCTTTTGATAATATTCTTATACCTAGTTGAGGCTCTGATTCTTAGACTAATTTTGGAAAAAAACCATTTGAATGTATGCCTTCAACGCCCCAACATTCAAGATGCACGGTGTTGAAGTTTTGACGAAAAATTTATATGACTCAGAATAAAATAAGGGGAATGATTCAGAGATTTGAAATGTCATGCTAGAGATCGTGATCATATTGTAATATACGAGTTTAAATTTAAATTATATTTTAAGATAATTTCATTTTAAGCATTTTGGGAACTTTCTACTACTATCGTGGATGATCCCTTCAAGAATAAAGTATTCCCTCCATTTTTAAAAATAGCTGTATTAAAGTTATTTCACGTAAACAACTTCTCGAATGTCTCCGGTTGTTTTCACACATTCGGAATTTTCTCAGTATTTTCTGAAAGATTTTCGGGACACAATTGATACTTTGCCTCAAATGTTTCTACAAAAATTCAATGTGATCTGCAAATACCAAAAAGCTTCACAGAAAAAAGAGTATTGGCCCTGCTGTTCACATTTATAACTATCATTGGTAATTGATAATTGATCTTACTAATTGTCTTGAGGATGAGTTTTCGAACTTTATTCACTGAAGTGGAAGAGAGCATGAACCAAAAATCATTATCAAATGATGGACTCAAACAGATGATAAAAAGTACAAAACTGTAATAACAATTTTAATTATTTGGAAAGTAAATAAAATAAACTTTTTCATTACTTTCTTGAATTTCAGACAATTATCCTGTAGGAACAAAGGTGAAAAATGAACCAAAATTTCTATGCGAGTGTGGAGTTTTCTAAGGAATTTATTACAAAAATTGAATTATCAAAGAGTCCAGAAGATGAACAGCATATTGAAATGTGAAATCAGATCTGCTGTTAACATATTCCTCAAATTTAACATCGTTGCATGTTTTTCTAATTAGCTTGGTTCCGTCAATCTGCGGTAAAAGATCTGAACACATTCTTTTCTACTTATTGTTTTCACGGGACGTGAGTGCTAATCGTAAGACTATTCAATGGACATTCATCTGGCTATTAATGAATATCCTTTCCAGAAGGAAACAAATGCACGGTAGATTGTGGGCAAAATTTTATCTCAAAATCAATTAACTCGAACGGACTACGCCTAATTAAAATTCTTGTTTAATGGCTTCAATTTGTAATTTCCAGAAATGTTATACTTGAATACGCAGATACGTTATTATAAAACGCGTGCATTATTTCTACATCTATAGATTACAACATTCCTTTTTTCCGTTCGTCGGAATTCCATCCGTATCTATGATCGAGGGCTGGATAGGTGTAATTTCCTCGCCGGCATGATGAATCGGGGAAAAAATTGCGTTTCGAGTTTTCAGCATTTGGAGTATTATCTCTCTGCGTGAAAGGCAATTATCTCGACACCCCGCTCTTAGCTTATGCCACATGTGCCGTAGAATATCGGCAATTTCTCCGTATCATGCAACACTGAGTTACTAAGCGTTTCAGATTCTGAGGTTATGGCGTTCAAATGAACGCGATTGAAATCTACCATGACTAAGAGTTCTTAGGTGTAAAGCAAATTAGTTATGACATTAAAAATGAGAATAGCCTAATAAAAAGTTTGACAGTCAGATAAACTCCCACAATTTGCAATCTAAAATATATATACACGTAAGAATCAAAATTTATTGAACTTAGTGTTTGCCTTGAATATATCTCACTTTACTGTACAAGGGGTGAAATGTTGTATAGAAAAAGCCAAGGCGGTATTTAACAAGATGAATGCCAGTCACTACATATTCCTGAAAACGAAATTAAGGTGATAGACATGCTACTTCTTTTCTGTTTTGTTGCATGAAGTGGGGTCGTAGACGCTCACAGAAGACACCACTGAAAGCGTGGAAGCATCTGAACCGTTGCTGTTTAGGTTACAGATTTAAATACCATAAACATCCCACCTAACAAATATAGAAATGTCAAAGAGACAGAAAAAGATCGAGAATTTATATACACTATTGAACTTGGCACTTGGGCACGTTCTGAGGATTGAATATCGATATCGCAAAACATAACACAGGAAACATACTGCGTAGAGGAGGACCTAGAAGGAGAAGAACCTTGTGGTTGGTTTGGAATTAGCCCAGTAGAGCATTTTTGAGCGAACAGAAAGTTAAAATGGCCAACATGATTGCCAACATCCAAAACGGATAGACACCAGCAGTAGAAGAATACCTTATATTCATTTTTGAAGCTAGAAAGATTTTCGCAGGATTGAACGTTAATGTGCAGCTCATTAAATAATTTGAAAATTTTATGGAACGAATTATTTTGATACAAGTTTGTTCTGGGTTTATTCGAATGAAAATTATAATATTATATCTGGATCTTCAAATATGTGTATTGCTAACAAGTATACATTTATTGAACAGATGTGTTGGTTGTGCTTGGTAAATACAAACAGCACTATGTTATGTCTTACAATTTTATACAATATCAACCAATTAATCGTATATCAACAAAACTACCAAAAAAACTTGCAGCCTCAAAAACTATTGCCACACGAAACCGATGATTTCCCGTGTTCATTGCGTACAAATGGATACTTGAAAATTCTTTCCAACTATGTTATCCCATGATTTAAGACCAATAGTAGGTTTATATCACTCTAAAACAAAACATTGTCCCATTTATTATATCATGTATAAATCGAAGTTATTTCAATTTCAATACCTAATCATCCATTATTTAATAATTTTAATGAACATTACAACATTCGCAGTTCACTTATTGTGTCACGAATACTTTTGTTGATGCGTCGAATTTTCATGAACAATACACAAAGTAATATATTTTTCACGAATAATTACACTACAAAACTTGGGTTCTTGTCAAATAGAAATTAAGTCTAGGTATGTTTTTTCTTAATTATCTCCTGAAAAATTAAATATATTTTTCCATATATTCACTCCTTTCGTGTAATCCATATTTCAATTCTTGTTCATAAATTAATCACAACGAAAATTAGATAAATAAAATATAATGAAGGAAAATATATTGTTAGACTTCAGATATCTGTGCCGATGGTAGTAAATCATCGAAGTTACCTGTGATGAAGAGGTGAAAGCAGTAATTGAAATGACACTTCAGGTAATGTATTCAATGGAATCTCTTACTCTTCAATATAAAACTTTCAGTATGAAAAAACGTTTGATTAGCATCTACCGAACAAATTTTGAAATTGATAGACCATGCACATTCAGAACTACCGTGAGGAGGAAGAATGTAAGTTGCTCACAAAATTTGGTGGACAACGTCAAAGAAAAAATATATACCATAACTCAAAAATAACTTGGCTTGACGATATGAAAATAATTGACGACAACGCTACGCATATTTTTCAGACTTGTAACTTATTAACAACTTATATGAACTATTGATAATGGGTTAGTTGCCCGAAACATAAACCAAATGTAATAAATAATTCTACAGAATTTGGCCATGTGTTTCTTGAGTTGTAAGATACATGTAACAATATATTCGCCGGCTAATCGTACAAGGAAACGTACAGGGTAGGAGATAGATAGGTCGTAAAAGACTCCCATGGTTAAGGAACATTAGAAAATGGAGTGGATTGAGAGTAGAGCAGCTACTCCCCGTCGTGAGACATAGAGACCGATTCAAACAAATTGTCATGAGGATAGTCAACGAACAAGTACAGACGCAACACAAAAAAAAGAAGAGTGAAATCCTGAATACTGAAATACGGTATTTTGAAATACGATTGAATATATTCAATGAACGAGAAATCTCTTGAGATAAATTCGATAAGTTTTGGGACTTTATTCTTTGAAATCATCTAAATGAATATTAAGTACACTATCGTCAGCTATCAACACTCAAATGAATTGATAGATTACGCTTCAGTTAATTGAAAAATGCTCAAGTCTTTCATGTATACATCATTCATTCCATCTATTAATGCTATTCAATCATTTTTACAATAAATCTTGACTCCGTTGCAAACAAAAAGTCAAATATGGAATAGTATTGCCATTTACTTTATAGAAATTCGTTATAACCACATGAGAATTCAGATACTTGAATTTGATGCACACTTTCATTGTCATAACGTGACACGTTTCGTCAGCATTACTGACTTCTTCAGACGTTAATATAATGTGTAATATTCTGTAAACGTCTGAATATGTTATACTCTGTTAACGTCTAAAGAAGTTGGTTATACCGACGAAACTCGTCACGTTATGACAATAAATGTTTTTTAATCGCGTCATCATTTTCTTATATTTTGGGAGCGGAGAAATGAATAGTTCTTTAGGAATCTAGCTGATTTTATTATTTAATAATAATTTATCTAATCTAATTTTAGAGTCTAGAATTATTTATAATTAAAATATTATAAACAAAAACTTCCACAAAGTCAATTTCTGAGAGCGTTCATAATATAAAATATTTCTTTGCAAATTGTTTTCCATAAAAATAACTTTTTCCTCAAATAATATTCGATATGATAATGTGACGAAAAAAATTTTTCAATTAATTTATCTATTAACTAAATACATTGATCAGGTACTGTTTATGTAGGTCGCGGATCATAATACAAGTTTTTAGTACACTTATTCTCTGTAATATTAGTTGAATTCTCTTTGATTAGAAGAAAGAGTTCAGCTCGCGCCTGAATAATAGCTCCATTGATTGCTCGTTACTGTATAATACAACAAGAATATTCCGTTGTATACATGTATACAACATTTGTTATTATACATATTTGCTTGGGGGCCCGTTATTTTATGTGCTACGTGAATTAATTTGTGCAGTCATTTCTAGTTCATTGTGATATTCGTTGAATGTTCCTCTACAGAAACTCTATAGAGAGTTTTTATATCCTGCTGTATTAAATAGAAGAGACAGAAAATACAGTACTTTCATTTATGTTGTTATTTACTTTGTGCTTCGGAATTTACCATCAAGTGTATTACTTGTTCATTGAGCAATTGTCTGATAATTTTAATGTAGTAAAAGTGAAAGTTTCAGAATTGAAAGAGTACCATAGAATAAATTATTTTACTTCATGATAATTCAGAAAAATTGGTGGGTCATACAAAGTTGGAAAATAATGATAAAATTGATGATATTTTCATAAAAGCAAGGTTTTTTCTTCTATTTTTTGAAATTTCTCATTACTGATGATGTTTGTAGTACAAAAAATCAAGGAATTAAAAAAAAGTTTATAAATAGGAATAAAAAAACAAAGTTTATGGTAGTAGTTTTCATATGAACAGAGAGTAAATAGTGAAGCATTCTAATTTATGAACTCGCAATATACAATTGTTGACTAGTTTCTTCAGAATACTACCTGAAGATTTAACTTGAATGAAGAAAAATATGGTCATTATGACTGTAGCTGATGACGAAGACATAATTTACGAACATGACGCAACATTTTCTCAAGCAGATATTTGAATAACACGTTGTCATTACGAACAAATTGAGAAACGAAAGAATGAAAAAATTTCAACTTTAAACTCGTTGCACTGAAAGTGGAATTTGAAGAAACCATAGGTGGTCAGATCTTGCTCGAACATCTCGAAAAATGATCCTCTTCGAGACCATCAACTTCCTCAAACGCTAAATGGACGATCAGATAATTTCCCTTTAATACGTCTACCACGAAGATTGTCTTGAGTCATTTGCATGAATTATCTAACATTAAATTCAGAAGGCAAGCAACAGATAATTAGTGAGTAGAAATTGTTGCTTTGATGTTATGGTGAATAGGTTCTTTTACGGTTTATAAGAAGAACAAATCGGGCCACTCTTGAACAAGCCCACGCCTTTGTTATGCAAATTCGATTCGAATAGGTTGACTACGTGAGGGGGATTATTACTTTTCACCTTAAGGGGTACCTGATTTAAATCTGTTGCGCCAAGGTGATTGTTGGAAACTGATTATAAAACATACCGTTGTGTCTGCTTCCGAAGTAGATGTGTGAAGTTGATATGTTAGTTACATACCTGAAATGAAAAAAGTATATTAGTTTTGCACTACAACAGAATTATTCTTTCAACAAAAAAATTTACATATATTTTCATTATCATTCAGGGATAAATAAATTTTGAGAATACAGTAAAGGTGGATTTCATATTTCTGTTAATTTTTAACTCTCGCTATGAATTGAACAGTATTGTATAGTTCAATTTTCAGTATACTTCTCGTATTTTTATTCTGAAGTTTTCTGGACCTCATTATATAAGGAAAATTGTGACAGTTTGTCGTACGGAATTTTTGGAGAAGAAGGCCCAGAATTATATGAGCGTACTAGAAATACACTTCCAATATATACTTTAATACTCTATTTTTCTATTTTCAAATGATAATATTAATTCAATTTTGTGATTCGCCAGGTTTTGATGATATAATTGCTTCTCATTCAATCACATAAACTCAAACCAACCACTGAAAAAATGAGAATTTGTGAATTCACAGAACATATACCTACATACATAAATCTGCATAAGCACACACACACAAACACACACACACACACACATATATATATATATATATATATATATATATATATATATATATATATATATATATATATATATATATATATATACTTCAGTGTTTCTTTCACTGAATGAAATATTGGTGAAAATACGAAGATATATATTCAAGACAATTTCGAATTAATCGATAGAATATCATCGCAGAACTGGCTATGTGAACATGTGCTTCTGTCAATCATTTATCATTTGATATTGAATACATACGTTGAAGGATATTGAGATATATATATATATATATATATATATATATATATATATATATATAAATAAATATATATATATATATATATATATATATATATATTTGAAAATATATATATATATATATATATATATATATATATATATATATATATATATATATATATATATATTATCTATAAAATGATATACTTCTGAAGATTTTCGGGTTTGCTTCCGTGTGTTGTTTCGCAGATTTCGTTGGAAATCTTTGTTAGGGCCACGTTTCGACAAAATCTCATTTGTCATTAGTCTGAGTTCACGATTTGTAAACAAACGACGGGCTAGATAATGACAAATGAGACTTTGTCGAAACGTCGCTCTAATAAAGATTTCCAACGAAATCTGCGAAACAACACACGGAAGAAGCAAACCCGAAATTCTTCAGAAGAATTTCTATATAGAAGATATATATATATATATATATATATATATATATATATATATATATATATATATCAATATGTAGTATATATATTTTTTGGAAATTAAATTATTACCTGCTTCAGATAGTTTATATTTAATATTTTTAGCAATAACAAAGTTGTAATGTACAACGAAACTTCAACGGAAATAAAGCTTTTAACATTGAAAATGCCTGTTATTGCTAACAATATTGAATATATATATATATATATATATATATATATATATATATATATATATATATATATATATATATATATATATCTTATATTCCTTTGAAATAAAAACCGATGTGCGGCAGGGTGACGGACTTTCAATCCTTCAAAGATTTTCAAGGACTTGCCAATTCTTTTCAACGTTGTTTTAGAAAAGATCATTAGGGAATGGAAACTTCATGTGAAGGGCACACAAGTGGGTTTCAAAGACGAAAATCGAATAAATGTCAAATGTCTCGGCTTTGGAGACGAAATTGCTGCTATCATAGACAACAGAACTGAAGCCATTCTCGCCGTAGAAAAACTACATGAAATTGCGCAGAAAACCGGGTTACAAATCTCTTATGATAAAACCAAATACATAAAAGAAAACCAAAGAATAAATCTTCTCTTATCACGAAACATGGTGAAATTCTGCAAGTCGGCCATTTCAAATATCGAGATTTTATAATCGCTAATGAACAGAGAATTACCAAGCTACAAAGTGCCTACAAGCTAACATAGGCGTACTATAACGAAAAGTGCATTTTGTCAGGCGCTACATTGAAGCACTATAACACAACGATTCCCCCAGAAGCCATCTACGCAGCTGAAACAATGGTCATTGACGGTCATTCAAGAATAAGAGGAATAGAAAAACAAGAAAATAAAATTCTCAGAAAGATTTACGGGCCAATCAATAGAAACGGCATTTGGATCAAACGACCACAAAATGAACTTTATCAAAAGACAAATAATATAACGGAAGAAATCAGAAAACGACGCGCAGTTTTATGTCGACAGAATGAAACAGTCAAAATACTCGATAGAGAGTAATCACAGAATATACTACAGTAAAAGTTGAATATTTGAAAAGATTATCTATTTATAGCCAATTCAGTAAATTTATTCCTGTAGACATTCTGTTATACTTGTGCAAGCCAAAAACAAAACGACAAGTATTCTGTATCCTCTGCATTCTTCCCCTTGTCAAAGCATACAAGCCTTACATATATATGCGTGAGAAGAAAGAACACATGATATGCTATTGCTTGATGATGGACATACAATTACATTTGTGGAGAAGAAATAGTTTTCACTGTATTTATTTATTTCAATTTATGAATGTGATTATTGCTTGTGAGCGTATTATCTGGAACATCGTACTTTGATTACTTTTTCAAACAGGAGTTTTCAAAATGATATTAAGGCAGCTCGGTCATCTAGCCAAATCTGAACACCAGATTGTCTCAAGAAGCACTAACCAAGAACAGTGCACCAAACCTAACATAACTAAAAAGATCACAGAATCAAAATACCACAAAGCAATCAACACAATCATAAAGACCGATAATCAGGAACTATAACTCAAAATGAAATGGTAGAAAATATCACGAATACAAAAATTGTTGAACATTCAAAGTGTTGGTTCTTTACTGAAATAGGTGAAATAATTAGATTTCAGTTGATTTTTGAAGTGTAGGCAGTAATCCTCGATCACGCCACAAAAAATAATAATACAAAATCTCACCTAACCTTTTCTCGTTATTGTGAATATGTAACACAGAATTGAAATCTGGGTCACAGAAAGCACACAGATAAGAATTGGAAGTGTACAATCCGCAAATTGTTACACGAGAAAGCCCACGCGTGTTTAATTCATCCAGGTCAGGTTTCTTCATGGATGATTTAAAGAGCTGATCGCCGTTTCACTATATTTAGCAAATGTTGATTCATGCGTTGTTCGTATAATAACCGTCGTTTCTTCGAAGATATAGTCATATAAGCCCAAGGTTGCCATACGTTTTTTCTTGGAAAATATTTGTCTTCAAACAAACAGGGGAATTCAAGTGAACTGCTAGATGTGATTATTTTATTAATGAGGAGAGAGGGAATTTCTGCATTGTATGAAATGATGATGATGAAATATACACTTCATGAAGTACACTGAAGTGTTGTATTTTATCGAAATTCTCCAAATTTCATACTGATAACAGTTGTTTATTATATGAAAAATTCATACAAAAGACTGTTGACCTTAGCTCCTTTAGTCTTTTTAAAATATATCTGAGTTATTTTAATTTCAATTAATTAGTTTAGGGCATGCATATTGCTTCAAGTAGCTTCTCAGTTGGTAATTTTCTTCGTACATAGTTCCTTCCTGTTGTAGGTATTATGGAATATCGGTAAAATATCCTCCAATTTGTTCAATCTAGAACTTCAAATTGAGAATCAATAAAGAACTTCAGTTAATTTTCTGAAGCTTATTTTTTATTTGTTCTATGTTTGTTCTGGAATATTGCAGCTCATTAAAAGGGTTCTGTATTCTGTTCAGTGTATGTCCTATTCTTGTAAAGGTACGCAAAGGTGATCTTTCTGCCACCTTTATATTCTTAAGTGACGTCATTTTGCAGTTTGCATAGATTGTGTGTGCATATTCTAGTATAGGTCTACATATGGTTCTGTATATTTCAAGTGCACCCCTCAACACTTATTCCTCCGTTTCCACTGTTAGGCATATGAAATGTTTTGCTCTTGTTATTGCTTTCTTCTTCATTGACTGTGAGTAAAGGTTGAAAATTAATTTATTGTCGGACAGTACTCCCAGATATTTCATGGATGATGATGATATCATGGATTATGATGATGATTCCGTTTATTGTTACTGTTGGTAAATATTGTGTGATCTGATGGTGATGATTTTGTAAATAATGTATTGAGTCTTTCTAGGGTTGGTTTTCGTCGCCGCTTTGAAAACCATTCATTTATTTTGTCTATCAGTTACTGTATTTTTATAATGCATTTTGCTATTGTTCTATCATGTGCTACCAAACCTTCCATTTGTTTCCTGAACATTGATTGCTTGTACGATGGATAAAAGTAAAAGCTTTGAAAAGTTTGAACTTTTGTCTACGCTTTGTGAGTAATAAATACTGACTAATGATATTTGAGTACCTAATATTAGGTTCGCGCTTTTAAGATATGTTAACAAAGTCAATATCATATACATTTTGTTCGAATTAATTAGGACAAAGGATAAAAACCGATGCTTTCGTAAAATCTCACCTTCTAATGAAGAAAATACGTACAAAATAGCGTGAATTCTTCATATTAATATGAAGTTTGCCCTCCTTTCGCAGAAATAACTTCTTGAACTCGTCTAGGCTTCAGTTCCACTAGAGTAGCGCAGATTTTCAATTCGTCATCATGAAACCACACCTGAATTGCACTTATAATCATTTTTTCTTTAAAATATTCCATAAATTCTCAATGGGATTGAGATCGGATGAATTCCCCGGCCAATCGAGTACTTTTATTTCATTCTCACGCACAAAGGCCTGCACTTGTTTGGAATTGTAGCAGGGGGCCAGGTCGTGCTGAAATATTCCATCAAACGTTTCCATGAATGGGACAATCCTGGTGCGCAATATTTCCATATATTTCACTGAATTCATCATCACAGGGATAATATAGGAGCTAATCGTCCAGTGCCATTGGTTGTGAAAAAACCCCAAAACATTTGTTTCGAAGGAATGTTTGCTGGATGTAATCAGGCCGCAAAGTCATCACTTCGTCTAACAACATTTGATTTGTGACCTTGAACAAAAAAATGTGTCTCATCACTACAAACCCCTTCTTGAAGTCGTCTACAGTCCACGCACGGTATTTTTGGCCCATGCCAAACGTTTCTTCATCATTTTCTGGGTAAGAAATTGCTTATTTCTTGGTCTTCTTGCCTCACCTCAAATTTCCATCATTCATTTTCGCATAGTTGAGGTGCTCACCTCCACACCAGAAACCATTAAATCCCGTCGAAGATCAGTGCTTGTCGTTCTCGGATTAATTTTGCTATTTCTTATCAACAATTTGTCTGTTCTCGGAATAGTTTTGCGTTTATGGCCACAGTTTCCTTTTCTTTTTGGAGACGATGAGACACTTTCTTCAAATGTTTTTAAAATTCTCGAAACGTTGGACGTTTCCACACCAACAGCTTCAGCTAAATCTCTTACAGTGTGTTGATGTGTGTTCAAATCAGGACAAGATAATACAGCTCGAATCAAAATTGAAACCACCAACTGTCGCACCGGTAGGCTCACAACTGAATTGATGGCGAGGTAAAACTGGTCAGAATGTAAATGATGGTCAAGGTCGAACCCTCACGTCACCTAAGGTAGTAAACAAGCAGGTGTGAGGGGATTTGGGCCACCCTGGTACTCACATACTTACTACAGTAACTCAAACGAAGAAAAAAAATATTTGTCCCAATTAATTCGAACAGCATATTAGTATACATGTGAAAGTACAATTTCATGTTTCAATATTATAAATTACGACTTGGTTTATTTAAAAATAATTTGTGGACTTCGACAGTATAACCTGATTTTTAATCATATTGAAAAAAACCTATAACACCAATAAAAATAATAAATTATAACTGCAGATGCGAATTGCAAATATCGGAAAATCTCAGCTATCATTTCGTGATTATCATAGAAACAGCTGAAACAAATCAAAACAAGATGAACATAGAAATCAAATTAATTTTAGTAAATTATCCTCACTGAATATACCTACTTAGATCTCCAATGTGAACTGATATTCGATGGTATAAGTCAAATTGAATGAAAAGCAACTGTATGGCACATCGGATAATTTCGAAAAATATGATAAAATTTTTCTTTATTCCTTCCATATAACAAAAAAAGTTATTTCTATGAATAAGTAGAAAAATATTATTTACACATAGTAAATTTTCGATAGTTGCTTCAGTTTGTATTCACGTTGATTCCGTAATAAATTCCTACTTAGAAATGGGAAAATTGGAACAACAACTTTTTGTTGTTGTTCAACCGCTTAACAAAGTGAACTTGTCATAACGTCAAAAATTCTTGTGAATATTTTTCGATCTATTCAAAAAATTTCTATCTGTTCATTTATTCAGTTCAATTTTCCATAAAGTTCAAAGTTCTTTATTACGTTTTGCTTCAGAACTACGTGAATATGAATTAATTTATGATAATAATAACGTGAAATATAATAGTACCATTTTCCTACCATATATTTCATATTCACTTCTAGAAATTAATTCAATAATAAAATATGGTCGTTGTTTATCGGTTGACTAGAAACTCCCATGCTTAAAAAGCTCAAGAAAGCCAGACAAGTACTGGTATTGCATATTGCGATACACATGTAGGATGTGGTGTAATAAAATTTCATGGGTTAATCCATTTAAAATATATCAAATACTGCTGCAGGCAGTGATAGCCTCATGTTGGAATTGTATTATTACTACACTTTATTGCTCTGTACTTGTTGAGGAGATTTTTACCGTATCGTTAAGTAGATCGTTTGGCCTGAAGTCGAAGACGACTTGAGTTTATTCTCCTTGGAAAAGCATTGATCAGTTGAATTTCAGAATTATTACATATTGGATATCACATGATTTGTAGATATTGCCAACTAATTTAATACAATATCCTTGATAAATTTTCTGTGTATTATACATCAATGGGTACCCCAAGGACATGTCCCTGGGCCTTCCATATTCATTTCATAACTTAATAGATCTCTGAAGTGAACATTGCTATGTTGCGATTATTGAACAGGGTTTATGTCTGCTATTTATATAAAAAAAATGTACTGAAAATAATCGAAATTTTTCATTGGCAAATAATTTATGTCCATTTATTGAAACATAGCAATTATTTCTTGTTTTGTCGAAAGAAAATGAATATTCCTTATATATAGTATTTCAAAAAAATTCAGAATTCATGTTCGC
This sequence comes from Henosepilachna vigintioctopunctata, assembly GCA_030704895.1. Classification (NCBI taxonomy): domain Eukaryota; kingdom Metazoa; phylum Arthropoda; class Insecta; order Coleoptera; family Coccinellidae; genus Henosepilachna; species Henosepilachna vigintioctopunctata. Next base: position 3,143,306 of record JARQZJ010000033.1, on the reverse strand, counting down.
TCTTTAAAGAGAAATAATCTCAAATGATAATTATGATATGATTATATACTCGTATGTAGAGAAATCAATTTTCAAACAGTTTCTGCTTTTCACTTTGTTCTTTCAAAAGAGTTGAAAATATTTTCGTATATCTGAATATCTATTCGCAATACGCTCCATTAATTCAGTATTTACTAAGTATGCTATGCAGAAGACAATTCGAAGAAAGTTGTAGTCAAATAAGAAGAATGAAGTCAAGCGTTTTCATCTGTTTTATTTATGTTTACCATTAATGTCATACCATTATAAGGTTTCTTCTTCATTTTCGTTAGATAGTGGGGGTAATTTCTCGAGATTCACTTGAATCGACAGTTGTGTCGAATTGTGAAAAAAGGAGTTTTTTTGCTGATTGGGACATTTCTCTTACTTTCAGGACCTCCATCAGTAAAGAAGCGTGTTGATGTTCATTAATTTTTCTGGTTGATATGCGAATATTTATTTTTATTCGTGAACAAAACTGTTGATGACAGTTTCAAGACAGGTTGCTGAAGCACACTAGACTATATACATTTATCTTTGAAAATATTTTCACATTTTATTTTTGCACTTTTTATGCACTTGGTAAGGAATCAACTTATATGAATACTTATATCCAATAACTGAATACTTAGTTCCAATAAATGAAGTATGTTACGTTCTTGTTATGAATTTGTGCTTCAAAATCTTTAGTGATTGTAGGTTAGTTTGATGAAAGATTGAATGGACAAAATAGACATTAATCAATACAAAATTGAATTTTTCACACTAATATCAAGAAGAAATATTTCTATGCATTGCCTACCCCTGAAATAGAAGAATTGAGAGCCCATGCAACCTTGATATTTAGATTCAACACGCATAAAACAAAAATTCTATGGACGCCCAGGAATTTTCATAATATTATTCTCTCAGACAACGATTGGCAATCAAAGAATTTACTATGCTGACCGAAAGTCACGCAACTCGACAGTTAAACAATTTTCCAGAGGTATAATTGCCCAAATTATAGTGTAACATCGAAACCACAACTCAATTCCCAAAACTCATTATATCAGACTGGAGAGTTTTTGAATAATACGCAGTAAAATTGAAATGCCGACGATCGAAATTGACGCTTGTTGTTTGTTTGTGCATCAGAATTGGCAGAGAAGCGACTTCTCGGCTCGTAGACTGAAATTTTTCATTTTAATTCCACAACATAATGCATAAGACTTCGTTCTGGCAGGTGCGCCTAAAATATCATCAACTGAAAATGAAGCATTTGAATGCCAACAACATTTTATAAAAATTATAATACTCGTAGGTTGAAATAACTATGAGACAATAATTTCAAGTCGAATATTTTTGTATAGAGAATAATTTTCAGTTTGAAATAGAACTCAGTTGTCATCTCACCACAAGAACAGCTGACTTTAAATCTGCTCAATAATAGGTTTGTGAGCTCTTCAATATATAATGAAAACAGTCCACCATTGACAAACCCATATTCACTATTTCTTTCGCAATTTTCCACATTTAACAAACCTACGAAATCGAAGCTTGAGTTGATGAAATACGTTCGAAAAATAACTCAACAGGAAAATAATGTTTGTCATAGAAATGAGAAATTATTGAATGACTAGCTAATGAAATCATTCATAACATTATTAACTATGCATTTCTTGTGTTTCCTTTTTATCACTATCTCCGGAATATGAATATTATATTCAGTAGAAAATTATCAAATTATTGATGATTTCGTTTTCTCTTGAAGAATTAGTCATTCCAATTCGACATTTTTCAAGAGATTTCTACAACTTCATTCTTTCATTTCTATTTATTAAACGATATATTTTTTTGAGTTCATTTATTTTCATAATATTTTGTTATACTTTTCAATGTATATAAAAGTTTTCCATTTAAATTATTCTTTCGTGTACTATAAGTTCGGATTATTTTGTGAGCGAACTTCATTTGTTTCTGATTTTAAAACTGGGGCATAATAAGCTTCTCTCAACGATTATCTGACATATGTAGTTATTTCGAAATCGGAGATCTACCAGAACAGACAGTTGACAAACAGTTATATTGTTGAATATAACTGTTTTAAAATTGTTATAAAAACGTAGCAAATGATGAGAAGAATATTTAATTTAATAATGTTTTTTTAGATTTTAACTTCATCTTTATGTTTAAATCCGATTTTTATCAATAAAAGTTTATGAATAAAGGAAGGAGTTTATATCGCTCCTATACATTAAAACGAGATAAAATTGAGTTTACTGTAGTATTTTATACAATGGGTTAATAGGACCTATTAAATGACCACACTAATCACTACTTACTGATAATGGTCTAATGAATAAACTGGATGATACCCTTTTAATGCATCATATGTTCCATCTTTATTACTCGTTTTATTGGATAATCAATTAAATCAAAAACAAATAAAATACTTGAATGAAACGTTGAAAATATGGAGATAATTACAAGTTGCTAGAATCTATATTGAGTTCATATAGAATTGTCCTCATTCTTCATTAAAATATTAGAATAATATACATTGTTAGCGATTTCAGTAGAAAAAGTCTCTTAAGAGCTTGTAGTTTTTGACTTATTTGAACCATATTTCTTCAATGTCAACAATAAACTCATAACGCGACGAAATATGAATCATTTCTTCAACATTTTATAGTGTATTTATACCCTCTCAAAGTCGGTAATGGTGGATATTCTTCGGCGATTTTTTCATTATAAAATCATTATGCCAATGAATAAAGACTATTTTCAAATGAGCGTTTCAACAATTTCATGATTAGTCAACGAATAATAACAAAGTTCTGAAAACTGATTAATTTTAAACCAATAAAAACACCCATTTTACTATGTTAAAACGTGCTACAAATTGCAGATTTTTAAAAACTTGGAAAAAATAGTGTTCTTTGATTGCCATTTACGAAGTGTCAGAAATGAAATAGTTATCGAGAATTTAGATGTTTATCCTCTTCATTATATAAGAGGAAAATGCTGGCTCAGTTCAATACAGATATGAAAGTATATCAAATCTGTATCCATAAGAACACCGGTGAAAAATTCATAGTAGGCCAGAAAATGTAGCTTTTGAGAATAAACTACGTTTCATATGTGTGTTCCATTGAAATTTTAACATTGATGCATTAAACCTTGAACAGGAGTGGGAATGGAAAATTTCGCATCATTTTAAATTGTTGTTCTAGATAACTCTTAGTTTTGATAGAGTGAATTTCGATTTACTTTGTAATGACAGATATCAATAAATTTCTGAATGTTCACGCATGTAACATGATGTAATTCTATTTCAAAATTTAAATTGCAAAGGAAACTGTTTTCCTGTTTTATACCATTCTATTGTAAAATTGTGACTAACGTTATATCAATATGATGACTTCCTCAGACTGACTCAAGGACTCATCGTCTGACCGAAGAAGCCTTCCTAATGTTGAAACACAATTATGAAAGTTTGTGAATATGGAACAGAGTATTCTTAAACATTTTTATTTGGAAAATTAAATAGCTGAATAATAAGCTCTGTTTTACACTTACACACCTTCTGTTTCAATTTGTTCCAGAGCCATTTCATCCCGTTATACGTATATGAATATACGAACGATTCTGAACATTCAGTTGATATATAGTGATAGCATAGTGAAATTATTCTGAAAGGAGGAAAATTATCATCACATAATATTATCATGAGAATTTATCGAAACCAAATTTTTTCAGTCGTATTGTCTTATGACAAATTCTTAGCGCGCAAATTTTTTATCGATGTGGTATCTCAATCAGTGACATATAGAGTGACCACCGAGACCTTACTTGGAAGTGTAAATTGATCAAGATAAACTCAATCAAGATCCATGCACTGATATCTTGTAGCGTCGCGATTTTATTAGCTACAATTATTTGTGCTATACATACGAATGAACGTACCTTCGAGAACGTTGGCCTATGACATCTCAATAAGCAGCTCCTTCGCAGAGCAGGATCAGTGGCCATAGCATGAATTTCAGCACGATTTTCTATCGGTACAAAAGACGTCAAGAAGTCATGGTCACTCTTCTTAACTAATATAATTGTTTTATTGATAGCAGTTACATAATGAATTTCCACTCAATATTATTTAAATTATTCAATTTCTTCATCATTTGTGTTTTTTATGAACAATCATATATGGAACATAACAATTTCAATTACTCGAAATTTGCAACATCGCGAAAACGATAATCAATTTTGGAAGAACTATTTCTGACAGACATCATCAACTATTCAATAGTTTCAGCAGTTCAGGTAGTTGTGAAGATGGTATAACTGTTAAGATATTAAAAGATGCGTTTGACATTTCTGCAAATAGATTTTGGATTTGATAAACACATCACTAACTCATGGAATCTTTCCAAATAAATGGAAAAGTTCATTGATAATACCTGTGTCTAAAATTTGTAACACTGTCAAATTGGAGGAATTTGGACCTATAAATCGTCTTCCACCATATGAAAAAATTGTAGAACTAGTTGTTAAAAATCTGGTTCCAGAATTATGCGAAAAACATTCAATTATTTCGGAGTTTCAAGAGAAATTACAATCAGGTTTCAAGAGAAATTCCTCCGTCAGACAGCACTGTTAAGCATATGTGAGGAATGGTATAGAGCTATAGATAAAGGAGAGGTGGTGATTTTAGTATTATTGGACTTTCAAACTTTATGTAGATCATTCATTACTGTTGAAAAAACTAACTAAATTTGGTTTTGAAGGTTTAGTACACCAATGATGCAATTTTTATTTACATTAACGATCTCAAAAAGTTTTGAGATAGTAGTTCAATGGTGTTCTTTCGGACAGCTTTCGAGTTGATTTTTGCGTACCTCAAGGTACGATCTTAGGTCCACTGCTATTCTCCTTATACATTTATGATATTGTTTTTCATGTAAAGAATGCTCTATACGATTGTTCGCAGATGATACTACGATTTATGTCAGTAGTAGAAATATCCAGACTATGACAGAATGGATCAATAGAGACTTGGCAGCGATAAATGAATGGCTAAGCAGTAACCGTTTATTGCTGAATGCAACGAAGTCCAAATTTATAGTTTTTGATACAAGTAGAATTCCTAAGGTAAAAAGTAACGAAAATAACAAAAATAACTCAAATCTGACTACATATGTGAAGGTATTGCTCTTTAAGTCAATAATAATGAAACACTTTGAATATTGTTCCACTCTGTTATTGCGATTGAGTAAAGAAAAAACTCAACAGCTACAAAAGTTACAGAATAGAGCTATGCAAACATATTTGAAATGTGAAAGAACTAATATCTGTTAAGCAGACAATATTTTGTGCTACATATATATTCATATTTAAAATTAAAAACAAATTGTTTCCGTATAGAGTAATTAAAAATGTAGCATGTGTCAGTGATGTGCACGGTTATATTACAAGAAATGCTGACAATTTCCACATGCAAGTTTGTTAGCTTTCTAAATCTAGAAATAGTATATTTTATGAAGGAATTAACGCATTCAATAAATTGCCTAGCTCCATAAAAACAATTAATGACCTTAACGTTTTCAAGAGTAAATTAGCTCAGTTCGTCTTAAACATATAATTTTAAATAATATATTTTGATCCTAAATGTATATATGAATACTATTATTATTGATTTGATTTTTGTTGATTTGATATTTCTATTGATATATATATATATATATATATATATATATATATATATATATATATATATATATATATATATATCTATTGATATTTGAGAGATAATTCAATATATTTGAAAGAAGATAAATCAAGTTTTCTTCCTCCTCTTGAATAGGAAAGGAAATAAAAATTGAACAGTATTCCAAAGACAGACTAAATTCATGATTGGTTTCGGTTCTTTCGCCGAAAACTCAGACTAAAAAATACTTTCTGAGAAGGCTGAATCCGTAAAATGTTTTGGAAAACGGAAGAGTGGTTTCGGTATGATTGACATTCAGATGTCAGTTTTTTCAGTGATAGTCATAGTGATATTCATAAATATTCATTAACTGAATTATAGGAGTAAGGAAATGAACTCAAAATTCGGAGTTTTTCATGCAGATCTCATTGACATTTTGTTCTTCTACTCAGGAAAGTTCTGTCAGTTTTGTTTGGAATTTTTTCTTGGACTCTATCCTACAAATTCAGTTCTTCGAGACCCTAACACTCCTGTGAAATGTGATATGAATGAACCTGATATTATTAATTATGAATTATTTCATATCAAAAACCCAATATTGAATATTTTGAATCCCTTAATCAAAGAATTTGATATACAAACTTACTGAATTTGATCTATAAATTCAATTTTATATTTCACGAATAGCAAAACGTAATACATTCTAACAATTGAATAAAATATACAACAAAATTAAACTTCAGCGCTTGTGGATTCTATTCATTTGTTGAGATATGTGACAACTCATCATTGTGAAGAATTTTTGGTGAAAAATCCACCTTATAAATATCAAAAACATTCATTTAAACACCCCCGAGATAATTTTCGAAATATCGAACACTTTCAGTGAATTCATCTCTGCTGAAGATGAATTTGAATGCGAATCTGGTCTATTTTATAATTAGGCGTTGTAATGAATGAGAAATACTGTTTTAATTATTTTTCGCTTGCCAACAGTTACCTTTACTTTCACCTTCTAGGCTAAGTCGGGAAAACACCCGACTATGGTGCGGTGGGATTGGGGTTCAAGCCCGGGTGAAACTATGGCTGTTTTTGTTTGTCAATGATCTAAGTAGGTTTATAATACTAATTGTTGGGTCATGTACATTGATTAGAAACCCATTGGCTATTCGGAACCGCCGTTAAACTGTAGGTCCACTGAATTAAAAATTGAAAAAACAGTTGTTTTTACAATGTAAAAACACTAAAGGTCAACAGAAGTGGGAATATCGACAAACATTATATACTCTCATAAAGTTGATATATTTTATAGGTGTCACCTGCAAAATATATTTTAAGAAAAAACATAATATCAAGAGAATATATTATGATCAGAATCATATGATAATATCATGATTATGATATCACCATAACCATCATAATTGAGAAAAGAAGGGACATGATAACTGTAAATTTACAGAATGGATCCTAAACAAGAGCTTCAGCTTCAGTAATGTTTCCTAGATATTAATCTTTTACACTTTTCTGTATAATTTCACTTTAAAAAATTTATAATCTATCTGTGGATTTCTGAATTTTCAAAGCAATATTCCGAACTGTTTTTTATACAGCAACCGTTGAACATTATATAACATTTATTCATCTGTATTGTCAATAATCAAACTAATTTCTGCATTCAAATTTCAGTGCTGTAAGCATGCTAAATGAAATAAGAATAATTTAAAAAATATATGTCAACGTAATTTGAAATTTGAAAAAATAATGATGTTAATTATTCGAGCTGTCAGTCTGTCAGAGAAAAGGTGAGAAGTTGTTTTATGTGCTCCATAAAAAGTTTAGCTCAAAAAGTAACTCCTTATTTGAAGTACTTACTCTGGGAATATTATTAGTTCAATTTATTTCTTGATTTCAAATCTGCCTTCAATCGATATGAAAAAACAAAATTATGGGTTTGGTGATCCCCTAATTACAAACGTACCACAGTTCTCTTCAAGGTAGCACCATTCGATCTTAACGTTTGGCGGTAAAGAATATCATCTCCCATTTTACTTCTTTTATGTTCCAATAATCATAAAATAGGTTTTATGGATAACGAATGAGTCCGTTTTGATTTTATTGCGATTTCTGATATCTGTAATTTTTCATTCGAGATTCAGATCCAATTAATGCGATGATTGGACGAAGAGAATTAGCGGGTTAGGTAGACGCAAGTCGTTAAAGTAGGATATAGGACGAAATTAATTAGGTCGGACTCTCGTAATTAAAAATGCGGTCTGTAAATAACGAAGACAAAAGGGAAAAGACGAGAGCGTACCGATGAGCGATGAATGTGTAACAAATTTGTCCTCTTATTCAGTTCGTTTTGAAAATGAATGAATTTCTTTTAATAGGTATAGTGTTTTCTATTATATTCTGAAAACAAACGACGTTTGAAGAATAATATCGAATAATTGAATATTAATAAATTTTTCTTGATAATGCCATAAAAGGCGAAACTAGTAGGATAAAGAATTGTTCAGTTAGTAATTCTTAGACAAATATTCCTTATCACCTCTCATTTAATTGAATATTTATATTAATAACTGAGATTGAATTCTTGCTTACCTCTTGGTGAAACTTGATTAAATAAAAATTTAAATCAAACTCTTAGCTTAATGTTTCACAAATATATTGAATAATTAAATGATATTACAACGTTGAGTCGACATGTTTCTAGCGGTTAGCCCAGTATCAAGACTCATAATATCAATTTTAGGTAACTTGTAATTTTATTTTATTATTCAATGTATTTGTGAAACACTAAGCCAAGAGTTTGATTCAAATTTATTTTTTCAATTGATTGCAATTATTCTTTAAATAATATTGAGTATAATATATTAAATATTGAACTTTATGTTCATTTCCATGGGAAATGTTATTCAGAAAATAACGCCTTCGTTTACAGTTAAATCTAATTTATTCTGTCAGGCACTTTCGTATACTATAAGATTTTTTATTTACTATATGTTTATAAAAATTGTGGGATCTATTGATCACACAAAAATTGACTCGTCGGTATTTCAGAACACTTCCAATATAATCTCGAATCAAAGGTCTCAAGAGGAGTTTTATCCTATAAATATAAAAAATTGTTCGATTAAAAGTACCAATGAAGCATTCGTCATTCAGGAAACACCCTACTTAAGATACTTAGAGTAGCTTAATCCTAAAGCTTCACTACACACTATTATAAAATTCCGGAAAAGTTGATAACATATATTCAACATTTTCCATTAGAGAAATAGAAATGAAAAAAGTTTTAAGGTCACTCTAAACCGGAACATTGTAGCTGTATATTCCATAACACTTTGTTTACCACGATCAATAAATTTTTGTGGTCCTATGTAGAAATGTAGTTTTATTTAGCGTGATGTATAACCTCCATAAAATAATATAATACCAGGCGCTATAAAATCGGCATTCTCTTTTGAAACGTGTTAAAACATTTCTCGGATAAATTTCAGCCTGTAGTCTAGGCACGAAATGAGCATAAAAATGATTTCAAGGACGAGAAATAGGGGTGGTCGATATTCATTACTAGGTACTCAATATCGAGTTTACGCTTTACAGTGCAACACAAAGACGTGTGAATGACTTCGGTCAAAAAATTTCAAATTCACTTTTATTGTTTTTTTAAAATTAAAATTCTTAAATTATTATTTATTATAAAATAAATTAAAATCTTTAAATTATTTTTGGACAGTTTGTTGTATAATACAAGCCCCCTACTCATCGTGGATCTATACATACTATGTGTCCTATAGGTATTTATTTGAAAGTCATTTCGATGTCTGGTATGATAATCATGGTATTCACTAACAAACTGCAAATTTTCTCTTAGATAATTTGGTAACATTCTTTGTTTGATTCTATATATATATATATATATATATATATATATATATATATATATATATATATATATATATATATATATATAATCTAGTGTTCGATAAGATTCTCTGATTTACACTGATCAATTGTAACGTTAAATGAGAGGTAATAATAAAAACTTGTCTAAAAACTACTGACTGAAAAATTCTTTATTCGACTAGTTTCGCCTTTTACAGCATTATCAAGAATGATTGCTGTAAAAATTATTTGCTGCAAAATATTGCTGTAAAAGGCGAAACTAGTCGAATAAAGAATTTTTCAGTCAGTGATTTTTAGACAAGTTTTCATTATTACCTCAACCTTTAAATATGAACTATCACAGAGTAGATTCATCGTCCATTGAATTAATTGTAACGTTGACAACATATCTCTAATAGGGGTTCTTTTAATATTTGAGAAAATATGTGTTAATTAACAATACCATAATTATTGAACACAAAATTGCATTCATTTAAATTAATTACAGATTGAGTATACAAGATTATCATTTTTTTCAAATTTATTCGAGATTAAGTACTTATTTACTTATATAAGTATCTCAAGTTGAATAACTTTTAGTAACACGTCCATTTTACATGCACTTCGACGGCTGTTAAGCAAGTAAAAAATAATTATTGAGCTATAAACAAACGATATTTTGACTTCGACAAGATCGGCACATACATTGGAAAAATAACGTGGAAATTATATTTGGAACTCAGCATTTTACATAATTGAAGGATTCTTAGAACTGCACTCAGGAATCAATAACATTGTAAGTTGCTACAGATATAATTAGTGAAAGAGAAATGTTGATTCCGAAGTGAATTATTAATTTAACGTAAATTTGGGAATTTTTTTCACCATTGAAATAACTACCGCTAAGATTTGTTCTGAAAATATGTAGTAGAGTCATGTTACTTACTTCAAAAGTAGCTTTGGCTCCCACCAGAAGAATAAATCCGAGAGAATTTTGAGAATAACGGTATTGAATAATATAAGACAACGTTGCTACAAATGGAAAATGTAAATACATATACGTACTTGCAGTTTCCACTCTTTTTGGTCCTTGATTCCAAAATATGCATTTTCAAGGTGCGTTGGCTTATTAATGCACGTGAAGTTATTAGATAAATAAAAAAATTCATTCCAGAGATTGGGATTAATTATATCGAAAAAGATCAGTTGCCGGAGAATTAATTCCTCAACACAAGTTGAAGTCGACCAAGCTTAGATATCTGGAAAAATCATTATTGACTTTTAACGAAAAAAAGCCCGGTAACTGATTCAAAACAGGATTTTCCTTCGAGGAAAGTGCTAGGTTTCAAATAGTCGAATAAAAAAAATATTCATTCAAATATTCGTGTTCCACACTGACATCTACAGTGGAACATAAATTTTAATCGATGTGAACATCGATGTTCTTCTTATATCGGTCATCCCTAACCGGAAACATTCTAAGTAATTAACGCTTTTAACACTTTGTATATTTATAGGGCTCAATTTTGGGGTCATATGAGAATCCATATTTTATTCATCGTGATGTATAAATTATACCTCTATAAAATAAAGTAAATACCAAACATCATTGTCTATAAAATACCATCACTACCATTTGGAACGCGTAAAATCGTTCCGAGTACATCTGCAAACACATTTTATGGTTTCCTAGTAACCTTGCCACTTTTAGTATCCATTTAAACCAATAATCCGTACTTTCTAAACGAAAAATAACATGTCTACATACGCCTTCCCGCAGCTCGTAAATATCGTTCGAAAAAAAGATAAGACAAATTGCCCACAAGTAACGTCTAGAAGGTCCCGAAATCCATAAAGTCGAACTAAATCTCTCCACTTTGATTCACTCTGCGTTCTCGTGAGTTGAAAGTATTCACGAGACCGTAAAACGTCTTGTCGTAAACTCTCCCTAGATAGATCGAGCGAGTGCTTGGACGAACCGTTTCTGGAGAAAAAATCCATCGACGAGATCTGGAAACGATCGAAAAACGACAGGGACGGATTGAGGCAATATTGACTATCAATTTTTTTGTCCATATTCAGCTTTTTACTTCAAAGTTAAAAGGACTGGCTGCAATGAAATTCTGGTTATGTGAAAGAGTGAAGGGAAAAGAACTTAATCTCACTGGGATCGAAAGCGGGAGTATACGATTTAATATGGAAGAACTTGAAGTGTAGGACATTACTTAAACTTGGATATTCGGTATAAAACCGTTTGGGCAATCCCAAATGATTCAAGGAAATTCAAGGACCCGTTCTTGATAACCAATAATTTTCAAATGACAGTCCTGCTTAAGTTGAGCCTTCTGCGAGAAAAACTGAATGTTTAAAACCATGTCGAAGAGTAGTGGTACAGATGGATACATGCTCATTTGTATTAAGGAGCGTTTTAAATCAATTCAAAGGTATATGAAGAAAACTGGTACTGAAATTGAAATGTTTAAAACGTGCAAATTGAAGTCAAAACTTTTCTAGTCGAATGTTGAAAGGTTTGATATCCCTCTGCACAGGAGAACATTAATTCAAAGATGGTTATCAAACGCACTTACTGAATGATGCTTGCGTTGGAAAGCAGTATTCGGCAGGCATCTGAAATATCTGCCTCTTTCACGAGATTTTGTTAGCAATTTTGAATCGTTATAAAGTAGCTTCAATACCAATATATCTGATAATTATTGAATAAAATAAACAGACTTGAGTGCTGACAAAACACCCAATGAATAACTCCCAATTTAAGTCCTCACATTCTAACACTGTTACAAAAGCAACTGCACAATAAAGTATTGAAATATTTACAGAACACCATGTCAGCATACTAATATTTTACATCGACTAGATGTATGACTTTAGCTATGCCTACAAAGTAACGGCTACATAACATACAAATTTTGTATGTTCTTTGGGGACGGCGTTTTAGCCAATAGCGTTAAAGTTGAGTAGCCGCTACGCTACTTACATGCACAGAACATTCCAAATTAAGGTATGTTGTGTGCTCACAGGTAGTGATATCCTATAGGTTTATGTTTTTGTGGAAAGTTTGTTGTTTCTAACTTTTAAAAAATTGTATATTTATATCAGAAAAAAATTTTTCAAAATATCTTCAAGATATATGGGGATAAGCCAGCCAGTTTTCAATTGGAAGAAAATGGAGAATATTATAGGGTTATATCAGGGGTATAATTACCTAATATATTTGATGCGGCTTGACATTACTTTGTTTATATTTTCAGGTTGGGAACTATTTGAGACTTTTTAGGGGCTCTTTGTACAAGAAATACCCTGGAAATTACAGGAGATGTTTGACTTATGAAGAGAGAAAAAAATGGACATTGGGCTGAGCCAGCACGTTTTAGCTAGTAGTGTCTCACTGTTACGGGCTACTCAACTAGAGGATATAATTAAAGGCAACTATGAAAAGTGAGAGAGTTAAAGAAATGTTTCGATGTTTTTCTTCAATTATATTTGAGAAAAGTTTTCTTAGTAAATGTTAAATGAACATCGTAATTTATTAGTTTTTCTTGAACATATAGTTGAAGTGATAACATTGGTTTCACTTAAACAATTGAATGATTGAGTATAAACTTAAATTCAAACACTTGAACTTATGATTTACACTTTATTGACTACATAGCATGACGCGTTTCGTCGTTACAAACGACTTCTTCAGATGCTTACAGAATAATCTGGTTAGATTTATTGAATCTAAACTTAAATTCGAACACTTGAACTTATAATTTATACTTTATTAAACGCGTCATGCTATGTAGTCAATAAAGTGTAAATCATAAGTTTAAGTGTTTGTAAATTTAAGTTTATATTCAATTATAATGCATTTACATCAAGTAAACGCCAACACTATTAAATAATTGAATGATTGTCAGTTTTAGTTAGAATAAAACATACTTAAATGTGGGTAGACAATGTAGTTGTTGTGGAATAGATATTTATAAAAGGAAGAAGAAATCATGATTGTTAAGTACAAATCAAGAATTAGTCATTTTGAAATTCTCAAAATTAAAACATTTATAGGTATAAAGCAGTTTTAGTGCATACTTCTCTCCCTATGCCAAGGGATGGCAAATCAAAGAAAAATATGCAGTGGATACCTTCATTATCAAATTCAAGTCACTTGGATGCAGTTCCTCAAGCTACACCAATTAATGTAATCAGAGTGGCACTAAAGAAATTGGGTTAAAATATATTTTTTGAAGTCGTATTCGATTAAGTTCTCTTGTTAGGTCAGAACTTTTCTTTTATGTTTTGATGATACAGATCCAGAAATGAATATGCAAAATTCTGAAGTACTATATGAAGTATATGAAGTATTAGTGCCTCTGTAATTAGTATAAAAGACTAATTAAAGAAGATTCATAGTATGAAAATAAATCTTCATCATTACTATATTTCAAAATAAACAAAACATGGCAATTTTGTTTTCATTTTCAAAGGATATTTAGCGAAGCCAGTGGTTATTGTCAAGACGTTAACAATAAGTTGTTTCTTCATTCACATTGTATTTCAGATATCCAATAAATCAATATTTTATCCACATTTCGATATTTACAATCATTAGAAGAAAAAATTTGATTAACAAAATTATGTTGTTTCTTCATTGAGAAACAATATGAAAATTGATTCTTCTGCTTGACGAAGCACATTCATTTTTCCCATTGCTGACTGGTATACCCAGAAAATGCTACAATTCGTAAGACGATAGAGTTTTCAATCGAATTAGGCCTCGAAATGACCCTAAAAGAAATAATTCAAAGATTCAAGTCCAGAGATCTAGTACGTTATATTCAAAATACACTCTAGAAACTCATGAAGGGTAAGTTCTAGACATATAAGTATTCTTCTTGTTAAGTATGCTACCGTCGCTTTGAAAACAACAGAGAAATGTCAACAATCTACAGAATATTTTGTAAAAATAATTTTGAAAAGAATAATGTTCACGTGTTTCACGTATTAATAAACTAATAATAGTACACATAATGTATTAGTAATGCCCCATCAGGAAATCCATAAAGCATTTTTGCTTTCACCGACTTGACTACCTTCCGCTAACTTCAACCTACCCGCTAGTAATCTAGCTTTAGGCAAGACCGCTCCTGATCGGATATCGTTAGCAGGCCTCGCAATCTGTCGCAGTTGGCCGCGGGGTTCGAACCTCAGACATTTCGCCTCTCATTCATTACACTGATTATCAATTTTCCCCGATTCGCGAACCGAAGCTAAATGCGAGCGGCTCGTAAAGACCTTTTTACGAAGTTCCTACCGCATGAGTTATTGGAAAAATACGTGTTATAACTTTTATGAGTTATTAGACGAGCCGAGAAACAAGAAAACCCGTTTAGATCTTCGATATAGAGCGGATTGATTGGTTTTGCACGTTGTTCTGCGAACGAACCACAGAATACCGCTTGAAATTGTATCATTATTTCTATGGGGAGTTGTGACGGTCGATGGTTCCGGGTACTCAAAATATAGCTATAACTGTTGTTTACTGTAAATACTATTATTGATTATTTCATGGTTAAATGATAAAAACGAGGACATTAATCGTTTTATTTTGGTAAAATGACTGTCAAAACAGAAACATTAAATATGTTCAAAATAATTTGGAACTTATACCAAGAATCATATCTGACATTGTGGAGAATAGGGTTCATACAAAAACCGACAATTTAGAAAACCGGTTATCGAATAGTAATTTTCCAGAAAACCGGTTTTAACCAGTTCCTAATTTTCATAAAAAATGTTTTGCTCCAATATTCTGTAATTCGAACAAAAATTTTTAACAGAAAATTTAGAGTCATTAATCGATTGGGCCGATACTTGATGAAAATCTAAATAATAATTTAAATAAAAGTAAGTAGTTTTTCGAATTTCACTATAATTGATTCAAAACATGACAATATCGTTTCACCAACGCAGTGGCTTCATCAGATGTTGAGGATAAACTGATCTATTACATTGTGGGCTGCTTATATTTATCCTGAAGTGCGTGGGGTGGAAATGACCATAGAACACTGTTACTGGCGGATGACTAGAACATATTTCTTATGAATTGTGGGGGATGACCATAGAATACTTTTCTTCGATTGCATTTTTACTGGAATAAATTTAATAAAGAAGAATTACTGGTTGAAACTTGATCATTTGATAAACTGTTCGATTTCTTCCTCTTATCGATTTCCATGGCTTCTAACAGGGTTAGTTTATAACCTTTTCGCTCCGTATACAATATTTTAAAGTTGTTGTCGAAAACATGGTTCTCTTTTTGAAGATGTGTTGCATACGTAGAATCGGTTTTATTTTTTGCAAAACATCTTGTTGTTCAGATATTCTAAGGTTGAAACTACTGCCAGTTTAGCGAACATACACTTTGGGACAAGTACCGCAACTCAACTCATAAATACCCGATTTATCATCAGGCGAAATTTTAACTTTCGCATTTCTGATGTGTCTACCCACGGTATTCTGGGTTTTGAAAGCTATCGTTAAATTTCTATCAGAACTATACTAGAATGATTTAAATTAGAAAATTTAGAGTGATTGAAAGCAGTTTTCGACGTCTTTTACTGTTTAATTTTGTTGATATTAAAATTTTTTATGCAATTTAGTACAAAAAAGAGATAATATTTGACCAGGATAAAAAAACTAACTTAAAAATAATATATTCGTTGTTTATGCATAATTTCCACATTTTTATCCTTATGGTTGCAAATATTTTTATAGTAGTGAAATGAGTTATACAACAAATAGTTCGAATGGATAAAAACCATATGTTTTCATATTTTCATAATAACCATATTATTTTTTTTCAACGTCCAAGTGTGTTACCATAAGTTCAATTAATCGTCCCTTCGATAGTGTATCCCGGTGGTCAGTAGTAGTAGTCAAAAGACGACTGGTGAAAGCACCAGACCGGGTCGGGGATATTCGGAGAATTGGTGCAATTGAAAATAAAATGCAATATTTTGCAATATATTCAGAGAGGAGAGTGCAAAACGAAAACGAGCTGCTACCAAATCATATCGGACCGATATAATTCCAAGAACCAAACCGCTTGCTACAGTGTTTTCATCAATTTGGTACATTGGGCTTCATTTGTCATTTTCAAATTTTTTGTAATTGTTATTCCAACATCGAAAACCGATATTTTTCTAAGAAACCGGTTTTTGAAACTAATTTTCTCCAAAAAACCGGTTTTGAAAACCGACAAACCCTGGTGGAAAAAAATCTCCTAAGTGAAATTGCTGGGAATTCTGTTCATTTCGTGAAACGTATTGAAACTTATATTCAATGGAAAAAGAATCAAATTCACACGAAAATGCAAATCTAAAGAAATATATGTAACAACAGACGATGGGATAGTTATTTTATATTTATGAGAAATATCGATCTAAATATTTTACATGTGTGTTTTCTGGTTTCCAGTTATTGCCGCACTAATTATAAAGTAGCTATCCATGTAGTTTTAAATTTGAAAGGTCAAGGATTTTCATCTTTGAGGTTTCTGAAAATTAATCAAAACATCAACAGTTATTTGTCTTGCTTTTCAAGTTACTTTTTCTTCAAATATTATCCAGATTTGAAGTATATGGATCTACAAGTTCATTAGATCCGAAGATATCGAATGCTCATCTTTCATGAAATGAATTGAAGAAAGTTAATTATCAACTCAATTATTAAATTCCAATTTAACATTTAACTTAATTGGATTAAAAACATTAATAGCTCGATAACTTATTTCACATTTGAAAAATTCAAATATTTTTTCAACTTTTCTTCATTTCTATGAATTGAATACAGATGCCTCAAATATACAATCTTTTTCCTTCTTCACGTGATTGATTGATAATTCTTCTTTCTGATAAGGTGTATTCACTAGTTTAGTGCTATATAAAATTTTAAAAATAAGATTTTGAGTTTGCATTCCATTATTTGTGTGTTTTGTTCGTTTATCGTCTATTGTTGCTATTATAACAATTATGAGGTTGAAAGAGAACCAGTAACCAATTAATTAAGAAGTTCACACAAGCTTCACGTTGAAAATTGTTAAAATATTTACATGTCGATTATTCCACTTTTGATAGATTTCATGTCATTTAGTTTTTTGTTTTTTTCAGTTTTTTGTAAAATTGTTTCTTTTGTATGGAAGCTGGCAAGTAGATGAAATTTGTGAAAATAAAATAAAGTGAAAACAAATTATATGCACAACCAATGATGCAACCTGTAGATATTTCATAACTGTATTTCAACGTGAAAGATTTTGAGGATGTTAAACAATATTTATTACCTTCAACAACTATTATGCCTCGTAATATATCTACATTCAGCAATGTTGAATACAGATATATATTGCTGCGTTCAGAATACAATTCTACACGAGGTATTTATCATATGCCAACAAACAAATTCAAAAATTTGAAACAATATATATTCTAAATACAATATCACCTGGTATACGAACATGCAAGTACGAGTCCATAAGTTACCTTAACCTGCCATTAATGTCACAAAAGGAAGATACATGATATAATAATTCACCACGTTTGTAGGTACGATGCCTCCGTTATCACTTTCCGGTCACTAATGACCGTTTGTTCCATTGCGTCACGATAGATAGCGCCACTGCCTCGCAATCACCGTCCAGATCCGGAGGAAATGTAAGGAAGCGGCACAAAATATTACACGATATATACTTTCTTTCGATATTACTCAGGAGTATTTCAGTCTAAATGCGTCAAAATATCTTTGTAATTTTAATGAATGATTAGAAAATTTAAATGTCTCAATGAACATTGAAATAGATTATTGAAGTTATATTGTTGTTATGTGTCCGTGTCAGTGTTTTCATGCCAGTTAACTTGGCATTTCTGAATTTGTTTCGATTTGTTATAGTAATATGAATGGACAACCTCATTCATTCTTACGTTCAAATTAATAATTTTTTTCGTGGTTACAGCTCTTTCGGGGCTATGAGTTCATTTGGGCTCCAAAGGAAGAAAATTTGGAAATATATTTGGAATGAAAAATACTTGACTTAGTTTCATGAAACTTGATTTCTCAATAATTGTTTCGAGGTGTGACCCCATTTTTGAAAGATGAACTGAAAACGTGCTTTCATACCTTAATCAGCTATAGACAAATGGTGGCAGAGAAAATAGGGGTGAAGACAATTTTGAACATTATTTTATCACCCACCGTATGTTCATAAGAAGTAAAAATATGAAACAAAATGAAAAGTATGACAATATTAGTCTAGAGAAAAAGTATTCAGTTCAACTTCTGAAAATGAGTGAAACAATTCTCTAGAATCAATATCACTTTATGCAACTGAATCTTTTAATTTTCTTATTCTAATTAGTGATATTGATTTCTCGCTTAAATCTTGGTGAAACATATTCTCGAATATTTATATATTATATAAAATTAAACACTAAACTTAATGTTTCACGATTATATTCAACAATATCAATTCATCAAGATGTTTCGTTTATGAGCTCATCATACATGAGCACAATAAAGAACGAACAACAAATCCAAATCTATAAAATTGATGTACACAACAGGAACAACAAACTTGAAGATATTTGAAAATCTACCTGTTCATTTACGATGTCTTTTTTTTCCAAAAAATTGCATATTTCAATTGCTTCTAAAAGGTCTGACTTAATAATAACGGATCTTACGTTTTGTAGAAACTACTGCCTAATCTTTACAACTGGTGAATTCATTCTCATTCGTGAATACAAATCATTCACACATATATACAATAATAATAATAATTCTATTCGTATATATATATATATATATATATATATATATATATATATATATATATATATTTTCCAAATATACAGAGTAGAAAGGAAAACAGGCCATTCCAAAAAATACAAGAAAGGGAAAAAAATTTCAAATATTGACTACACGGTCACCACATGAACAATAAAATTCTTCAATATTGTATAGCTCAAGTTGTATAAGAAAACGATAAAGAGACGTCACGAAAGATGAATGACATTTCAACTTTTGTATGTTTACTGGTAAACTGTTTAACAGTTTAATGCCCACCTACATCGGGCCTTTTTCAGTTAGAGACAGAGAATGAATTGGAAAAATAAACGGATGCATTCTTCTAGTGTTATTTGCATTTGAATGTCTACCGAAATAATGCTTGTTTTTATTCATGAACATCAAAATTGTATAGATGTACAATCATATAACTGTTTGGACTGTTAATAGAATGAAATGTCATTCCTCCTGAAATACCCTCGACACGATTCCCTGAAACCTAGGCGATTGATCTTAAGGCTATCTTTTGCGTTCTCATAATCTAATGAGACCCCGAACTGGTTCCCTTCAAAAAATGATGCCATAACTCAATAGTTACTGGAACATAGCATAATACACAGTTTTTAATACAGCTATATCAGCCTAATCTATAAGCACCCTCAATGCATAAATAACCGATTTCAAATTATTATTAATTTCTTCGACATGGCTGTGGTATTTCATGAAACTGTCTATATAAACTCCACAAAATTTAACAGTTTCACTGATTGGTAATTCAGCTTTGAAATAGGTTATGCTTTCTGGATAGTTACGGTTTGCTCTATCAGTTTTAAAAATAATACATTGGGTCTTATCATTTTTAAGCACAAGCTGATTTTCTATACACCATTCATTTACTCTATCCATGACATCCTTAAATTCCCTTATACCATTCACAATATTCAATGCAGAGATGATGATGTCTGCATCGTCCGCAAACAACAAAGACCTGATACAACTAGAAAACAAATGTTAAGGACGTTATTAATGAAAATAACAAAAAGCAATGGTTCCAAGATACTGCCTTGTGTATATATGTGTTGATGGGCGAATGCTCAGGTGGAAAAATATTGATATTCATAATGAAACAGTTATTCATATTTTCTTATATATATATATATATATATATATATAATATATATATATATATATATATATATATATATATATATATATACGCTCGTTTCAAAGTACAACTTCATCTTGAAATGACTGAACTCTCTTAGTGTTCAGTGTTAATTTAGTGTCTTAAGAGAATTTTTTATTCGAAAACCTTGCGTATCATCTAATATAGGAAAAATGTAATGTTTGTGAATGTGTTCTTATATCTGTGGATGTTGCTCCCGTACATTCAGAGGGTAGAGATAAATGGGAATCACCCCAAAATGAATATGACCATTACGTGGACCGAACTGATTATACGTGTGAGATATTAGTCTGCAATAAATTCTGAAATTACGGTAAACGGCTGGAATAATGCATTCCGTGTCTGAACTGACAGATATGCTTTGTTACGATGTGCTATCTCTATCGGGTACGCAATTAAGAGTTAGACTCATGAAGTCGTATAGACTTTTCAGATGAAGTATTGCTGTTTCACATGAAAAAGATCAGATAGTGAATACATATTGTGAAGATATATGTTTCTGCTCCTGGGAATGAGAGGAAATTATATTGTTGGGGTTTACCTTCTTTCATATAAATTGAAGATTTTATTTATGTACCTACATTGTTTTACTGCGGTAGACCAATTAACCATAAGCGGAGAGGTCGCGGATGTCGTGAGTATACAATGGCAATTATTGTTACGAAACAGAGAATATTGTGAATCATCATTAACTTTTAGATGTTTTTGTCAATTATCTCGAATGTGACCAAATATTTCGATTGAAATTATATTACTCTTTTCAATGAGTTCGAACGAATTAAATGGGTTGTTTGATAATTAATTTTTCACAGAATCGGAAAACTATTCACTTTTCCCATTATATTGCCAGATGAAATAAATTTCAAGTCTCTTTGAGATTTTTGTTTTTTTATAATTTCATAATTATAATTTTAATTCATATCCGTGAGTTCAAAAATTGACATTTGAATCGACACTGAAGAATTGGTTTATAAATGTCTCACTATGCAGATCAAGCTGTCAATAAAGCAAAAGTAAGAATATCTATTTCGTGTGTGTATTTATTCGAGAATATATTGTCGAGAAGACAAATATTAATCTGATAAATAACATATAATTGCTCAATATCTTGATACTTGTTTACTATATAATGTTGCCCAAAGCAAGACCAACAGGTGACTTAGACAGTCTTGGTCTTGCGTAAGCAAACCTGGTGTGGGTCTTGGTCTTGTTCTTGCACACTGAGTCTTGGTCTTGGCCTTACTAAAAGGAAACTTTTATGCAGGATTCAGTTCATACAAAAAATTGCCAAGCTCCATAGCTTGAAGATATTTAAGCGTAAATAGCCGGCTCTAAGCCAATGAGAAATGATTAATAACATGAATAAGTATCATACATATGTAACGCCATCTAGTGCACTAAGCACTGACGTTATGGTATTTTAGTGTATTATGTTACTGTAGAGACCATAACATTCTGTTGTAATCCTTGTAACTTTTATCATTCTATGATCCTTATGTTATTCGGTGATCCGTCTTACAGTATTTGAGGCGTGACATAATATTCTAACCTCCTTTTCTGTTTGTATATTTTGTGAACGCTGAGATCAAGATTACTATTCAATCGACATTTAACTTTCGATTCTTGTTTCAAGTTTGTTGTATTCTAGAATTAAGTTGATATTGTATTCATTGAATATATCCTTGTTTCAGTTCTAAACATACATCAAGAGTCACTGACTATCAAATAAAATAGAGAAATAAATTAAATTAAATTAGGTATACATGTATGTTGACTCCGAACTAATATTGAATTTTGTGAGAGCTGATGCTAAATAAATCTAAATACTAATTCCATAAAAAACCAAATGTTACGAAAAAGCTTAAATGTGAGTATTGGAACTGAGAGACTGTAAGAGCATTGCAGTTCATCTTGTCTTGTTCTTGCTAAAGTCTTGGAAAGTGAGTCTTGGTTTTGGTTTTGCATTTAATTAGTAGGTCTTGGTTTTGGTCGTGGTCCTGCAGAAATGCAAGACGAACACCACGATTGCAAGACATTTTGGGCAAAACTAACTAGAAACCTTGCAACAAAGAAATTTTCGAATATAGTGAAACATCAAGCCTTGTGTTTTCTATTTATGATGTTTCACTAATAGATTAATTTATAATATATCAATATTGTATATGTTCAATACATTTATGGCTCAAATGAATTCTTATGAAGCTCTGTTTTCCAGCTGAACTCATAATTTCAATTGAAATCTGAACTCTTTCAGAGCAAATTCGAAAATTCAAATAAAAACACATCGCATATAATTTCTCACTAAGAATTAAATTTATCAATGAAAACTATGCCTAATAAATATTCCTTGATTTTTTCCTTGATTGTATATGAAATTCCATGAGTGTTTCATAATATCAATATTTTCGATATTAACATTTTTTCAGTATTCGGATCACATCTGAAGTGAAATTATATACCAAGGAGCACTAAAAAAATATAGTCGAGGTATTCATTAATATTGCATTCGCTATAGATAAATAAAATGAAAATGAACAAAATCTACGTCGGATATTCCATTAGAATATTTCAAAATAGCATAAAATATCGTGTTGGTAATAGCGTATGGGGTACCTATAGCGATATAACCTTCTCGTAGCTAATTTCATTAAATATTTTTCATCAACTGTAATTATAGTTTTGCCGTGCGTCAGGAAATTCGATTTACCAAACATGGCATAAAACTACGCGATCACAGAATGATAAGCAATTATATCGATTAAAATCTGCATTTCTCGAAGAGAACTTGAACCGCTGGTTCATCTAACAGCCATAAAACATTACAAATTGCAATTTACAGTGAAACCCCCTTGGTGATTTAACACATTGTAACTAATCAAATCACACTGTTCTGGATGGAAGAAAAATGTTAACGAATAATAACGAACGGATCGATGATTGCTTCAACCACCAGGTATATCCAACTGGTGGCCTGCAACAGCCATTTTTGAGGTCTATACAATGTGCCATGAAATGAGATAACGAACCGAAGCGAAAACGAATGAGATGAATGAATTTGCTGAAATTGCTTTTAGTTCTAATTTTTTTTTCAAATTATTCAGACTTCTCTCCAGAAAAATTAAGAGAATACGGTACTTGGGTGAAAATAAATTTCAAAATCTAGATAGGTTAATGACTCTTTTCCACTGAATTGTTAAATCATCTTCATCATTATCTTATTTATAATTGAACGAAATGCTCAAAGTAAAGATAAGTAATTATATGTAAAAGAATTATTCTAAGAATTATATTTAATGCAGGTAAACTAAAATTAAGTAAAAGAAACTTACGTTGAAAACCTACACATTTTTCTATATAACAGCCGTGTACATATGTTTCAAGGTTATTGCCTATCGTCAGAACGGCGTAGTTCAAGTTAAAGATGATAGTACTTGAAGAGATATATAAAAAATTAATATATAAAACACGAAACACTGTTTCGTACACGTTTTATACACCCAAAACATATTGGGAAGAGTCAACACAACGTTGCAGACGACAATGAAATACCGTACGGCTTTTGTGAGACTTTTATACCTTCTGGAAATCCCAGACAATCTTAACGATAAAAGAATTATTCTAAGAATTATATTTAATGCAGGTAAACTAAAATTAAGTAAAAGAAACTTACGTTGAAAACCTACACATTTTTCTATATCACAGCCGTTTACATATGTTTCAAGGTTATTGTCTATCGTCAGAACGGCGTAGTTCAAGTTAAAGATGATAGTTCTTGAAGAGATATATAAAAAATTAATATATAAAACACGAAACACTGTTTCGTACACGTTCATGAAACATGAAACACGGACGGTATTTCATTGTCGTCTGCAACGTTGTGTTGACTCTTCCCAATATGTTTTGGGTGTATAAAACGTGTACGAAACAGTGTTTCGTGTTTTATATATTAATTTGTTATATATCTCTTCAAGTACTATCATCTTTAACTTGAACTACGCCGTTCTGACGATAGCCAATAACCTTGAAACATATGTAAACGGCTGTTATATAGAAAAATGTGTAGGTTTTCAACGTAAGTTTCTTTTACTTAATTTTAGTTTACCTGCATTAAATATAATTCTTAGAATAATTCTTTTATCGTTAAGATTGTCTGGGATTTCCAGAAGGTATAAAAGTCTCACAAAAGCCGGACGGTATTTCATTGTCGTCTGCAACGTTGTGTTGACTCTTCCCAATATGTTTTGGGTGTATAAAACGTGTACGAAACAGTGTTTCGTGTTTTATATATTAATTTGTTATATATCTCTTCAAGAACTATCATCTTTAACTTGAACTACGCCGTTCTGACGATAGGCAATAACCTTGAAACATATGTAAACGGCTGTTATATAGAAAAATGTGTAGGTTTTCAACGTAAGTTTCTTTTACTTAATTTTAGTTTACCTGCATTAAATATAATTCTTAGAATAATTCTTTTATCGTTAAGATTGTCTGGGATTTCCAGAAGGTATAAAAGTCTCACAAAAGCCGGACGGTATTTCATTGTCGTCTGCAACGTTGTGTTGACTCTTCCCAATATGTTTTGGGTGTATAAAACGTGTACGAAACAGTGTTTCGTGTTTTATATATTAATTTTTTATATATCTCTTCAAGTACTATCATCTTTAACTTGAACTACGCCGTTCTGACGATAGGCAATAACCTTGAAACATATGTAAACGGCTGTTATATAGAAAAATGTGTAGGTTTTCAACGTAAGTTTCTTTTACTTAAGTAATTATATTCCTAGTATAGAATCTATTAAAATTCATCACATGAGTAGTAGCTCTTTCGCAATAAAAAGCCCTTTATTCTCACCTAGATTTGGCTCGATCAGGGTTCCTCATATAAAGAGGTAACTTGTTATAGAATTCAATACAACAGAAATTGTGACCATTCTGTGATTGACCTAGACCCAACACTGTTATTTTTTCCTCAATTTATGATAGAATGAATGAACGGATCAGAAATATACTCTTCGCAAACTTGTCGGACAATTGAGTTACATACGTTTTCAATGTTAAACCAACATGAGTGGAAATATTAAAAAATTTTAAATAAACATTAAGAGCGATATTCAGTAAATAACGCCTGAAAAAAAAAACCTGTGGCCGAAGGAACTGTTCAGCACCTATGAAATCTATCTTATCACACAACATTGCTTAGCAAGATAGTTCAGTGTTCTACACAGACAGAGTTGTGTCATCAGCAAACGGTTTTCCGAAGCATCGCGCAAGTAATTGGGGAGATCGTTGATGAAGAGCAGAAACCCAAAGGGACCAGTATTGAGCTCTGTGAAACCCCGATCTCCATCATCGTACATCCCGAATACTCTTCCTTCAACGCCACTGAGAAAAATCTGTCTGTAAAATATGACTCAGTTAACCTCGTAGATATTAATAAATTTATAAATGGTTAATAAGACGTCTTGTCAAATATTTTAGAGTATGTATCTAAAGAACAACAAATTTGTGGAATTGAGCCGCATTTCAATAATTTGAAATAATTTGTTAAGAATTGAATCGCAAGGCACTTTCCAAGAAGAATGTACTAGAAATTTACATGGGATTTATCCTATTGGGAGGAGCTACCGTAAACCAATTTCTTCGTGTCGAAATGGAATTACGAGAAAAAAAACTGACTTAACCGAGAAAAAGTGATCAAAACGAAACAATATCATCTACCTTCGGGAGTCGTTAATTGTCTCTGACGAGACTGTCACAGACAGAGAATTTCATTGATGTCACAGCGGAATTAGTCGTATTTCTTCGTTTTTGTGTTAACTATTCTGAAAATTTTGTGAAATTAGTGGAACTGATACAGATGCCTGTTATCATTCAATCTTGAATGCTCGGCTTTGTGCTACCCCACATAAATAAATAGGCTGTTTATTACTCAGATGCGAATGAATCTTTTGATATTAAATATACATCCATCGACGAACCTCATGCGAGTCAATCTTCATTGAGAATGATCTTCTCACTCTTTCCAAGAAAGTAGAAAAAATTGTATTTGAATTGTAATGATGGATATTCAATAAGAAACAATGATTTTTTACCTTTGTAAAGCAGCTAAATATCAGTATTAATTTCAATATCAGAGCATTTACCATCGAATTTGAAGTCACTGAAAGATAATTTATTTTCGAAGAGAGTTAAATTGTTGCTGTTAACATAGTTATTGTGAAATTTTCAGTATTAAAGAGTATTTCGAAAAATGGAATGCAGTTATTAGTGTATAAATGTATAAGTGTATAAATTTTTGGTTACTATTGTTACCAAGCTATATATTTTTGCTTATTATGACACCCTGCACAAAGTGAAATTGTCTTAAAGGATTGATGAACGTTTATTGATATTTTTTTGGGATTAGCATATGACAAACGCCAGGAAAAAATATTCTGCAATTGAGACTTTTCTTTATTTCTGCATCTGAAATAATTTTCATTTTTTCAAACCTATAAAAATCATTTTAAATTCATTGGATGTTAACCAGTTACGAATGTGAATTAGAAACTGTATTGATGCCACTACTCTTGAGTCAGAGTTCAAGATTAATAAAAATACATATGACACAACTGTTTCTCCTTCAAGAAATTCATTAAATGGTAACACACTCTCGAGAAATAAACTTTGAATCACAGCCCCTAATTCAACTCCACTTGTCTTTCACAGGTTCACAAACAAAAACTAGCCTAAAATGAGTTGATACTACTAAGTTGTAAGATATTAGTCAGAAGCGGGTGTGAAGTGTGTGATATAAATCAAACTTTCGCCATTAATTCAAACGCCTGCTGTTACCGCCATCTGTTAGCAAATAATTCTTCTCTGATTTACGACTTCTTTTTAAAAGGCGAACCGTCTGTGCAAGGGTAAATTTTGTTTGGAATTGAAAATCCTTGAACAATATTTATTGCGAAGGATCTCATTCACGTTCCTTGAAAATTATGATTTTTTTTGGCGTGAATTTGCGTGATTGAAATCATCGGAACATTTCAATCAAATGATAATCAATTTATTGGCTACAGAACACGATACATTCAAAATGCATCATACTACAATGATAAAACAATGAATTAACAAAAAAAATTAAATACAAAAATTGACTAGAAATGGTTTCCAGAAACAGAAAAAGCAAAAATATCAGAAGAGCAGAAACGGGCTATAAGGCAGAAACGCCAAATTTGAATAGTCTTAATGAATCTTAAGGAAATCTACCTTATCATTTCAAACATGTCGTATGAACTAAAAAGAAATTTGAACCAGAACTTTTTTTTTGATGCCAGTGAAGGAATTAGGATTGGGGAGATGGAATGTATGGGAAGTTTCGGATGCAATTTTTAAAGAAACGAGTTTTTACTTTTTTTTGATATAAAAATGTGTAATTTATATAAAAATGTCTTTCAGGTAAGTTAGACGATATTTTTCTCGAGAGAAAATTTAATTATGTTTTCAGGAGTTGTTGAATAAAACAGCCATTGTAACAATTATTCAAAATCAATTCAAATAGGAATTTTTGGACCTGACGTACGCATAAGGTATTAGTTACACAATGTTAAAGAACACTTAAGTTTGCTTTTGACACTTTTAACGACAAAATCCTCTTGATGAATACTCAATCTGAATATCTCATTCACTAGTACTAAAACTGAAGTAATATATAAATTATAGCGTTAATATAGGAAATTAAAAGAGTCTTCATTTAATCGAATATTCATTGTTTTTGGTCACTGCAATTTATATTTCAGGACATCGATAAGGTATTCAGGAGTGATATAAATATAAACGTTCAAATATTAAATATTGACATTTGTTTTGTTCGATAATGAGGAGTATAAAATGGAACAATGACACGAACGAATGTTTAAGAAATTTTTTCGAAAAATCGAAACAAAAACTCGGAAATACTTTTTGAAACTTAAATAAACATGCTTTTCATTCGACGAAATTGATGAAATTATTAATAATCAATGAATTTGCATGGAAATGTTTATGTATCAACAATAACAGAACGAATAATAAAATTTTTAGTATCATAAAAAAGTTGCGAGAATTCATCATATAATTCGATAACGCAATCAAAAGCATTTTTGGAATGCTTGAGTCGAAGTCTAAGAGAAAATATCTGTTGAAGAGCGTCTTAATTATATTGGTTAAACGTTATCTGAAGATAGTTTAGATTCTCACTGCTTATAACATATTCCGTATTATATAGCTATTTCTATCATCAGATTCGGACGAAGACGGAGTAATGAGAAAAAGAAAGAAACACATAAAAACTCGTATACTGAAGTTCAAAAAGTTTTAAGTTAATACTTCGTCTACTACACAAAAAACTTAATTTTTCAAATGCTTGTCTCAGATTTGTTCGTTAATTGAAACATGATCAGAGTTCCATTGTAGACCAGAAAAATGTCCAGAAAAATCGAAACAAAAACTCGAAAATACTTTTTGAAACTTGAATAAACAAGATTTTCATTCGATGAATATATTGAAAAATTACGAAGTAGTATAGGTATATAAGGAAGTATTATAAGTAGTATAAGAGTATAAGTGGTGGTCTACCTGAAAAATGAATTTTTCAAGGATTTGCCTGGCTGTCGCCATTTTTCAATTTTTCGTTACCGAACATTTTATTCTTAATAATCGAATACAAGTTCCATAGATTTGAGTCTGTTGATAAATAAAACTGATTCTTTCAACAATTACGTCTTCAAATAATTCAACAGAAAATGAAATTTCTTCGAATTACTCCAAAGCAATTTATTTGAATTCTTCCTAAACGGTAAGAAACATTATATGAAAATGTTTCGAGAAGCACAGAGATAGAGATAAAATATAAAATGATAGCTTTCTGTCTTGCTATTTCATTACTGAGGGGGTTATTTTGAAAAAAAGGAAGAAGTGAAACTCATGAAAAATCACTCAATGGAAAATTTGCAGTCATCAACTCAATTGGAGACAATTATGAACATATTAGAATGACATTCAAACACTTGACAGAAAAAAACAGGAAAGTAGTGGAATTAAACAAAATCTATCGCTTTCAACTTCGTTCAAATGATTTGAGTGAGATTATTCACCATGCGAAAAGAATAAATTATCTGAAATAATATATAAAGAAACAACTTTCGCATAAAAATATACTGACGAATTGGATGAGCAAGCCTTACGCTTTTCCTTTGGGAATAAAATGTATGAAAAATCAAACAGATAGCACTTCAATAATATGTGTTGATATTGATAGGTGATACCTCTGTGACATCTGTTGTCATTTTATTACGACATATTATTTCGACATAATACCGAAAACATCGTAGATTGAATATTATGCCAACAAGTTTTTCTCGCTCCTTTGAATGGGATCATAGCCGCCTGGGAAATCAAAGGAGGGCTCTGAATACACCACACCATTAATATCACATACATATTGAGCCCACAGAGGCCTCACACACATGTCATGTGACCAGACGTGATTTTGCTGTACGAGGGCAATTTGTGAGATTATTCCACTGACAGTATCGTTCTCTTTGGAAATGATAAATGTCCGAACCGAGCTTTAATATGTCACTTTCGGTCGTTTTCCTCTAAATCCATCATGTCCACCACGACGCGAATTAAGCTTGTCTGAGTGGGTGGTTTAGAAAGTTTCAGAACTCGAATCTATATGGTTCTATCTGCTAATTTTCCGCTATGTGAAAAATGAAATATTGCGTTGGTAGGGTATATTGAATGAAAAATAGATAAGAAATATGACATTTTATTGTTAGCGCTACCAACATGAAGACGTTTGAGTGAGAAATATGTGTTTGATGCCATCAATATTGGACGACCCTAATGTGGATGTGAGTATGAGTAGTAAATATCATTTAATATATTCATCTATATCAATTGAAGAAATTGAATATTGTCGCCCACAATGTCAACATGCAAAAATCGATGATTTTCATATCATTCAATAGATTGCATTATTTTTTGATGAACTATCAATGTTAACACTTTATTCATACCCAGAATAATTGTAGACTTTTTTCACAAATGATACAAACTTCGCCTTGGACATGTTGCAATAAGTTTGAGATGGTTATTCGGAATAAAAATTTTTCAATACGGGACTGATGAGAACTATATCCGCATGAAACATATATTCAAATTTGAGGGTTTTTTGTCCGATTGATCTACTAGTATTTTTCGATTTTCAAAAACGTTCATCTTTTCAGAATGCTCCTTCTTTCGTGTCCATTTCTGAACAAAACGATACATTTAATTCTTGGCTAGCACGACATTCTGTGCTCAATCTGCGATTATATTGCGACAATTGTAGATTTTTTTTATTGATATGCTTTAGACCATAGCTAACTTTTACTCATTTCGTGCCACTTGAACTTTTGTTCTTGAACTAGTTTTTTTGCCATTCTGGAATGTTCCATCCAATTGGTTCAAACAAAAATATTGGTTAAATTTATATTTAGAATAATATACAACTTCATTTTAAAAAAAATTGAAAAATTACCTCAGAAATATTAAACATTTGAAACAATTTCACATGGTGAAGAACATTTGTGTTAAAAAAATATTCAAACGTAAGATACAAAAAAATTGATTCATGCATTATTGCCTGCATTCGAATCATCGAAGCACTCTTCCACAACTCTCATCTTCAACAAATGAGCTTTCAGTACTTTCAAATTGGTAAATGGTTGAAAATTTTAATACTCTCATAATAGAGAGAGTGCATCCTTCACATTAATATATATTATTACGGTTGTTCCCCATCCAAGAGCGACTGAACTTGTATTTGCAATTATTAGGACTGTTGCTTCATCTTTTTTGATTCCCAAAAACGCTTCATTCTCTCTGAATGCTCTTTCTTCCGTTCATCTGTCCATTTTACTCCACGTTGAGGATCTGACTTTTGCTCGAACTTCTTATGTGCGATTTTATAACGACATTTAGTGCGATCTTCGAGATTTTTTATATTGGTCTGTTGTAGATCTTTTTGGACCTCTTTTAGCCACTCTGTTCCGCATTTACTGTTCATAATTATATCGAGTAGTTTCTTCGGTATTCTCGGCTGTGTCAGTCTGTAGACATGTGCATAGAAATTTGCTCGTTATTTTCTGATTTCTTCCGTTATCGTATTTGCCTCTTCATACAGTTTATTCTGAGGTCTTTTCATCCAAATACAGTTTCTTTTGATTAGCCCGTAAATCTTTCTGAGAATTTTTCGTTCTTGTTTTTCTATTTCTCTATTTCTTGAATGACCGTCGTCAATATATATATATATATATATATATATATATATATATATATATATATATATATATATATATTTCTTTTGATTAGCCCGTAATATATTTTTCGTATATTTCTTTGTTTGTTATAGAGTTTACAATGATATCATTACCACTGTATATATATATATATATATATATATATATATATATATATATATATATATATTATATATATTTTATAAAATCATATGTTTTTCATATTAAATTTCATTGTCATAGTCATTAATTACCAACTCATTATACGCATGAGTAAATATGAATAATCTCATTAATAAGATATGAAATATTTGGTACAATTTTCTTGGATATAATTCACAAAATTAATTTGAATTAATGAATTACGTAGTGACGAATTTTGAGTCTATTCGTTAATTTGTTGTCAATATGTTTGATAATATCATATTGCCGTTTTTCGGCAAAATAACTTCTCTCGTTCTTTAAATTAAATTTGAAATTATGAAAATAAATGAAATGATTGAATGAAAATTAAATGATAAAATTGATAGAATTAAATTTAAAAATAAAAAACTATCAATAATTAATGTCCTGAGGGCTGAGTCAGAAATTAAAAACAAAAAAATAAAATAAATGAATATGAAAGAAAATTAATCATTTCTTAGCGTCGTTGCACAGAAGAATTGTTGAATCAGAAATCAAATGAAATCAAATCAAAAATCAGAAAAACTCAAAGTTTTCACTCGAAAAAGTTCAAAGTTTTATTGAAAGTTATAACTCAAACGGTTGAAGTACATTATTAACCGAAACGTCCAGTGTATTTGATTTCTCATTCTACCACTAGAGTGTTCTTGGCCTTAGAAATTTATTAGTATTATTTTATATTAATTTATATTATTTGTATTCTTATTTCTATTTCAGCCCCTCAGAACATTAGTTATAAGTTTTTCATTTTTTAGTTCAATCTGATTAATTTCGCGATTTAATTTACATTTCATATACTTTGTTACAGAATTTGAAATTGAATTTATACGCAATGGAATTCCGACAAAATAGTGAACAATCTTCGATGCCCAATACTTTCAAACAAACATATGTGAGCCTAACGTGAGCCATATTTCCAGTTGTGTGCATTGATTGTTATCCATTTCAAACTCATTTTAACAAAGTCTGTTAGTGTTTGGAGTCATCATTAAAGAACAGTATACGAAAGTCGTATACAGATGAATTCGAAAAAATTTTACAAAAACCGACCTACGATTTTTATATTGCACAAAAGAGAGATGTCAAACAAAGCTTCTGCCACACAGAAGGGCATATTCCGGAGTTGACAAATGTAGGATTATCTTGACAGATGGATCCTCGACGGCATCATTACTATTCTAACCTGCTACGACCTCCGTAAGGTTTTTAAATATTCTAGTTATTTATAATGCAACGAACGCGCAGTTTTCGCAATATCGCCGCATTGACATTCAGGACAAAACATCAACAATTCCAGCAACATAAAATCGGTCAACGCACTGAAAATCCCCTGCTGGCAGGCCGAGCATTTACGGGCAGGCTATTTAATTGAATAAGGAGAAAACTCCTAGAACCATCGAGAAACCGTTACTATGAAATTAATTTCTGCATGATCGCTAGTAATTTATAGATGAAAATTGTTGTGGATGATAAATAACTTGGCACTGAATGTCAATATATATCGACCGCTTTTTTGCGCATTCTTATCTAGTTGCCAGATCGCAGTGGCGTAGACCGTCTGGACAGGTAGTCGTCAACAACTATTTGAGTGGATATATTGGCTGTACATTCACAAGTATATCAGAAAAACGAATCCGAATTTTCGGAATTCTATAGATTTTCTATAAAATTGTCTGGAAAGTTGAACGCTAAAGTTTTTTTTTCATCAAATAATATTGTGTCAATACTCTGCAATTATCGATATATTTTTTTAAAAATATTCAAAACGTGCCTATTATTAAGACGTTTGAAATTGATGTAAATTAATTAATGTTTTGGTGATTTTCTCTAGAAATGTGAAAAAACTTTTCAAAAATAAAGCAAGAAATTATGAAAGCCTTTCACTGTGTTACAAACGCAGAATCATTCAAGAAGATAATTGTAATTGCTAGGGAAGAAAATTCAGTAAACTTTAACCTTCAACTGGAAGAAATAGCCAGTAGGGAAAACAATAGATAAAACAAAAGAAACAATGATTGCAAACGATTTCTTTTGCAATCGACCACGCAAATGAATGAACTTGATTAAGACGGACATGTGTGTTACACTGGTACTCGTATGTATGACACTGTTGAGATGATACTGAATGAGCAGAAGAGGCAAAGTTATTTATCATTGAGTTCAAAATAGTGAAAACTCGAGTAAAAACTAAGGAAACAAAAGTCCCCACAATTTCCAAGAAATCGAATATAAACTTAAATTCAAACACTTGAACTTATGATTTACACTTTATTCACTACATAGCATGACGCGTTTCGTCGTTACAAACGACTTCGTTTGTAACGACGTCAAGTCAATAAAGTGTAAATCATAAGTTCAAGTGTTTGAATTTGAGTTTATATTCAATTATAATGGATTTACATCAAGTAAACGCCAACACTATTAAATATTCCAAGAAATCTATCAGTATTTTTTTGTTCGTTGAAGATGTTGCCCATCAACAAATGGCGCCATAGAAAATTTTGAGGAGTAAGTTGAACGATCAATGCAACTTCAGGAAAGATACTAAAAAGCTCGTTACACTTGACAGAAATACCTTAGAAGCTTGAGACGATTTCTCTTTAGGGCGATGTGACATTCGACTTTGAGGACATATGAGGAGATAGCTACAATTTCTCGGAGATCATGTTGACTAGGTGTGAGAATAAATTTGCTTGGAAATGTTTATGTATCAACAATAACAGAACGAATAATAAAATTTTTAATATCATGAAAAAGTTGCGAGAATTCATCATATAATTCGATAACGAAATCAAAAGCATTTTTGGAATGATTGAGTCGAAGTCTCAGAGAAAATATATGTTGAAGAGTGCCTTAATTATTGGTTAAACGTTATCTGAAAATAGTTCAGAACATTGCTTAACATATTCCGTATTATAACAAATTATTAAAAGATTATTACAATCACCGTAGCTACTTCTATCATCAGATTCGGAAGAAGGCGGAGTATTGAGAAAAAAAAAAACACACAAAAACTCGTATACTGAAGTTCAGAAATTCTTAAGTTAATCAATACTTCATCTACTACACAAAAAACTAAATTTTTTAACCGTTCGTTAATTGAAACATGATCAGAGTCCATTGTAGACCCGAAGAATGTCCAGAACTTTGTTCCAGGTGGAGAATTTCTACTTTCAAAAGGCTAGAAAACTAATGATTCATTGAAAGGTTGACATATTGAAATAACAATTTTCATGAGAACGCCTCTGGCTGAGACACACCAAATGACTGTTGATTGATCTCTGATGCAGATCAAGAAGTGAATAAATTTTACCAGGATTTGTGTCAATTATCGGTATCACAATTAACGTTCATTTAACCATAACGGTTTTGATATTTCTCCGTCGTAAATTCCTAGCAAATTATGAACCAATTTTAAATTGCAAAATCATAAAAAGTAACGAAGGAATGGCAGTGAAAGAGTAATTTATTATTCTCGGGCCTTTGTGCCCGTTTGGTCAATTTGTGGAACTGTAGGTCTTTATTTTGAACGAAAACGAGAATACATTCAGTTCATTGTTAAGTCCAATTCATTGAATTCCAAATAACTAATTTTTTATTTTCATGTATTCATAATCATTCATTCAGCGGAATTTTTTCCAACAAGGTTTTTTCGTGAAGTTGTTAATCAAAATGAAACAAATTTCAGGACCAATAACAAAATGATCAGTCCGTTCATTCTAAACGAGAGAGTCTTTATACGAATTCAGAAATAATACAAATTGATATAATAGCTACTAAATTGTTTCAATTAAGTTCGACATTATCTTTGAAGTTTCTTTATTCAATGAAATTTTCATGAATTAATGTACTAACAACGAACATATTCTTCGAATTTTTTTTCACTGATCGGAGAAACTTGGGTGGATAATTCTCAGTGATTCAGTTTGAAAAAGAAACCTTAATTTCGGAGTGCAATTACTATGGTTATTCTAAACTTTTATATACTTACTGTACCTAACATCGTCAAAAGTCTATTGGTTGTTTATTTCAATGAAATACATTATTCAAAAATCACATGAATTTTTTGAGGAATTGAAATCTTTCATGAGATTGGTAATAACGCACAACGTTAGTTTATGTGAAAACATTTACTATGAACATTTTCTATATTGATTTTAGGAATTCTTGAAATCGTAGAGTTTGTACTTATCAAATACGAAACTAGCAAGGATTTCGAATTATTTTAAAGTTGGTTTCGACATTTATTCATCAAACATGTTGAATGAAATTCAACATTCCGTTATGTTTAGTTTTTCACCGCTTTCGTGAAATAAGTTGAAATTTTCATGGAAATATGTATATATAAAATAAAAAGCAGCAGTGCATCATTCAAAGTGTTCATAATTTCACTTATTTTGATCATCTTGGTCAATTTTAATGAATAGTTCGAGTATTAATAGGGTATCACAAATTAGTTTCATTTAGATTTAGAGCTAGCTGTTATCTAGAACCAAGTTAGCTACTAAAATATTTAGTTTATATGTCATTGTATTAATTTGATGAGAAGATTATCAACTCCAAGGTTGTCTTCGAATAATTTATATCAAAATAGATATTCTGTGGAAAGTCGAAATCTACCGATTCGACGACTATCTACTGGATTTGTTAGCGATTCTGTAGGACCAATAAATTGAAGAAGATTCAGCTAATGATTCTACTGATTAAATGGCCACCCCTCTCACTCGAGTCGAACGACTTGAAATCAATTAATTTGATTTGTGTATTATCGGTGATGAATTTGACGATAATACCGGTCGGATTTATTAAGCCGCTAGGCGTACTGGTGGCAATTGCGTACGCGGTACCAGATCTCGGATCTTCCTCCCATTCGTAAATCGAATTACGTCTAGGGGCAATCAGAGTCGGCCGTGACCTCGCCGCTACACGCGATGCTGATGACGAATTAGACTTTTTCATCGGCGAATATGATTTAAGAGGATCTGATGAACTGGTCGGGTGTGGGTATAAAAATTCCCAGGACGGCTGTTACGGACAATTACGGAACGTAAATCTTCAGACGGACACTTCGGAACGCGTTTTGAATATGTCTGATGTCCAACAAGAGCGGAGTGGAGCATATTTCGAAAAAGGAATGCTCCGATCATGTTCCCGCTACTGAATATTGGGCATTAAATACTCCTACATTGTTGATAGGAATGAGAATGATTTTTGTTGAAACATCATTGCATTGAAGGTTTCACCGAGATGGATATGAATTTGGAGCCAAATTGTTATCACTACGACCATTTTTTGTAATTCCTTGATACAACAAACAGCATTTGCGACAAAAATAATGTTTTGTTAATGGAAAACTGCATATAAAATTGCCCATCTACAGAAAATGTTCGCAAAAATTGCTTCTAGCGTGTTTCTAAAGTTCCAATCAACTCCTCAATGAAAAGAACCCGTGTGTTTAAAGGCATAACTGGGTTAGGTGTGTTAGTGTGGGTTAGTTTAACCCAGTAAAATTTTATTTTCACTAGTTGTCCAAATGCTTTACAGGAGCTGCGAAACTAATGATAAAAAATAAAATACACCAAAAAATTCAGGGAAATTAACTCCCAGAATTGAGCAAAACATTCGTATGACCCACCCCTTGCGATACAGATATTTCGGTATTTAGCTGTTTAAAAATTGTGAGCAATAAAACTAATATGAGCTGTTGCAACATTTTACGCGAAGCAAACTGTAATTTTTATCATTTATGGTTCATCCTTCATGCGACTCACACATCGTTCATTTTTGGTATACACCTCACCTTCTATGGTTGTCGCGGGTAGTAAATTTTTAGCCCGGTATTTTCGAAACAGGCTTCACAATTGGTTTTCAGAAATTGTCATAGGACAAATTTTCCCAGAATAGATCACCGCTCGAAGTTTTGGAGTATATTGCAGTACCTATCACCCTGTATATATCTATATAGTCTATTGAACTTTGTTATAGGTATTCATGAAAACCCAATTCGATACTGTTTCTTTACAAGCAATATGAAAATTGTGGAATTTTTATCACAGCGCAGGTTAATTTTTGGAATTTATCTACCAATAAAAATGTTTTATTATCTTCAAACTAGTCATTATTATGCAAACTAATCCAGATATAGAGAAAAATCTTCCAGTTTTTTGATTGCAAAAGGTTGTGCTGATTCATTTTTTCGTAATGTTCATTACTAGATGAAAGGACCAGAAGCGCTCCAATGCATTTCCGCTTGATAATTGCAAATGTCACCTTGAATCTGTCGTGACGTTCATTTCAGTCAAATATGCATTGAAATTATTGAATTGATTCAGAAAACAAAGTATTTTGCATGAAAATATTGACAAGTTTCACGAATAATTCAATGTCTTTGATAAATTTTGCCGTAATTTGAATTTCTAAGTTGTAATTCATGTGTTACTCAGGAATCTGTTAGAAAACTCATAAACACAATACATGTATTAAATTCGTTTCACCGGCGCATGCACCATTTCAAATAAAATGAAATCTTCCAAATTTTATCGAAAAATTCTACGATATATAAATGAAGGATAATTGTTTTGAATGCAGTCACTCATGTCCATTATTTCTCTTCAAGCCTGAACATTTTTGGTATTATACAATTCAACATATACTAATTCAATCATAAATTTATTACCAAATAATTGAAATGTGATATTGTGATAATGTGTTAAACTGATAAAATTTCAGCAGATTGGGAATATACTTGATTTAACAATTTCGGTCTCGCATATTTGGAATATATATTCCAAAATACAACAGAAATGTGAAATTATTTTGCAATATGTTGTAAAATCAGTTAGTTCTTCTGCAGTCTTTATTAAGGCCTATTCAATACTCGGATTTAACTTCCATAGAGTATTTCGTGAAATTCATAGAATTCTTTCGTTTCAGAGTTTTTTAGATGACAATCTCGACGACTTCCGAATTTATGTGTTTTTCACAAAGACGTGGCAAAATTGAAAAGAGCTAGAAATAATACCATTCTTAAAGAGCAATGTTAATGGGTGCTAATACCCCGCCCAGACAAGAAAGTGACTCATAATCCATTTTTACCCTGAGAAAGTTTTTTTGATTTCTCTAGAGTAGTAGTATGATGTCGGAGAACTGATCAACAAGAAGTGTGAAATATTGTTTTGGGGTGAAAAAGTAGAGATTTATATGATTACATAGCTAGTGTTGAATTCTTTGATTTCTAGTGATTTCTATTGAAGATGAAATGTTTGAAAACAATAAATGAAGCGAGATCTATCAAAAGTGAGCATATTTGAGATATGATTTCACAGATTTTCCTACGGAGTTGAAGATAAAACGAAATGATTTCATTCGGTGAAATTGGTTTTAAGGACAAAGATATAAGATTTAATCCTTCCAACCGAATATAAAACGATTATTTTGAATATATATATTGTGAAATAAAAAGTTTCAAAGAAATATTGAAAATAATTTGTTTTTCACAAAGTAGGCTTTCTTTGCGAGGTATCGTAAAGCAAAGAAGGTTTCATGCGTCATCTCGAACCAAAATACTCAAAACTGGACAGGAAATACTTAACTGAAAATTTTTTGCGCACGCTGAACAATTGCTCAAATAGAAATTTACTATTATTTTCAAGTTATGCTCGAACTTGAAAATCTTGAAAATCTGAAATTGATTGATCATTAGAAAATATGATAACTAGCGGCAAATTTCTTCAATGAATCAATGACTGGTATTTACTGGTTGTCGAACGTTTCAACAAACACATAATAACTCACGATTTCTATAAGTATCGATAAGGTGTGCTATAAAAATTAATCCAATTGTAAAAGTATAATGAGTCCATACATTATTGATAATAAATCAGACCTGAGTATAAATTTTCCATATCTTGAAAGACAAATTGCATACTAATGATTGTTACTGAACATTTATTAGGTCAAGTGTGGAATATAAAATAGATTTTGAATTATTAACTGCAAATAATTATATGATGAACATTGAATACTTCTTTGAATAAATTGCTACTGCAAATATATATAGCGTATGCAGTACTGAATCCTTATTAACAGAAAGGACTGGAAATGAATCCTCTATTCATCTTTGATACGAAAATTGGTTCTTTTCGAAGATTGTGAAATTATCTAGAGAGGCATATGTATAATTTGATAGATTATGAGACCATTGACGCCTTATGAATTCCGAAGCTTCTCGAATAATTTCGTTTTGTTCCAATATAATCCGAAATCCCAATTATTTAAATAAAAACCATAATTGAGTGTTAGTTGATTTGAATTCTAGCCTAAGAATATTTTTTTCATTCGTACGATGACATTTCTTTTTTGTTTGAACCATTTCATTCCGTTTATTATTCATAATTTATTCAGTTTCTAAAAACAATATTCAATGGATCGAAGATTCCTCCAATGTTTGGAGATTCGCATATTCAATTATGATTCAAAAATTTGATTGTCAAACAGTTTTTTTTTCATTTTTTTGATTCAGTGGACCTACAGTTTAACGCCGGTTCCAAACGACCATTGGGCTTGTAATCAAAGTATATGAAGATATACTTTGTACTTTATACTTTATATATCTATCAATCATTACTCAGC
Organism: Henosepilachna vigintioctopunctata; assembly: GCA_030704895.1. Taxonomy (NCBI): domain Eukaryota; kingdom Metazoa; phylum Arthropoda; class Insecta; order Coleoptera; family Coccinellidae; genus Henosepilachna; species Henosepilachna vigintioctopunctata. The sequence continues at coordinate 3,102,557 of JARQZJ010000033.1, read as the reverse complement.
ATATACCATTCATTTAAATAAATAAATCAGGACATACACAAACATCCATGCCTTCAGCGAGGCTCGAACCCGAGTTCTACCGCAACATAGTCAGGACCAAACAGTTATGACAATATATTGAATATGCATGCAAAAATCTATTGATGAAATGAAAAAAATTTCGAACCTTTCATGAAATAAAACGTTTTTTTCAGCTAAAATATACGAGCCATTGCCTACTGATTTGATATAGCGAAAAACAAAAAGCAATTTCATAATTTACAGTGAAGCAAATTTCAGAAGCATTTGTTCTCTAAATAAGAGAAGAAACTTGGAGTCATTTGCCGAGAAGTTCTTCGTTTCTTCAGTATAATTCTACCAATTCAACTGTAAATTTCTATAAGGCTCATATTCACAAATCATCATTATTTATAACCTCGCCATTTCATAACATTTAATCGAATTTTGTGACTGTGTGGTATGAGAAAATCAGAAGAATTCAAAGGAATGAAAGAAATATCTACCGCACAAGTCGATTCATCACAAGAAACAACTTCATTTCCTCTCTGAATAACATTCAGTGGCGTAGGAACGGACAGGGTCACTTAATACGAGGATCTATTAAAAAATCATAATTTGGAACATATGACACTCAATTTGAACATTAAATTGTAAAGTCAATGATATTGTTAAATTGTTGATTATATTGTATTTATATTTTTATTAGAGTCCGGGTTAGACGCAATATCATATTCAGTCTCTTTTTATAGGCTGGTGCATGCTTTACCTGAAATCGTGGGATTATGCCAAGGTATATATATATATATATATATATATATATATATATATATATATATATATGATATATTTGCGACATGCAAAACGAATATTTGACCTATGTTGAAAAACAAATGTCAGAATTTTCATATTGTGACAAGTTTTCTGTTTTTATCTTGTGGAAAATATGTGTGATTTGATAATGCGCAAAATTATTCAACTAATGAATTGAATATAAATTGAATTTTGATGTTCGCAGACGATTCGAAACTATATTATGAAGTTAGATCACAGGACAACTGAGTTCAACTTCAGCTCTCGCTGGACCATGTTGCTAGTTGGTGGTTGAGGACAATTATTTGAGTTTGAATGCGTCAAAGTGTAATGTTGTTTTTTTCACAAGGAAAGGAGACCGAAATGATTGTGATTATAGCGTCGGTGGTCAGATTCTCTCTCGTTCAGATAAGGCGAGAGATCTTGGTGTAGTCTTCGACCAGAAGCTTTCCTTTTTCCCACACATCACCCAACTCATTTCATCTGCTGCGAAAATATATGGATTCGTTATACGTAATGGCAAATATTTCAATAATTCTTCAACATTCATAGGACTATTTAATACCCTAATCCGTAGAAAGTCGGAGTAAGGCAGCACAATCTGACATCCCATTTACACTTGCCATGAACGCCATCTTGAGGCTATTCAGAGAAGGTTCTTGAAATTCTTAGTTTAGGCGGAGGATAAAGTTTATCCACAGAGGGGAGTGAATCATAACGAATTATTGAGTAGATTTATTTTAATCTAGTTGCAGAGCAGGAGAGAAAGTTTATCATTCAAATTTTTGTACAAATTCCTGCACAATAGTATTGATTATCCTCCTCTCTTGTCCGCTTTGAAATTTCGTGTTCCTAGGCAAAATTCTCGTAAAACATAATTATTCAACCTAGAGACTCCAAGGACGAACTCCCTAAAAAAATCAGCCATTTGGTTTATGGAGTCTACATTCCATAGAGTTGCCAATAATTGTAACACTCACTTTGACTTCATAGAATTTATTATCAGGAGTTATGTGAACAAAGAAAATTGACTGAAATAAATTGATTTAGATTGAGTTCTTTGTAATATTCCATTGAATACTATAATGTAGTTAAAAGTTTCTATTTTTTTCAGATTAGATTGAACTCTTTGTCATATCTTTTCATTTTAATTATTTAGTTATGTCTACAACATTGTTATTATTTTCTGTAATTGGGTGTTTTACATGTTGAGAATAAAGAAGTTGCTATTATTATTATATGTCCGATTAACTACATATTGCCCCACAATCCAGTCAAAACGTGAACAAAGTTTGAAAGCATTTTGATCGCAAAACCCCAGATTTGAACATTTGAGACAAATTGGTAGTTATTTGGAATTGACTAGTGAACTATCTAGCAGAAACAAGAGTATGTCCAGTTACTTCAAATATTGAACATCTATAAATATACAAAATATTGAACAACTGTTGTTTTACTGTCGGATGTAATTTTTTTTATAATTTGAAAAACCCGGGAACTATATACTATGTTTCATTCAATGCTACATATTTCAAAATTTCACATGTTTACTACAAATATTTTCAATGCTCATTTGCACGCATTTTTCAATGTTTGTTTATGGGCAAATTAGTGAGGTCTCTACTTTCAACCATGTTTTTATATTGAAGAGATGGTTTTGTTAGTATTTGGGTATTTATTTATTCTGTATTTAAGGTGAGGGTAACAGTTTCAAGTCATTACAGGTTTCAGTGTGATGAAAAATATAATTGTTCAATACTAAACTGTTGGAAAACTCAAACTTCACTTCATAAGATTTGGAGAAATAGTGAAATAATATGAATTTCAATATTAATCAGGAGCTCTCCAATTAAATGATAGATGATAAAATATAGAGACCAGTTCTTTTCAAAAATTGAAAATTCGATGCTATGAATTTTCATATTCTTCATACGAACAAAAAAATTCAAGCAAATGTTCTCATTTCTAAAACTTTTTATTCGCATTCAGGTCAGATTAATAAATATCGAATTTACCTGAATGAATCTCCGATATGAAAATTGTGAAATACATCCTAAAATTGCGAGAGTGTAATTATTTAAATAATCTTCGAACAAACATTCTACTTCAAATCGTAAAAAATGAGTAAAGTTTCTTTCGGCAACTACGGCATTTGATCACAAAACAAGAATCGTTCAAAATATGACGAAGTAACATTCATAACTGTGGAAAAATGAACAAATATAACCTGTTGCCAACATTTTTATATTCAATATATGTTAATATACATATAACAAGAAACACTTCAGAATTAAATTGAAGTATAAAATTCATCTGGCATTTCCAGCTCTATTTTCATCTATAGAGAAGGAAAAAGATCGTTGTTCTGAAATAAAAGCTTAAAAAATTTCAAGAATAATAATCATCATATATGGGGTGAGCCGCAGCTACGTTCCCACGCGGTACGCCACTGTTAACATTTTTCTCATGAGCTTTCCGCCTTTATCGCCGCTGTACGTTATTTATTTGTAAAAGTTTGTATGATTACTGTCCAGTAATGACTCTTAGAGGCTGTCGTTGAAAGATATGAAATCAGAAAAAGTTTCAGTGCCTAATTTGATGCCATATTACCTGCACATGAAGATTGTATTATAGTCGCTTTAATGCAACGAAATCTGATGCAGTCGGTGTTGAAAACAACCGTCGAAATACTTTTCATATCGACCTTACGCAAAAGGGGAATTTTTTCAGGAGCGTTCGAAATCGAAAATTTGAGGAAAGTCAATGAAGATGAAGAGGATGCAAAAATTACTCACTTGTGGACTCACCGCATATTAAGGACGCTACATACCTGAAACAAAATGAACTTTGAGATTGAGGCAGTATTTGAAATATATGAGTCAAGTATTGAAGATAATTAGCAATAATATTTACAGATTTCAACACTATATTCATAAACATGTAGTTTGATTTGCTCTTAAGATTTTCGTAGAGAATGCTTCAAATAGGGCTTATTTCTTTAATGGATTTAAGAAGTAGCGTAGTAGGGTGAAATATCAACACATTAGTATCATAACTGAGATAGTGTTCTCACTTACCTCTTGGTGAAACATGATTGAATAAAAATTTGAACCAAACTCTTGTTTTCATGTTTTCTTGTTTTCATTTGATGTCTTGGTTTCATAAATATATTGAATAATAAAATATTACAAGGTTAAGTCGACATGTTTGAGAGGTTAGCTCATTATCAAGGCTATCAAGTCTTGCAACATTAAGACAAGAGTTTATTCAACATTTTAATTTTTTTTTACTTTTTTAGTATTTAATGATTAATTTAGTATTTTAGTATTTATGATTTTTCAGTATTTTTAGATTAGTATGAATCGATATTCAAACTCCCAGATTTTCAAAAATTGTAGACTGAACAAAGTATTGCTTTTAGTCTCGAAAGCAATTCCTGACATAAAACATTCAAAAAATGTTATCAATGTCTAATTTCATAGTTCACGTAGTTTAAATTCAAGTAGAAAATATGACTTTTGACTTGAATGCTATTGATAAAGTTATTACATAACCGAGACATTGCTAAAATCAGCTGCATATATAGTTATTTGGTTTCAAAACAATTTCAATGAAGCCAACATCTGAATTTTTCATGGAGGTTTCGAGTTATTCATTTGAAATGACATTTAGGTACTTCTTGAGGGTTTACATATTCACATTCTGTCTTTTTCGGTTGTCTCTGTTCCGACAGTCCGGTTTGTCACTCTTTAATGATTGTCAGGTAACCCCCTCAATTTTCATATACCAGTTTTTGTTACCATATGAATTTTTTTTAAGCAACCATTGATTGAATATATAATATATGTATATATATATATATATATATATATATATATATATATATATATATATATATATATATATATATATATATATATATATATATATATATATATATATATATATATATATATATATATATATATATATATATATATATATATATATATATATATATATATATATATATATATACGTATATTATATATTGAAGTATTTCAGAAGAAAGTCAATCAAATTTTAATTCATACTTTTTAGTTGAATCCATTATGTTTCAACAATGTCATTCAAAATATTTTGCACAAAATTTTTCTTCGTTAAAACAGTCAACTGTCTTTTCAGATCATGTAATTGTTTTTTCGATAAAACAAGGCGATGCAAACTGGTTCTTACGTAATAATTTTCAACACGAGAAGGTGAAACAATATGTATAAATTCAAAGCATTACTAAGATCATTAAACTAAAAAACCTGAAATAAACAAGAAAAAAAGAAATAGTCAACAAATCTTCTTGACTGCTTGAATGTGGCATAGGCTTTCCCCTCAAATAATTTAGGAAATCAAAAGAACATCTAATGGCTTCCATAAATCAGAGGTTTAAGGTAGGAAGACTTAAACGTTTAAAAACGTTTAACTCCCATAAACACCACACAACGTGTGTGTTCTCATGTAATGACTAGAAAATCACTCAGCATATATCAAAGACAGGGACGGACTGTCTGTTTTAACCCTTGAAGTGATGTCAATGTTTCATCAATGCTTTTTTGAGCATCATCAATGATTCAGTTTCATCAATGATTTTCAATGAATTTTAAGAGATTAATTTCAGCTCTTTTGCAACCCGAAAACGCTTCATCCTACCAAAATGCTCCTTCTTCTCTCTTCTCAGAACAGATTCCTAAGCTCAAGAGCTGAATTAGAATGAATGAGAAATTTTTCTCATGAAAACATTCATAGATTGAGGGAATAATGGGTTGATGTTTGTCTCTTTGAAAATTCAACCAAGTTTCATTGGAATAAGATAATGGACATTTATTAGCATACTTGCATCAAAATAAATACAAATTCTGATATTTTCTTAACACACTTACAAAAATCCCAATGCTTCAACTAAAAATATTTTCTTTTAACAAACGCAGTACACTTCTTTCTGAAAATCTTCAGTTCATTAACATCTCTTATTTCTCTAGGTGAACTATTAAACAAGATACTCTCATGATTTGTCTTTAACAAGTTCAAATTTCACTAACAGGTGTTTTGGCAACATATTGTGAATAATTCTTCATAAAAATGTTACCATATTGAGCACAATACTTTGACACTCAAAAAACCTGTAACATCCAACATAGAAACAACACTACTTCATCTAGAACATCCTAATATTATTTTATTATTTTTATTAGCCCAATTTTGACGCTCTCGTAATTCATGAATTTGGGTTTTATTCAAGAAAAATGATATTGTCGAGCAATAGTTGAAATACCCAGACAAATTCTTGCTAATTCTACCAAAAAATTCAAATTTTTTTGACAACTTCTTGCTTATATACTCCAAGTGATTATAAAAAGTCAGGCCTTCATCGATCACTACACCCAAGTACTTAAATTCCTCCACTCTCTCCGATACAATATGCGATTATTAACAGGAGTAGAGATATTAGTATGAAATTTAATAAGTATTCATATCTGTAGGACAGTTGATTGTTTGAAGTACTGTTTTTGTGAGCTCATAACTCATATCATCATCATCATTTTTTTGTAATTATAATTATTTCAATCATTAGTAAAGCATCAGAATTATTTTTTGTAATTTAGATGCTTTAATTATATTAATTTGCTGTGTTGATTCCAACTTTCTGTCGTCATTCGTTTTTAGAGATATTAATATTCGATTTCTACTCATCATTTTCTAATTTTCAATTTCTACTTGTATCATCGATTTTATTGTTGTCCACTCTTAGCTATTGTATATGTTTTAATATATGTTCAACTTCTGTGAATGTATGTGAAACTAGGTTACGTAGATCAGCAATGCTGGACTTCGCCGACGATTCAAAAAATAAAGACCTCTCATTATTATTATTATATAGTGATTACTTTTTATGTAATTTTATGATATTTTTTATGTATACACATGTACGGTTATTTGTGAAATGGCATGTCTGTATAATTGAATAAATAAATGAACAAAAAATAAATTGATGAGTTTTCTGATAGTATCAGTTGATCAGCTTGATAGTGATACAGAAATAAATATACACTCTCTGTGAGAAATCGCAAGAATACCGTCAGCGAATAATCTTATAATGAAACGAAGTGTTTTCAAATGAGAAGGAATCTTATTTTAATGTACGAATAATGTACTATTGATTCAAGTTAATTATTAGATATTTATATTCATGCAAAATATTTACTGCCCATCCTTATGTGTTCAATGAACTCTGAATGAAAACTGACACGATAATGGGATGACGGTTATGAAATTTCGATAACCATTCAGATTTCTCAAACTTATTTTAGAAAGTATTCAATACGGCACTGTTCACGTTTCTACCAAATCATATTAATTTCTATCATTTTCAGGACTTCCCTATTCAAAGTGAGCCAATTGGAGAACCTATGGCTACTTGTGTGTTCCAATCAAAAATTTATTCCAAATGTTATTACGCCTTTTTGTCGGTTTTTGTCATTAAACATAATAATTTCTCAATTATACTTTTCCAAATAACCGGGCTAGTCGCAATTCCTAGGAAATCACGCCCGAATTAGATATCTGTGTAATAATAATGCTATCGTGCGAAGAATATTCCAGGTGGCCCCAAATTATAGTCCATGTAAGGTGGAATTATGCACAGCTTTCAAATGATCTTAAATTTACCTACTATATTGTGACCTCTTCCTGGCAATTGTTCCTTTCACGCATTGGCTCAGCAATTATTTTATTTTCTGTGCATCGAATAGTTTGTTGATTTGTATTCTAGGCGGATTTGAATTCTGGACAATTAAGACTTTTCGAAAAAATAGCATCAGCGATTGTTCCGCTAGATACAATCGGTAATAATATATTTCAAGTCCTTTCACTACGACGAAATATAACAATCGAATCATTTAATTTCTTATTATGTTTCAAAAAAGCAATTATTTTAAATAGACGTGTCATAGTTGCTAGGTTCCAATTTTATGAAGTGAACTGGATTTCCTAGACTTCAATGTGTATTATACATATTTTCTCACATGTAGACCTTATCAAAGTTCAAAAAGAGAAAATTTTTTCTATATATTTACCATGTATGCTGATGAAATTAATATTGATTTCTTGACTGTTTTTATCGAGATATGTAATTTGTGTGGATTTCAGAAGTAAGGACAAAAAACACTTCAAATTCAAACAGTTTGGACTTCCCAAATGAACTGAATCTTCTTCTTCATTGTCTTTCTCGGATAACCGTGCATCGATTTGTTAGTTTTTCAGCTTCATTCAAATTCAGCGACTAATAATTTCATGAAATTAAGTTAATTCTAAAACCAAAGCTCATCAACACAATCACGTTCATAAATGAGAGACATAAAATGTGAAATATTGAATAATAATCAGTCTTATTATTCACAAATTTCAGGTATGTCAAAAACTAACACACAAATTTCATATACACGAGTACATTGAAGGAGGTCTGAAAAACCATTCTTCATAGATTTCATTGTTGTATCAATGAGAAAGTAAGATTTTCCAATGAAATAATCTCGAAAAAAATATTTTAGTGCGCAATAAAATCAAAAAGCAATTGTACTTCTTGAAAAACGATCGATTACTAATTTTATAGCAAAATCTAAATTTTGCACCTCAATCGAACAACTAGAGCAACCTGATGAACTGAATCTTTTCCTTCGAATTCATTTTCGGTATACTTTTAGTTATGTTATGTTTAGTAGTGACACTTGTGAGTCACATCCCATTTTCGACAGTTTGGAATTTGATTCAGAAAAACAACTATTCATGTAATTGTCATACTGTCCACAATAGCGAACTGTTTGATATTGTGTGAAAAACTGTTTTCAATTATAATGTAAGTAAAGAGAAACAGGAGTTAAACAATAGATTTTATTAATTTGAATTCAATTTTATTAACAGGTCGTTACTTTCCGTTACTTTCGTTACGATTGAAGCCTCACAGGATAACATAACACGCGTAATTCGTGGGATACAGGCCGAAATTCTCGAAAAAGTGACGCAAAATTGGACCTTCCAAATGGACCATTTGATATGGAGCCGCGGACAACATTTACATGAAGTTATATTCAAAATGTAAAAGAAAAAGGCCTAATTATCAATTTCAATAAAAATTTTGAATATATGATCCAAATTCAGTGTTTTATTCGATTTAAAAATAAGCTACGCTCAAAAAATCACCCATATATATACACCCATATATATGTACAACCCATTCAATTATATTTAGAAAGAGCATTATATTCATATTCAAAAATTCATGATAGTGCCAAAGTTTACTTGTGAATAAATAATGTTGCTAACTTTATTTCTTACGTAGGTTTAGAGTTCTATATTTGAATCTGAAATTATGTTGCATTGAAATATCATTTCAAAGGAGAAATATTCATTCGTAGAAAAATCTCGTTAACATTGAAGATATAACACAATAAAAATTCATTATAGGTGACTTTTACTATGAACCAACTGTGGTTGTTAACATTCAAAATTTCTTATTGAAAAATCAAAGTGATCGATCAAAGCTACTTAAAATCATCTTCAGTTGAATAGAGCTGTATTCCATCGAGTAGCCTATCTATGAATAAACCATCCAATAAACCTGTTTTTCCCCAACCAGAAGCTCCTCTGAAGCTCTATTCATCATCCCGAAATGAAACCAGCTCAAGGATAATTGAATTACTATGAGAAGGAAGCTATCAGCCACTCTCTAAAGTTTACTTCTTCTCCCGAGGGACGTGCCTCAAGAAGCGACCCCCCGGCAATTTCTGGCGCCAGATTAAACGTCTGCCGCCTATGAACATAAGTCAATAGGCCAGTCTAACCGACGAACCGTATAAGGGAACCAAAGGAATTTAGCAAGTCTCCCCAACCCCGATTGAATGTCAGCTTAATGCAATAGAGCGTTTCCACTGCTAATTTCGAATAAACAACTGAGGTAAATTCGATTTCGCACATGTCTTGTGGACATAACTGTAACAATAAATGTCAAGCTCGTTTGGTAATTAGGTGCAGAGTTGTGTGGGCTTCAGTTTAATTAAAATGGCGTTTATTGACGTCTAAGTTATTCTTCTACATTCTGCCTGAGACGATTGAAGATTGGTTTGAATTTTATTTGAATTCGCATTGAATTCATTACACATTTAAAGTTACATAAACCTCTTAATGATGACGAAGAAATAAATCCATCAGACAAAAATACAAATTATCATTGGACCTATCATTATCATCCTCCTAATGTTTCATTCCATCGACACTGTTCTATTTTTCATTTTCAAAGGCGCATTGTGTGCCGAGGAAAATTCGAAATAATATATTTGTCACTCGTGAATGTCCATATAAAATTTCGGTTTTATCATTTAAAAAATATATTTATCGTAATTACTCGATTCGTGTTGAAATTCTGCTTACGCCTTATGAAATATTGAGGCTGAATAATACTCATTATTGTTTGATATAATAATCGCTTTGAATGAAACATCTGCGTTTTCACTACTCAACATTCAAAGAAATAATTCAAAGATTTTTAAGTCTACCTGATGATCATTGAATGTCACACTCTAGAGAGCGGTTCCCAAACTTTGAGCCGCGGGCAGTGGGGGTATTGGGCCGCGAGTTCTGGTCAAAAAAATAGAGAATCCCATTGAGTTTTTCTTCTTTTCGGTTTGAACACTTGTATTGAAGGTTTTTAAACAAAGTAAATAAAATAAACTTCTTTTATCTATGAATTCTTAAAATTGTTGTTTGTTTAATTCTTGTATACATATTTAACTAAGAGTTGCACGTCATAGGCCATATATAGGGCATATTGGTTATAATATATTCTCCTTATTCTTTACAGTTCTTTTTTATTTTTTTTGTGTATTTAGTAAGTGGACCTCAAAGTTTAATTTTCAAAATACGTGGTCCCACCAATTGAAAAGGTTGGGAACCGCTACACTAGAACATAGAAGAAGAATTTAATGCTGGTGTAGTTCTGCTTCGTGCTTCTTATAGTATTCTATCAGGATCTCAATTTGCATAATGTCTTAATCTTAATCAAAGATATCGGTTCATCTGAGTTGTGTTAGAATAGTTTTTAACATCCAAAAGAACCCCAAGCAGGTTATGACTATGAAATTACAACGCATGCCTTCTTCGATAAGTTATTGAATAACCTTGTTAGAGGCTCGACTTTTTCACAGGTCTGTAACAAAAACATGATAACTGTATGTTTACAGCGAACTTCATTTACAGCCTAAGATTTGAAAAACATACACTATATAGGCATTTCAAATATTCGCTGAATTAATGAATGAAATAACGGTTTTTCTCCAATAAAAGTGCAAGAATAAGCAAACCGTATATCAGAATGAAAGTGATAATTATAAAGAACATGTATTAAAATATAATCAAAAATATTTATATTACTGTTGCCTGAAATCTTGGAATTCTTTCCCAGCATAAGGGTTGAATATATAAACATTTAATTTTCTAAATCTCACAATAAGTGATTACTATATTCGTTAGTAGTAATGAAACATTTTTCAAACATTTTTTTCTGTCAAATACCAAAAATAAATATAATATAGGTAACCTATATAATAGCAATTATTCTAATTTCCATTAACAACGAAACTTGGTAACTTAAAAATAAACAGAATTGAACACCATCTCTCAAACTTATTATACATTCAAAATAAACGTTGTAATAAAATATAAATGATTAGTTCCTGTTATTATGCTTTCAATGAGACAATCAGAACTAGTAACGCCATCTACTGTTTGATGTCCACTATACTGCAAAGAAAATTTTCTAGGCACCGATGAAGAACTTCAGAAGTCACTAATCATTGATATCGAAAACTGGAAATACCGTCATTAACTATCGGACTGGAGCAGCACTAGTCGTTCTTCGAGAGTAGGTACATCGACATCGACCACTGGTGGTACTGTACATTTACTCCGCAAGGTTGAAGCACCTGCTACATCACCTTTCGATAACTTCAAGACTCAAACGTGTATTACTGGTTGCCTATAACGGTAAGAAGGAGTTTTAAATCCTAATTTATGAATTTGTACGATGTACTAGTTCTGATACAGTTTGAATTCGTTTTTTCGAGATTGCACATTCATGAATTAAAAAAAATTGAAAAATTATATTCCTTTCATCATATCTTCAACTTCAATGTTCAGTTCGAAGGGAACAAGGAATTGTTTCTGTTATTCGTTAATAATACTTAGATGAAGTTTTAATTTGTGTACATTTTTGGCCATATAAGTTGTGTCAATTGACTATCAGAGGTCTGTTTGTTGACATTTTCCATATAATTTTCAATGAGGAAGTGAGAAAATGAAACTCTTTTCTTAATTATTTCATATTGTTGTTATTAATTTCAATTCAAATATAGCGATCTACGATTTCCACAAAGAATCAGTTGGAACAGTTTAGAAGTTGTAAGATGTTATTCAAAAGACCCCTGTCAGGAACTTTTCTATCATCAAAGGTTAATTGTTTCAAATTAGGTATTTACTTATTTCGGTTAGAACAGGAAGTTTTTTGCTGTTGAAAATAATTCTCAGCTAGTTTCACCAGTCCTAATGGGCTTTAGATACTTTTAATGAATTTTCTTTTGAAAAGCAAATTCTGAGTTAATTTTCTCATTTCTTTCAATTGCACCCTTAGGTATATACGTCTTAATTTTTTCCTTTGTTATAATGAATAGGCATACCGTTTTTGCATCTCAGGGGATGGACCTTTACAGCCATCGTTTATGCAAATTCGATGGAGCAAATAACGTGAACGGGTAATTAAACAATTCGTTTCGTTGGTTATGTCCATGGAAATGCGAACTTTTATTTTCCCCTGTTTTAATTGCTAGGGGTAATTAACTTTTATTTGCTAGTACACTCGAGGGGTCTTATGAAGATTACTTCTATAATGCTTAACAATGAATAAATAGCTATATTTAATGAACAAGAATATAAAAGGAACCTGATATGGTTAGTGAAATTTCAGCAAAAGAGGCAATATGATACGTTTTGAATGATGAATATTTCTCCAGTGGACTCCATCGATGCTACCGACCGAATTACAAATAGAAACTTATTCTAATTTTTCCATTATATTATTTTGAAAATAAAAAAGAATTTGTTTTATTTTTATAATTTCTATTGATTAGAAAAAGAAATGAAGAAATATACAAATATACAACTATTTCTTACATTTCGTTGGAATATCTGACTCAAGAAATTGATTTACTGTGTTCATCTCCAAGTATACGATCCTTTTGTTAAATATCAGTGTATTCTATGGTCCCTACTCCAAGTTAGTCATAGAACATACCTGGTATTTTGTGTGAAAATAGCTATAAGTACTGACTTTGTAAGATTACACATAGTATTAATCCAGCATTTGATGAAGAAGTAGTACTTCAAAACCTCGTCATGCGTATTTTATATTAACGTATGAGAAAATTCTAAATATTGTTGTATTATGGATATAAATATTCGGCCTCATCAATTATTATTATTATTTTGTAGACCTATAATTTTAGAGTATTATTTGCTACAAAAAAATTGGCTTGATAAATAGGTAAAATGACTTATATAAACGAAACGCTACCTCGAAAAATATTCATAATTGATAAAATTTTCTAGCAACTGATTGAACCCAAAACAAAAAAATTTGATTTTGAATAAAATCATTTCATTTTGAAATAATTCATGATCTATTCATACAAATCGGCCGAGAATACCGCAATAACACTGAATCTAATATAACGTAGCAATGAAATTGGAATTTTTCGATGAAAGCTCAAAGAACCATTATCTCGTAATGATAACGTATAAGCCGGATGAATCTGAGCAATTGGATTCTTTGCCTGACACATAATTTCAACAGAGATTCTTCTTGATTCATTAATCTTTGGAAGACGCTCACCAAGTCTCGTCATTTACTGTGGCAGAAGAGCGGAGAAAAAGTTTAATTGATCTTTTGAAGATGTTCCGATGGATTCTTCTCTTGTGTTCGTATGTCGTTATGAAATTCTACGAAGAGAATTCAATTCTAGACATAGAATATTTGTTGCGAAAGTGGAAAATTACAGTTGGCCGGATTTTCTATAGACCATAGTTCCCATTATAAACAAACATTCGATTTTAAAAATAAGCAGAATCGTATTGCAAAAAAGTAGTAGCTGTGTCGAATAGCTAAATTATGGAAAATTGTGTTTTGATGAGAAGTGAAGGTGTGGAAGCAACGGAAATTGCGAGTTATCGGATGCTAGCTATAAAATACAGTATAACATGAAGAAAACTGAAATCGGAATATAATTAACACCAAATGAAAAAAAAATTTCGAATGATTAATTCGAAATTGAAATTCATGGCGAACCTTTTAGTGTAAAAATTATATTTATAGAAACATAGTTTCAAATTCACAAATCATTCATACCAGTAAATACTGAGACTCTTAATCGAACTATCGAACTATTTCAAATAAAACTCTCAGTGAGATGTCTACACAAATGTTGTCAACGAGAACGAACGCATCACTTTCGAGAGTAAATATTAAGTGCGTTTTGAGAATCGCACTATCCTATCATCATCGACTTTGTTGGATGATGATAGGATACAATTGTTTCATCATTATTATGAATCATCGGTTCATATTTAATCTATCAATCAACAATCGATGACTTTCAAAATGCCCATAGGTCCTATACCAGAATGAGGGGCACAGTTCTCAGTGAAAATTCACGTGAGCTCCCTCTATCGGAGAAAAGGCGTATAAACTCATGACAACGATCGCACTCGTCATGACTCGAAACACTGTTGATATTCACTATCTAAAGTGATGTTATTTGAAGCGAAATAACATCATGAAAAACATATCATGATGAAGTGAAGTTATGTTATATATATATATATATATATATATATATATATATATATATATATATATATATATATATATATATATATATATATACAAATAAATTCCCATATAGTTGTATTGAATGTTATATAGTTTTTTTATTAAATTTCAAATTAAATTAAACTCTTAGCTTAATGTTTCACGATTATATTTAACAACATAAATTATTCAACATGTTTCGAGCGTGAGCTCATTTTCAAGACTAAAAAAAATAATAAAACGAAAAAAAATTTTTTTTAGTCTTGAAAATGAGCTCAAATGTTGACAATTTAATGTTGTTAAATATAATCGTGGAACATTAGGCCAAGAGTTTAATTCGATTCAATATTCAATTATGTTTCATCCAGAGTAAAGCCAGAATTCAATCTCAGTCATAGTTTTTTTATTTGATAAATCTTCATTTCAGTTGGCATTTGTTTGCGAATTGCAACTAATGAATAATTTGGAACGTCATTTCTAGTGACCTTGCATATTATATTGAATATAAAAATTCCATAGCAGCTTGAGCATACAAAATTCGTTAAAGGCTGGAAACCTGAATAATCTGGAATCACATACCCTCATATTCTAATACATTTGTTATTTTTTCATAATTTTCTATCACTTCATAAAACACGAATAGTGAGGTTTGAAAATGATATGTACTCAAAATGAAAATTTTGTGTATATAAAAAAGAATTTTGTGGGATTCTGCACCCATCTTTTGATTTTTGAGGTGGTCCCAATTATCATCGAAAAAGCCCATAAAGTGTCACCGTAATTGAATTTTGTAGCTTCAACTCATTCAAAAAAGCTTTTCAAATCCACTTTTCATATATTTTCATTTTTCTCTTCTCGTTGGAAGCGTATATACCATAAATTCATCACAGTTCGAACATATGAAATACCTGAACCTATTTTATTATGATAAGTTGTACCAGCGCCTTCACCATTTTGCATTTAAAGATCTAATATTGTCTAAAAAAATGTTTTGTCCATTCCCTTAGAGGATCGAAAATGAAATAATGGCTATATTTGAGAAATAATCCGCGGAGGATAATCATTCAATTGATACGTAGACGATTTATCACTTTCTTGAATGAAGAAACGCATTCAATATATTTCATTCGAAGTAATCCTACTTTGATATTCATTAGTTCATAAAGAACATTAATATTGAACGATATCGCCAGTAAAAATTAAATTTTTCAATGATGAACCCTAATTTTATATAATCAGAAATAATAATCAGTTATGAGGTAACAATAAATGCTTTCACTTTCCATTCAGTAGAAGAAAAAGTGGAAATTGCAACATTTCAATTTTCTTGATTATTAACCTTGAAAATAAGATTTCTGATCCAGTAAATTCTGATTTCCATACTTTTTCAGTAAATGTGAAGAATTATAATCGAAATAGTGTTACGACCCAACAGAATTTCAATTTTCTGTTTCATAATAATTGTGATTCGTTTAATTTCCGTTATAATTGCGATAATTTCAAACGAAGCCTGAAGATGTCAAAATAATTCATGGGTGTCCTTATATTGTTACTTCGTACTATCAGTTTCGATTCAACTTCATTTCGCTTCATTTGCAGGGATGGGAAATATTTTCATCCATCGATGAACTTTTTGAATTGCGAACAGGATATTTCGATATAATTAAATAATTGGAACATGAAATTTGTGACAAACTTATAACTTTTGAGTGTATCATATTTTAATGTAATTTGGAGATTCAAGAATTCTTCATGTGAGTCCATACTGAGATTTCCTTTCAAAATATCGCAATACTTCAAATAAAACTATCGGAGAGCTGTTTACACGAATGTTGTCACAAACACAACCTATCATATTCGGCAGTGAATATTTAGCGCGTTTCGAAGCACACCGAATTCATTCCATAAAGCACACAGTGCTGTAGCATTCTTTTGTGGAAATCCAGAATAGAATGTATCCAAAATGCATCCAAAGAATCAATTTTCGATGTATTTTTGAAACGATCCAAAGCCCTATCTTTTCAAGATATAGAAAACTTGAAGCATACAGTGCTGTAGCATACTATTGTGGAAATCCAGAATAAAATGTATCCAAAATGCATCCAAACAATCAATTTTTGATGTATTTTCGAAACGATCCAAGGCCCTATCTAGTCAAGATATAGAAAACTTCTGGTGAACTTTTCACGTGAGTTTTCTTAGAGAGGAAACAAGATCAACTCTCTCGAGTGGGGCAGAGTGTGTTGATGATGAGATAAGAACGTACTTCCATAAAAAGATGGCAGGCTTTGTAAACATTCCATCCTAAGATACCTCAGATATTGAAGTAGTGTGTAACAATGCCTTATTATACCTGTTCGCATCCTATCGTATAATACGCCAATTAGTTTTGCGATTCGTGAATCTTTCTTAGTTAGTTTTCACTGAGATTTCTAATCGAAATATGGAAATATATACCATATGAAACTCTATATATATATATATATATATATATATATATATATATATATATATATATATATATATATATATATATATATATATATATATATATATCTGAAATATATATCATATGAAACTCTCAGGTATTTTTTCGAAACTTTTTTCAAAAATTTTATCATAAGTAATTCCGTTTTTCCACTCTTATTAATTCAGTGGTTGCGATATTCAGTCAGATATATTAAATTTTCATTATTTAATATTCATTTTTTCGAAATGTGGAATAATTTTTACTGATATTGAATAATACTCAGCCTTTGAGTGAAGAATTTATATTTTATATCATTTTAATATTTGCAGCGTAAACTGAATTATTTTTCCGTTTAATTGTGTTTCAGCAAGGACTTGAATATTTTATATCATTAATTATTTTCGTGATGTGCAAGAAGGCTTCGTGAGACGAAAAAATATCGATGAATATCAAGAAAGATACATCCACATATTTTTGGACACTCCTGATCCACATCTACCATTTAAGATTTCGAATCTATCGACAAGATAATTATCGACGGCATCGTGTCTGTGTTGTGCGGCTTGTGGGTGTCACAGAGCCATAATTCCAATTATAACGGTTTTCGATTGCCGCAGTTGTCAGCACTGATTAACCGGACGGAACGTTTCGGAAAAATCAGGCGTGAGCAATGATTTCAGCCAACTGAAACCAAAGCTTCAATTCTCGATTGGTACTGGTTTGACATGACTATAACGTTCATTCAGTTTGATGGCATTCTGCACAGGAAATTGATGATGAATAAAGTTGGAAAAAATTGGCGCTAACTTTGTTCAAAAGAGGCGTTTACGCCGAAGCTACGCAACGCTGAACTTCAACAAGAACATGAATGAATAGCCGAGGATATTCTTTATCGAGGAAGTCTTTTTTTGGAACCAATCCAGTTTGATAATATTTTTGTTCGTTCTTATTACTTTGCTGTCTGAAGAGGGGACACAATTATCACTCTCTTCCCGAACTGTGAAGTTGATATATTGATCGAAAGCATTGAAGATTGTGAGAATTTCTTCTGTTTTATTAGGAATTTTGTTGGTTTATTGACTTGTGTCAGATGTAGGTTTCTCTTCTTTTACAAGTTGTAACTGATTTATTAACACCTGTCTATATTTTCAGTACTCTTGAGGAAGAACGAAATTTGTTCGAAATATAGAATTACTGACGATTAGTCGTTTAAATTAATTCTGCCCACCTTTACCGATAACCCAAAAATATTCTGAAAATCATATCATTACGGCAACACTCCCTGAACATATATATATATATATATATATATATATATATATATATATATATATATATATATATATATATATATATATATATATATATATATATATATATATATATATATATATATATATATATATATATATATATATATAAATATATATACGTGTGTGTGTGTGTGTGTGTGTTACGGTAAAAAGTAGATATTGCGGCAAATGTACACATTTTTCGGTGAATGTGCACATATCCCTTCTCGTTTGGGTAATGTGCATTCAACTAACATTTACAATTTCAAAGGAGAGAAATGTACATTGAATTCACAATGACCATGTCGTTTCGGTAAATGTGAGCATACAAAATACGAAATCGCAAGTGGTAGTAATGTAGTGCGCATTACTACTGAAGCAGTTATGTTGTATTTATCTTTATGTGAAGCATTTCAAAAAAAAGGCAAAGGGCAAGATGATTGATGATGGTGATGGCGCAGACGGTGATGAAAAGGCATTGTGATAAAACCAATTTTGACGAGTGAAATGATTTATATGTGTCAAGTGGATCTTATAGATTTACAGACACAATCAGATAATGAATTTGAATTTATTTTAAATTATCAAGATTATTTAATCAAATTTGCTGTAAAGCTTGGACGAAAATAGTTTTTATGAATATTGCGATGATAAGCTACGACATATTATATAATATACAAAGAAAAGTATGTTTTGTTCATCATTTACTTTAATTAAAATAATTTTCGTTATTGAAGCCTTTTGTATCATATTCATTTGAATAAATATTTTTTATTGCAACATTTTTAATTTTAGTGTTCCAACTTTTCTTGAAACATGAAGGTTAGAGTAAAAATTTACCAAATCACGAAAGCAAGACTACACATTTGCCTAGAAATGTACATATACATTACATTCAGTTCACACATAACTTTTTGGGAAATGTATATATATATATATATATATATATATATATATATATATATATATATATATATATATATATATATATATATATATATATATATATATATATATATATATATATATATATATATATATATATATATATATATATATATATATATATATATATATATATATATATATATTGAAATTGATTTATTGCCTGTTTGAGGTATTTATTTTGAAAGTTTTTAGCATTAACAGGCTTTTTAATATGAAAAAGTTTATTTTTGTTGACGTTTCGTTGTTATATTACAACTTTGTCAAAACTTCTGACAAAGTTGTAATGATTATATATATATATATATATATATATATATATATATATATATATATATATATATATATATATATACGATTGTTCCCCATGAGGAGAGCGACTGAACTTGAATTCGCAATCATTAGGAATTTTGCTTCATCTTTTTTGCCTCCCAAAAACGCTTCATCCTCTCTGAATGCTCTTTCTTCCGTTCATCTGTCCACTTTACTCCAGGTTGACGATTTGATTTTTGCTCAAACTTCACATGTGCGATTCTATAGCGACATTCAGTGCGATCTTTGAGATTTTTTATATTGACTTGTTGAATCTTTTTTAGTGGTTTATTATTTATGGTTATTTATTGGTTTATTGAAGGAGTTGAGTGTTATAGAGAAGAATATGGAAGATATTGATAGAGAAGCTTTAAAGTGGTTCAATGCAAATAAACTATGCTTAAATAGGAACAAAACTAAATCCTTAATATTTACGTCATCAAAGCGAATCCCATCATCAACTGATACTGCAAATTTTCTAGGTTTTATCACACAGACTAACGTTGGCTGATCACTCTGAAAAACTAATTCATACTCTGCATAAAATGTTGTTTCCAATAAGACGCATAAAACAAATAATAAGTGTCGAATCAGCTCTGGAAGCGTATTTTGCACTTTTTCATTCAAGGATGACCTATGGCTTGGAAATATGGGGTGTGTCAGCTCATACCAACAAAATATTAAAAGCACAAAAAGAAGCTATAAGAGCATTAGAAGGCGTCAGCCCTGATACCCACTGCAGACCCCTGTTTTTGAAATACAAAATACGTACAGTGGTCTCTGAGCTGGCCATAAAATTAGTTATGGAGGTAAAGCTTAACAGCACAACACATCAAACCAGAGGTCATACGCAACCATATAACATCCGTAGCAAGGATAACTTACAAATCGCAAAGAAAAGGCTGAATATTGGTGATAGACTGACTGTTGGGGTCAAGCTATACAATAAATTACCAGCTGAATGGATAGCATTAACAACATCAGCTCTAAGAAAAACCTTAAAAGCATACTTCAAAGACAATACCACCTTGAAGAAGTCCATTTTAATAGGTCAACAAATTGATAGACATTTATATTGTACATAATGAATGCCATTAAAATTCAAGTGTATCTAATTGTACAAACACTTTGACCAGACTGTGATGCAGTTAAATAAAGTTTATTATTATTATTATTATTATATATATATATATATATATATATATATATATATATATATATATATATATATATATATATATATATATATATATATATATATATATATATATATATATATATATTCCGGTGAAAAAATTTGATTGTGTACTCGGCTGAATATAAATTAATCAACTATATTTCAAATTTTGTTCTGGGTCCTCAATCAGAATGATTCAAAAAGAAACGAAAATAAACGAATTCAATTGATTGCAGATGTTCAGGTCGGTGAAAGCACACAAAAAAGAACTTTAAATTGAAAACATATTCACATTTCACAATTTGCAGAAGAATTACAAAAATTTTAAAGCATCAGAAAATGTAAATTCTGAACCTAACACATGAAAACAACAAAGGTTACTAAAATTGCAAGATTGATGATCACAAAACTGAAACCCCTCAAAAATCCTTCGATATAATCTATAATAAATAAATATATGATGGAAAATGTTAAAAACTAAACTGATCAAAACATAAGCTCCAATACGTAAACAATGTCTGAAACAGGTAATACGTTGAATGACAATTACTACTACTGATAATATCGACATGTATATAATTTTTTGTGATTTGTGATATAATAATTATTACATCCAATTATTTAATAATTTATTCTTATTGCTGAAAACATTTTAAACTCTAATCATACGAGTATTTAACAGGAAACAAAAACATTGAGAAGATATATATATATATATATATATATATATATATATATATATATATATATATTCTCCTATATATATATATATATATATATATATATATATATATATATATATATATATATATATATATATATATATATATATATATATTGAATATGTTGATTTTGAAAATCTCTTAAGTCTCTCTATTGATCAATTTCAAAATTGAAACAAAGAAAATCGTATAAGAGTGTCATATCTGATTCCCAAGATTTCCCCTTTTCAAAATAAGAAGTATAATAAAATCCGCACATAAAACATCCGATGATAGCACGTAGCTGGTGATAACTCAAGAGATAGCACCTGTGCATTATCGGGGGAACCGTACAATAATATTTCAACCCCTGCTAGCGTCAGATGGTGTACGCACTGACATCCATCTAGAGGGGTGGAAGATTATAGATTGCCCCCTGTAATTTTTGGAATGCGAAAATCTGTCACCGTTATTGCTATCGGATATTACCGAAGACATGGTTCGCAGTAAATCTTTAATATACCGATGACAATATGTCAATATAGGAAAATCGAATACTTAGTCATATATACAACTTCACTATGACAGTTCAGAACATAAAAATTTCTGAGGGTGTTATTTTGAAAGTAAACAAGTGTTGCATGGCGAAAAATCAGAATGGATAGCTACGCAATATCTGGCCAATGTGGAATACTGAAAATTTTCTCAATTGAACTGAAATTGATATTGTGAGAGGACTGCATATGTTTAGAGTGACGACTTAAAAGTGAAGAAATAAGGCTGAAAACTTTCATCAGTTTCAGCACTTGGATGAACATAATTAATCTTAGCCCAATAACTGTTATTAGGAGTATTATTAATAAGAAAACATTAACAAAAGAACTGATATTGAGAGCCTTAGTTGTATGTATAATTATCTGTTATCGTTGGATGAGCCTGGCCAAATTTCGAATGGCTAGGATCGTCTGCCGTGTTGTGCTTGTTTTCTGGGACAATACAGATTTGTACGTTTGATGTGTCATACTTAAACGTGTCCATGATTTAAACTCGCTCTTATGAGTTTGTTTACAAGTCATATATAGATCATACGTTGTTGATCACTGTCGCCTTTATATTGCAAATAACTGTTAGACGACTTTTGTGTCTTTTTTGTTCGTTTATTGACCTATGTCAGAGGTGCCTATGTCACACCTTGTTTTTAGTATTGCTGAAGAAGAACCGATTTGCGTTCGAAACCGCAATATAGAGTTGCTGACGATAAGTCGTTTGAATTAGTACTGCCCGCCCTTTGCCGATAACCCAAAAATATTTTTCAAAGTAAATATATATATATATATATATATATATATATATATATATATATACTTCCAATCAAAAATATTTTTGGAATAGAATAAAATAATGGAATAGAATAAATGTCAAATGTCTCGCCTTTGCAGACGATATTGCTATCATCACAGACAACAGAACTGAAGCCATTCGAGCCATGGAAAAACTACATGAAATTGCGCAGAAAACCGGTTTACAAATTTATTATGATAAAACCAAATACATGGAAAGAAAACCAAAAAATAAATCTTCTCTTATGACAAAACATGGTGAAATTCTGCAAGTAGGCCATTTTAAATACCTCGGGGAAGTTATACAGTCCTCAGGTTAAAACCGAATCGCTAATGAACAGAGAATAACCAAGCTCCAAAGGGCCTACAAACTAACATGGGCTCACTATAACAAAAAGTGCATTTCGAGAGGCGCCAAATTGAGGCATTATAACACAACGATTCTTCCAGAAGCAATCTACGCAGTTGAAACAATGGTGATTGGCGGCCATTCAAGAATTAGAGAAATAGAAAAACAAGAACGAAAAATTCTCAGAAAGATTTACGGGCCAATCAATAGAAACGGTATTTGGATGAAAAGACCTCAAAATGAACTGTGTCAAAAGAGCAATACGATAACGGAAGAAATCAGAAAACGACGAGCAAAGTTCTATGCACATGTCTACAGAATGAAACAGTCCAGAATACCGAAGAAACTACTCAATATAATTATGAATAGTAAATGCGGAACAGAGTGGCTAAAAGAGGTCCAAGAGGATCTACAACAGATCAATATAAAAATCTCGAAGATCGCACTGAATGCCGCTATAAAATAGCACATATAAAGTTTGAGCAAAAAGTATGTAAATCGTCAACCTGGAGTGAAGTGGACAGATGAACGGATGAAAGAGCATTCAGAGAAGATGAAGCGTTTTTGGGAGTCAAAAAAGATGAAGCAAAATTCCTAATGATTGCGAATTCAAGTTCAGTCGCTCTCCTCATGGGGAACAATCGAAATAATAATAATAATAATAATATATATATATATATATATATATATATATATATATATATATATATATATATATATTCATATGCATTCATATATCAATGACATGAAAATATATATTCATGCATTAATTCTAGTCTGGTTTTCAAAGGATGGCAATTTCCATTGAAATGGAAATTTTCATTGAAATGACGCGGAGATGCTACTCCGTATTCATCATCGTCTCGTAGATAGTGCATTATTGATTAGCCCATCTGTTTACTCCCCTACGTGTTACCCTTATTATCTTGAAGATTGCGAGTGATAGAGCACGACATGCAGCTCCAATGCGTTAATGACGCAGACGGAGATGATGTTGCGTTACGGCTGTCTGCAGATGATAATGCGAAGGGTAGGTATGTATATAATATGATGAATTTGTCTGGGTTATATATGTCGAGTTCAGGTCTTTGTTAGGTAGCGTGTAAATTGGAGAGGTCATTAAGTTGACTGATTAGGGAGTTAGCAAAATGAGACCGGGTTTAATATCTGTTGTTGAAACTTTCATCCGCATTAACTCATTCCATCAGAGGGATAACAAATGTGGGTGACATTTAGTTGAAGTTTTTCAATTTGAAATCATGGGAAAGTGTAGTTTTTAATGAACGAATTTAATATATTTCTTATCCTACCTATTGATAGAAAACACTTATCGGTCTGAACTGATTCTTGTCACCAAAGAGTAGCTGGTTTCTCATTAGTTTCGTTGTAGCAAAGATTAGAATTTTGATGTTGTGGTACTTTTTGAGAACTGAACATTATATCCAGTTAGGTTATATATTTTTCTGTGGCTTAGCACTTCTTGTTCTTCACTGTTCTCATTATATCCCAATTCTGTACTCTCTCTACACGTAGTTTTTATTCTCTTCTTCATGAATTTTAGATGTGACATCGATGACGATTGATTTCTTGAATTTCCTTCTAGATACCTCTATGTTAGGCCCTTGGAAGCTAATTTCTTCGAGGTGTTGACTTAATTTGATCAGTACTTCGTCGATCGGATCTTCTCTTCATTGTTCATAAGTGTTTATTTTTCCAATGTCGCTATTCGAAAAATCTCAATGTCCTGTGGTTGTGAAAACTGGCAAAATGTTTTGTTCACTGCTACATAAACATGACGAATTTCTGGGCCGCATTCTAGTTTTGAGTTATTCTAGTCCTTATTCTCATGTCCCCATTTCTCTTAGGATTTCTTGAACTTATTGTATTACCAAAACGATGATATTGTTTGATATTCTACATGAATGTCGATTAAGTCTTTCACAAAGCCGTTTAAAACTTTAAACCAGCTTACTCCAAAAAACGTAAGTTTCTTCAATATATTTCATTTATAGTACAAAACATGTTGAGTCATTGATTTATTTATATATGAAAGCACATATATGAAATTACTTGAAAAATTTTATTTTTCAAAATGACGGTCCTGAAAATGGCTGCTGAAACTCATCTGAATCGGGGATGAATGACATAATTTCTTGAAAAAAGAATTATCTGAAAGCAAAAAATGAAACGGTTTCATGTTTTGTATCGAATTAGCTATGACCTCAAGCAGAATGAAAGATTTTCAATGAAAAAAAAAACAAAATGGCGGACTTTTGAATTTTATCACCATTTTTTTCACTTTAAATTGTTTATAACTTTTTTAAATAATAATGAATATTTCTGGTTCTGCTTAAGGCTATAAACAGACATTCAAAGAGTAAAATGCCGTTTGGTTCATATCGATACGTGCAATAGTTTTGAAATGAGAGTGTAATTCATGCGAAAAAACGTGGTTCGGAGAAAAATCAGTTCAAAGCTTTTATTCCCAAAAAATCGTAAAAAAAGTAACTTTTCTCACATATCCATTCTAGCTTTATACATAACTCTTTCCTGGTCTTCGTAAGCATCATTCTGAAGAGTTCTTGCATTTCTCAAAACAGTTCAACAAAATAACAAGATAATAACAATGAAACAAACAACAAAACCATAAGATGACCGAAGGCATGCAGCAGCTGCCGCTACCGAAGGCAGTCGAGCGGCCGGATTTACTGCAGCGCTCCCTCATCTTTTATACCTGCTTCTCGGTCTTGCTGACCTTCAAGACTAATTCTATACTATTTCTACGAGTATATAGAAGCAATTTATGAAAAAAATTAAATTTTTCAAAATTGTTTTGGAGTAAGCTGGCTTTAAATCTGTTGTATAAGGTTACGTTTTATACCATGAACAACATGTCGGAAATGACATGACAATATATTCTCCAAATATATTGTCACAGTTTGAAAATAATTAATCACCTCTGGTGCCTAGATTGTTAATTCCGAGAACGTTTTCCTTCAACAAAGGATAATTCTCCCAATATAATTAAAGCCAACCTGTTCGTCAACTAAGCGAAACAAACTTCGCTCATGAACATGTACTAGGCCAAAATAACAACCGTTGATCCCTTGTTGAGTGTTGTTAACAATTATTTACGGGCCAAAGTGCTCGAGCTTTGTTCGCCTTCTGAAACTATTCCAATTACAGCCGATACTCCTGACGCTCTTCATTAATTTCAAACGAAACGTCGGATTTCAAAGGGAAGCATTGTACTAATCAGTGCGGCAGTCCTGTCGACACTCACAAATGAATTTCAGGCTCGGGTTTTGGGACCGACAAACTAGAAATCGATCTAGTATGCGGTGGCTCAGGCTTTCAATTTATCACTGAATAGTCACGAGTAGCGTTAACGGCCGACAGATAGCTCACGAAATTGAGGTACAAATTCGTCAAAGCGACAACTAGATGTATCTTCTGTCAGTCGAAGATATATGTGGTGAAAATTGAATCTAAAACGCCGGACAAATATTTGTTGATATTATTTCATATGACTACATTGATTTTTAACTTGATAATGATATCTGCAAAATTTCATTTTCTTCTTAGTTTGAGTAATCAAATCAAATCAAAATCAAATCGAAGACGTTTATTGAATCTTTAGTGATTTACATTTCATGGAATTTTACAAATAATTACAAATGGGAAGTTATAAGGTCTCGCTACCTTCTTCAACCAGTTTGACTAAGAAAAAGCTGGAATGAATGACATTTGTATAACCGCTACCTGAAATTTGATACAATTGGCTGAATCAACAAAGTCGTACAATCGATTCCAATGAGTGTTTTGACTTTGCTAACAGCTTATCAAGAGTTGAGTAGAAAGTTTATAATTGAAAATGTACCTCATTTGTGAGCCTGAAGCCAATTCTATTGATCCAAACCGCCACAGAATTGTTGTTCAATTTTCTGCAACGATTCATTAGAATTAAAATTTGTTCAAGTTCAAAAGTGGAAAAGCTTCAACGCTGGCTGAATTTGCTTCGGTTGAAGATATTTATATCACACAGAGACAACTGTTTAATAAAGAACACAAAATTAAACGCTCGTTTCATTTTATGTTCTATATTAACTACTTTGTCAACGAAAAAATAATGTCAACCAAACAAAATGCACAAATTTTGTCAACGAAAACACAAAACAACTTAGAAACCAAATATTTGTTGCATTGCAAAGAACATCGAACTCGTTGGAAATGAACTACAGCGCCGTTTCATCCTATTTTGGCAATCGTCAGTGGCTTTTATCCAAACAGTCTAGTTCTATGTTATTCCTACACACACCAACGTTTATTTCTTTTGAAATCAAGTAAGTGTTAATACTCACATAGTCTATCTCTGTCAAAAAAACAAGAGGAACTCCTGAATGTGGTAGAGAGCATTACAGAGATAATTTAATGCGTAAAAAAATGGCAAGCTTTGTGGATATTTCATAAGAACACCTCAGAGATGACATTTTTGGGCAGATATTTCAAACAAATTGGAGGTTTTTGTCTAAATTGAGGGTGTTGTCTTAATACAAGGTTCTTGTATTTTTCTAAGTACGACCTCCTTGAGTTTGTGTAAGTTTTCCAACACCTAAATTTCGAAATTATAATATCAAAACCTAAAAATTTCGTAACTGCCCTTCTATATGTTCGGCTTGAACATATAACTATATACTCATAAATAGAGCATATAATAATTCTTATTTAATTTCAGAATACTTGAACTTAAAATTGTCTCAAGAACGTGAAATATCGATATTTCAAATATTTGTCAATTTTCATTTCAATTCTGAAAGTCTTGTCTAACTTCTAGAACTCTAGTAAGGAATCAGCTTGATAGTTGGATAACATCGATAATTTCCGAGGCGCCTCAAATATCTGTTCAAAAATGTCACTCAGCTCTCCTACTAGATTGGATGTTGTGAAAATCGTAGAGAGAATCTTGAGAAGTTGAAGCTGTCATAGTTAAATTAAATATCCGATTTACCGTTAGATATTTGACTGCTGACATATTATGAACGATTCATAGTTCACAGTGAAATATATATACCATATTATCCGATAACAATAACGGTGACAGATTTTTCCGTTCTCGAGATTACAGGGGACAATCAATAATAATTCTTCACCTATGTGAAAGGATGTCATGTAACCCCTGCTAGCGCCACATGTTGTGACGATAGCAGGGGTCATATGACATGCAGGGGTTCAGATATTATTGTACTGTTTCCCCGACAATGCACAGGTGCTATCTCTTGAATTATAGTCACCTAATAACTATCATCCGATGTTTTATGTGAGTATGTCATTACACTTTTCACACTAAATATTAGACTTGCAATACTTGTGATAAAACTCTCAATAATGAATCAAACGCCCGAAACATATATCTGGTGTATGAAAAATTGTGTGTAATTGTAAGAAGTATTTGCGTTGATACCATACATTGCAACAATATTTGCAAAGTAAACAGATTTATTTTCCATGTGAAGAAGGCCATGCTTTTTGAATTTTTTTTCAATCCTCGAACAAACAATTTCATATACTCTTTCACTGTTTCTCGGCCTCTGGATTGAAAAAGGTTTCTGGATCGAAAAGATTCAAAAAAATTAATCTTTTTCGAAAAATCGATCATCACTATTTCCGCATCTTCGAAAGAATGTGAAAATACGAAAATATAGTTCGATGGTTCAATGTATGAAGTTTATTGAACTGACAGTTGTCAGTTCAATAAATATCAATAAATAAGACAATAATTTCATTAAGAACAAGAATGTCTCATAAGGTATTTATTCATTTCTCATAATTGTGATGGATCATTTAGCGGAAAACGGTTTAGCGGAGATTTTGAAGGTGATAACTTAAGATGTTACATATCTTAAATCTGGAAAGATATTTTCTGAAATGAATCAAATTTTCATGACTAAAATTGCAAGTTTTGAGATTGTTACTCGAGGGATGATCTTATATTATTCGTTCATTTAATATAATTGTAAGAAAATGAAATGGAATCTAAACTCATGTTCATCTACCTTCTTTGTCTAATCAAAGAGAATATTGTCCTGGCAAGGCCATGAAACCCGAAAACTTCTATTTGCCCAGACACCAGATAGGACAATTTGAAGGCAATCCTGGTATAGACAGATAGAATTGAAACAGAATCTGGAGAACAGCTCTACAAATGGGAACGAAACAAAATTTCCGTTTAAATTTGACCTGATCTTCTTCAATAAAAATACTATATAAAAATGGAAACTAACGAAATTTTCTATGTGAAATATAGAATAATTGGTGACTTATAATATATTATAAGAGATACTTCATGATTTCACAAAATGCTCTTCATTATCTGCTTCAGCTATGGGTTATTTTGCAATTTTAATACTTATGGATGAATATTATTTCAATTCATGAAATATGTTCCTTATTTCATAGCAAAAAGTCTTGTTTCTTCAAAATCATAAATGAAATAAAAATATTCAATATCTATATCTTCATTTCATAAATGCTGTACCGTAACTGCTAATATTAACATATTAAAAACTGCCTCATTGACTTATCTTCTCATTAAGATGAATTATAGATTCTCTTCACGTACAATTCTACACCACTTGCAGCACTCTGTGGAATTTAGAACCAGATACCTGTTTCAGCTGTGAATGTTCAACATTCACCTTTAATATCCTCATTTAGCTCATCTTTCTTATTCAGTGATTCTTTCAGTTGATTTTGCATTAGTAATCAGTTCGATGCAGTGTGGTATTCAACTTCAGTTCATGATTTTAACTTTGACAATTTCTCAAGTAGTGAAGCCTACGCACCCATTAAAAACTCAATCGAACCTATTCATTTTGTCACCTAATTATTTATTCGTTAACATAAATATTGACGATATAACTTAATCTCTCTCATTACACTGCCCAATAAAAAAATTATCTAGATTTTCTTTGTACGTTGATTTCGATAGATTGTGAAGTTACAACTATTATTGAGTTCTGTATCGATAAAATTTGAAAATCTCTTTGGTTGCAAGATATACCAGACTTGTATTTGACTCAGTGCTAATTACAGTCAGGGTGGGTAACCTTTTGCGTAGTTGGGGTTCGATTAGATGTTACATTCTAAAGGCAGATCGCAGCAGAAAATTGACAAGTTCGTGTTACTTGAAAGTGTTAATGAATAAAGTTAATCAAGAAGTATGTTGGTTTTTCATATCATTGAAAATTAATTCTAAAGATAGATAAGTATCAATTACAGAATAATACATATAAATGGGAAAAAATTTTATTTGATGCGATCTTAGGATCTGCAAAGATTTTGATAGTACTTCAATGTCCAGTTCGATTTCGGTAGTGCTCAAACGAAAGTTGCTTTCCATAGCATTTTCCTTCAATGTGTTCTTTCGGTAGGTTTTGTGTTTTAATTTCAGGCTCTTCATTTATGTGCTGAGCTGTTCGACAGGATAATATGAAAGGAATAAGGAATAAATATACTTTGACGAGACTTTGCATTATCTTATGTTTTCTATAAAATGGCACAACCGGTAATTATAAAGAATCTTAACATGATATACAAAATCCTTCGTGGGTATTATATTACGACATATGTGGGACAAACAACACAACTTCTGATAATCAGAATCGCGAGACACAACAGCCTTATAAAACACCACTTTGAACGATGTGCTTTATCCACACACTCTCCTGATAAGAAGATGTCTTAACTACCCCATTAACATTAATGAAGGGGAAGTGTTTAAACGCCAGAGTAATGACATGAGCATATTTCTATAAATTTTTCACATCAACAAAAAAGAAAACCCAAAGAACCAAAAAACAGAGGATGCAAGTACTACCTTAACATTTTCAATGTATGGAAAATGGCTCATACCGAACAACTCTACTAGTGAACAGTTGATGGATACACACAGACCATTCACTACAGAAATTTACAAGAAAAATAACATAACATAACAAACAGTAGATTGGTAACATTTTGAATGGCACCTGAAAAGAGTATTATTTATAAATCTATAATTATCTGAATATATTGAATTCTTAGTAAGTATTTGATGTTATCACGAATATCTTTAAATTTCAATCTCAATTCCATTTGATGGGAGTAGGTACTCTCCTTATTCACAAATGTTCTCCTTGCTTCTGACTGTTGTATCTAAATTCTCGAAGCTTCTGAAAAAAAGTGAAAAGTACTCGAAAGCAAGGTAATTTAAAGAAAAGTAGTGAAACACGCTGAATATTCTGTTTAAAAAATTCTTGAATATCAACTAGGCAATAATTATCAGACAATAACTAGATACTTTTTGAGAATGGTGCAAATTTCAATACTAAATTTGAATAGACACTGAAATATGTGTAATGAGCTCAATTTGAATGGGATAAATTTTATCAGTGACGATGGTGGTAAATTGCTGACTTTGAAATATTTTTTCATTATTTTTCTAAAAGTCTCGCGACAAGATTGAACAATCTGGCAGAAGTTCAATTAGTTAGTTACATGTGTATTTGAATGTTCAAATTTTACGAGTTTGGTGGGACCGCTTTTCCTCATTCTAATCACGTTTCCAATATTTTTCAAAGAATTATTGAAGTGTGAGATGAATAATTCAGAGTGATGTTTTGCATGTAATGAGTTTAGCTTTATCTTCTACGCATTGGTAATGAACAGAATAAATCAATGTATATATCAATTGCAAGAGGAATATTCAATCAATTCTCTTCTACATCAACAAAATTGAAGAATGCACCCTAATAATTATCACCGGAAGAATAAATATCAGATATTATTTTTGCATATATCAAATAATGAAAAAACACTGAAACCAACCAAATTTCTAAAAGACTTACAATTTGCAGTAATTTATTGCGATTAACATTACTTCATATTCTATAATAGCTCATTAATTGTTTTTTTGTGAGACGGTTTAAGTCACTATTTCTACGAATAGTTCCAAAATGTTTTTTGTAGGCCAGTGTATTACAATTATTTTTCTTCGACAGATAACTCGTCTGTTCGACATCCGAACGCCGTAGACCGATGTGTTACGTCGCCGCCTCCATTCGAATTAATTCATTTGTACCAGTTGCCCGACTAATTGGGAGAGCTCGTAAAACTATCCACCCACTTAGAAAGTTTGGATTTATGTCGGCCTCGCGAAATGGCCAATCTCCAGTTCCGGCCGAATTACCGAACCACCTGTATAGTGTTGAATGTTTAGTATCCCGAGATATTATTTGAAAGAGTTGAACTACCTTACAAAATTTTTCGTTTATTCTTTGACTTTTTGTTGATCTCACTGTTATCGATAGTAATACCAGTAGTTATTACTATTGGTTTTACCTGGTTAGACATATGCCAGAGAAATATGATATTTATGTCTGATATTATTTTTTTCTATATGATGTTTTTGCCGGTTGATTATCTAAAATTTTTCAGCAATAACAGGCTTATTATCTTATAAATAATGGAATGACTCATACAGTGCATGATATACCACGCAATAATTACAAATGATGCTTCAGAGGTTAAAAATCACAAAGATTTAGATTAGATTGAAGCCCACAGATATGCAAAAAAATAATAAACGGCCCTGAATAAACATAAAATAATAGAGAAACACGATTGTAATTGTTATATTAGTACAATTTCAGCAGTTGCAAAAGAGAAGACTATAAACAAAAGAACAGATATCAAACATCTGAATTCTATTTATAACGATTCAATTAACCTTTCCAATAACACTAATATAACCAATACACCACAATTCTTGAGGAACATATAGCAGAACTCATTATTTCCTAATCTACTATCAATTTCAGACATAAAAACAAAAAACAAATATTGAAATTTTCAAATAATCAATTTTCTGTGTCGGTATGCTATAAAAAAAATATGTAAATCTTTTTCAAAAACACCTGGATTACCATGAGTTTTTCAAAGCTGTCCTTCTAGTGAAGAACACTGAAACACTTCTGAAGCGAATGTTGAGCCATAAACATTCCTCTGAATATTAAAAAGGCACAACAGCCAAAATTATTGGAAAAAAATAACGATTGACGAATGAAATTCAAGTATTCATTGGTTCTGACAAAATAGTAATCAACAACAAAACATCAACAAAAATAATGTTTTTCGAATAATAGGACTGTTTCAGGATGCGGTCTGAGTAAGGCTTACGCAGTCTTACTCAGATCGTGCTAACCAAACAAGCAGCCCAACATGTTTTATTTATTTTATATGGGTGACTAACTTTATGTTTTGTTCTCCTGATGAATAAATGCAGAAATTGCAATGATAAAACTAAATCCACTCAATAATTCGTTATGATTGACTCCTCTCTGTGGATAAACTTTATCCTCCCTCCAAACTAAGAATTTCAAGAACCTTCTCTAAATAGCCTCAAGATGGCGTTGATGACAAGTGTAAATGGGATGCCAGATCGTGCTGCCATACTCCAACTTGCTACGGATTAGGGCATTGAAAAGTCCTATCAATGTTGAAGAATTATTGAAATATTTGCCATTACGTATAACGAATCCATACATTTTCGCAGCAGGTGAAATAAGTTGGGTGATGTGTGGGACAAAGGAAAGCTTCCGGTCGAAGACTACACCAAGACCAACGACGCTATAATCACAATCAATGCGATCCCTTTTCCTTGTGAAAGAAACAACATTACAATTTGACACATTCAAACTCAAATAATTGTCCTCACGCCAACAAGCAACATGGTCCAGCGCGAGATCAAGTTGAACACAGTTGTCCTGTGATCTAACTTCATGATATAGCTTCAAATCATCTGCGAACATCAAATGTGGAGAATGAATATTATCCATCAGATCATTTACGAACAGAATAAATAACAGTGGTCCAAGATTAGGCCTTTGAGGTATTCCAGAGGTAGGTATGAACTCAGACGACTGTATACCCTCCAGCTGTACGAATTGACGTCGTTCAACGAGGTAAGAATGAAACAGGTTGGTGAGACTATCAGAGAATCCAAATTTGTTGCGTAATTTCTGTACCAACAGCGCATGAGCAACTTTATCAAATGCTTTCTGAAAATCTGTGTAGATCACATCACGTGGAGTCTAGTACTTCAGAAACGTACTGTGAAAACAGCATTAGATTGCTTGAACAAGATCTCATTGACATGAATCCATGTTGCTCAATCTTGATGCTAATTCTGACGGCTGGATATATAAACATTATAGACCACAATTTCAGAAAGTTTGGAGAAGTTTGATAAGATGGATATTGGCCTGTAGTTGTTTATAACAGAACGATCACCTTTTTTCAAGACAGGTACTATCTTGGCCGATTTCCATATTTTAGGAAAAGTGGCTTTGCTTATTATAAGATTAAAAATATGTGTTCGTGGATCCGAAAGCGCATAAATACAATCTTTCACAATAAAACTTGGTATTTTATCAGGACCAGACGTAAGTTCATTAGAGAGTTTCTTTCCGGCAATAATGATTTGATTCCGAGTTATTGAAATAATATTTATCGCGTCATTACAATCTGAATAGTCCATCTTACATAAATTGTTGTTCAAAGATGTATCATACAGAACTGAAATATTCAGCAAAGGCGTTAGCTATGGATGTTGGTTTATGATAATTACGCTCACCATGTCTCATCTCATCAGGAATTCTTCACATACCTTTTTTCTGGTTAATGTAAGACCAGGAAAAAGAGGGATCTTGCACAATATTATTTTCTGCTGTTTGAATAAAATTTTTATACCCCAAGAAAGCAAAACACATCGAATGTTTCCAATAAGATTATTTAACTTCCTGTTTGAAAACAATGAACTTTTTCAATGAAAATGAAATCATGCTGCGGCATATAACCTCCAATAATCCCATTTAAACACAAAACACTCTGTATAAACCAGGAGTTCCCAACTGATTCCCAATAAAATATTTTCAATGTCAGCATTAAGAACGATTAAATATCCAATTCGAAAAATTTAACGCCGATCGTTATAAATAATTCACAAATGGCGAACTTCCATTAATTGAGGATGCTGAAAGCCATTAGTACATTGTAATAAATCCGCCTCTGAATGTAATGGCTAATTTTATTTGTTATTGAAAAACAAATGCTATCTTCATGTGAAATATGGACCAGTAGTTTGATCGTACGGAGAAATTCAATCAGGGGATTCAATAACTCATCGAAAACTCAGAGCCGCACTTAGCAATATTTAGATAACACGAAATTAAGGAATGGCAGGTATGCGTGCATGTTCGTAATAAAATTGGCGTTGAATTCTCGTCTAGGATTTACTGGCCCATTAAACTTTTATCTTATCAATTAATGGATCCAGTTTTGTATGGCTTCCTTTTTTGCCTAACTTTAAGTAGCAAATGGAGATTATAGAATAGCCATTGCAACGTTTTATTCTATACGTATATTTTTGTTGTTCATGGAGTGAATAATGAATAGAAATTTCAAGAAATAGAAGGGAATTTAAATATCAGAGAATATTCAACGATAAAATTACGAACAGGAAACAATATATCAACCATCGTTTTGTGATGAATTTATACATGAATAATAGAAGTTATCCATTTCCCATTACGAAAAATTTCAAAACGGAATATACTATCAATTTTTGTACTGTTATTTTTCTATTTATTCAAATAATATTAAAATAAATTAAACTCTTGGCTTAATGTTTCACGATTTATTTAACAATATGTATAGTCAACATGTTTCGAGCGTTAGCTCATTTTCAAGACTGAAATGTTCAGATGAAATTCTTCAGTCTTGAAAATGAGCTAACGCTCGAAACATGTTGACTCTACATATTGTTAAATAAATCGTGAAACATTAAGCCAAGAGTTTAATTTATTTTAATATTCAATTATGTTTCACCGAGAGTTAAGCGAGAATTCAATCTCATTGATTTTCTATTTATATTTATTTTCATTGAAAATACATTTCTCCAACGAAGTAGTCTACAATCAAATCGATCTGTTATCACAAGAATTGAAATGATTATACAAAAGTAAATAATTGAAAAATTTAAAGTCAATAAATTTAATAAGGTTAACATTCACAAAAATGGAAAAATAACGAAATTGAGGAATCTTTCTCGGTTGCTGTTGGACGTTACATGGGGTAAATGACTTCCGGAATGTTGAGAACTTTCTTCACAGAAACAGCTTTGTTTGAAGACGTTTCGTGTCTGCGTGCAAGAAACAACTACAATGCTAAAATTTCAATGGCCAGTGCTAAAGTGTTCGGTGAATAATCTGGAAATAATTTTTTATATGTCGACTTTCCCTCTTTCTACTCTGTTCCTCTATTTTGAAAGAATGGATGTAAAGCAGAGGATCACTGAAGATGTCTCTTGAAGTACTGACGAAACATGAAACATGAAAAAAGACTAGTAATTGAGACAACCAATCAGAGGATATGTATTTTCATTACGCTTAACTTTTAACATATTTGATGAATGATAACAATAATAATATATCTACTTAATCAAAATTCATTATTGCATTTATTTTAATGAAGAAATAATAATTTCAATTTTCCTTATAGTAGCAGAACTTCTTAACGGGTTTCAGCAACACCCATAGCTTTTTGAAAAAATAGTTCAATGATACAGAATGGGTTAGAGAGTAGTATATTCGTATGAGTTTGAAATGAAACTATTGGATTACATTATTTTAGCTGTAAAATAATTAACGGAAATATCATAATTGAAAAAAGCTTGCATGTAATTGAGATAGCATTCATTCAACTCAATTTCCACTTCATTAACAAGCTCACTTAAATTAATTGTTTCGATATACAGCGCATTCACCAGATTGAATGACATCACGTATGGTTAGGTTAGGTTAGGTTAGGTTAGGTTAGGTTCCAGCGCATTCACCAGATTGAATGACATCACGTATGGTTACAACTTAATCTCAGGAAGACACTGTGTGTCGAAATATTTCTCAATTTTGTTTTCATTCAGTTAGACGAAAGTTGCTTTTTTTAGTATACACTTCTTGCAATTAACGGTAACTTCGATTCACAATTATATCTGCACTTATAAGTACTCTTCACACCGAGTAACTCAAATTATATATTTCATTGAAAATGCTGTGAGATTTGAGGATGGCTCAATATATTCGGAATCTGAAAATTGCATTCAACGTCATTCCTAAATAATTAGAAGAATGATATCCAGGCAATAACATCATTATATCTTCAATCCTGTGAAGAAATTCAATTTCGATTGTCGTGATATCAAACTCACAGTCATCTAAATTTGAGCCCTCTGAAATTTTTTAACATTTGACTAAATTCTTATTTTTCACTCCGATAAAAATTTCATATTTGTGCAAGTACTGTCCTGCGTATGAACCACCATAACCACTGGCAGGTCAACTCGAGCACTAATTAACAGAACATTCTGATTTACTATCTCGTTTATTCCATAATAATACTATGGTAATTTACAAGTTCTCTTCGTTAAAATAACTAGACGTAAGAGCAAGAGCGTTCCCCGTTACAATAAATCCTTCTTTTCCCGGCAAAGGAACGCGGCTAGAGGATTCCGCGGATCAGTTCTGGACGAATTAAAATGTCGGCGAACGCGAACACGTAGAGTAAGGATCGGAGTAGTTGTGACATACCAAGCTGCTCGGTTTGTTATTGAGATTTCAAGTGACTTCCAAACAACTACCGGTTTTTATACGTTCTCAGAAAAAGTGGGTTAATGTTCGTTTCCTCCATTCGAAAATGCTAGAATTGCTATTATTAAAATACAACTTCGTTAAGTCTATTTAACACTTTAAACTAGATGAAAGGTATTTTCTGACAATTTTCTAACAAAATTGTCAGGGTAGAAGATTGTGATTCTACTGACGTAGTGGAGGTGGCGATTGGAGATAACCTGCCATATATTTGTGAAGAAATTATGAAGAACTGTGGATTATCAATCAGTTTATTGACTATTGCAATCTCGTTGAGTCGACGAAACAAAACTTCTTGAACCATATTCACAAGGACATCACCATTCAATTCGTTATATATCAGTGCTAGAAAAAGGTTGCAAAAAATACCCTGATCTTCATTCAAAACGTTGAATATTTTATTTCCTTGTCCCCAACCTATTATTGAAATAAACTTGAATAAATAAATTTTCGTCTATGACTGTTTTGAGTGGAAATATCGAAATCTATTGCCGGAGCCCAGTGGTTCTTAACCAGTGTTCAAGAAATACGAGAAGCGGCTGATAAGTTCGCGACCTAAGGTACTCAACGAAAATGTATCATTCCGTTACTGTTACCACCACTTACGGCACTGATTGATAGTATAAATAACACCCCGTTGTTCAATTTGGTTCATTGGCGCTTTAAACCTGGAATAAGCAACAATACCATGTCGACCGAAAATGATAATTACCCCAATTTGGAGCACCACGCAGTGATAAAATTCCTTAGTAAACTCGCCAAAAAACATTTTTGAAGAAATGTCATCGGTGCTCCAGGATTTCGGGCCATCATATGACGGGTGTTTTTTTAGAGGTATAGAACTTTAATTTGGATTTACTGTTGAAGATGGCGACCGATTTTAACAGCTGAGAAGTGATTTATTCTCTTTGAGTTTGCTTTGGCAATTCATCATGAATAGACTCACGCCTGAACAACGCTTGCAAATAATGCAATTTCATTTCGAAAATAATGGTTCTGTGCGGAATAAGTATCGCGCACTACGTCCACTTTATCGTCGAAAACATCGTCTTCTGTGCGAACAGAAGAAGCTATTGTTACTGTAGAGCGTAGCATTGAGGAAGACCCGAATGAGTCCATCCGTCATCGAGCACAGGAATTCGATCTGTGTCCATCAACTTTATGGAAGATTTTGCGGAAGGATCTTGGTTTGCGTGCTTACAAAATCCAACTTGTGCAAGAATTGAAGCCAAACGCAATCATCAAGCAAGGCGTAGATTCGTCGAATGGGCCCAAAACGAGATTGCCGTTGTTCCCGATTTTCATAAGCGAATTTTGTTTAGCGATGAAGCGCACTTCCGGTTGAATGGCAACGTCAACAAACAAAACTGCCGCATTTGGGGTGAAGATAATCCTCAAGTGTATGTCAAAACACCGTTACTTCCAGAAAAACTGACTGTTTGGTGCTGGTCCGTACTTCTTCAAAAACGATGATGGCCAGAACGTTACAGTCAATGGTGATCGGTATAGAGCCATGGTTACTAACTCTTTAATTCCTCAATTGAACAACCATGATGTCCAGGAGCTGTGGTTTCAACAAGACGGCGCAACATGTCACACAGCTCTTGCCAGAATCGATTTATTGAAAGACAAGTTTGGTGACCGCCTAAGTTCCCGTTTTGGACCTGTAAATTGGCCTCCTAGATCTTGTGATTTAACACCGCTAGACTACTTTCTGTGGGACTATGTAAAGTTATTGGTCTATGCAGATAAGCCACAAACGCTTGACCATTTGATATTCGCCGTGATATTGCCGATATACGGCCACAAATCTTGGAAAAAGTTTCTGGCAAAGTTTTCGTTAAGGTTCTGTTTATGAATACAAAATTCTAAATTTAAAACACATTTAAGAATTATAGCAGATAAAACGCTTCAAAAATTATGTATACTTTCAGGATATATATCAGGTGAAAAAATGGTGCCAATGAGTCGAATTATTGAACTTGATTGAGATTTGAATGAATTGTTTTATTCGTTTCGTTTTACGTGAAAAAAAAGCCTGATAGTCGCACAGTGGTAAAAATTTGACCATGATTCATTGAACATTCATATTTGATTTTTATTGGGATTTTTTTGCGAAAACTTCAATCCTCTTCACTTCACTATTTCAAGCACTACATGCTTAATGAACGAAGCATGATGGAAGTATAAAAGCTTTTCAAGCAATTTGAAAAAAACTGTACGAATGAAAACGACTTCAAAGTTCAATTTTTGTTCACTGTCTTTCAATAAAACTAACCGCAATTTAAATATTAAAGTTTATAGACAAACATCAATGTAAGAGTACGATCATAGAGTGAGTAAGTGTGTTGTTTGTATTTCAAGCTGTATTGCCTATGATAGTTACTTTTTAAGATTTAATGTAATTCCAATGCATTTTATATAAAAAAATTTTAAAAAGGAAATCAATATTTTCGCTTCACATATTCATAAATTCATAATATTATTCAGTACGTATTTCTGTTTCTAAACATTGAATTCTTTGTTCATTTCACGGTATTACTTTCCCTTCTGTTACTTCATAGAGGAAATTCCTTCATTATTCCAAGTTCATGGAGAAATAAAGTATACAGATCATAAAACTGAAGAAATTGCACCTACAACAAAAAAGCACTATGTTTCCCATTTGTAATTGACTAATAATGGTAATAATAATATAGAGAATATAGTTATATATTTCCAATAACAGAACAAGAACGATTTTTTCATTTTTCACTCAAATGGGATAGTAGAAAAACATAATAACTTAATAACGCCATGAAGTGTTATTTCTATAACCTATTCCTAATTTATGTTAGTACTTCGTGCGAGAATTTATATAATTAGTGTAGGTACTGAAATAATATTTTATGCCTTTTGAGTCTTCAAAGTTGATTAGTCGTAAAATCTAAGATTAGATGAAGCCGTTTTTAGATTTATATGTTATGTTCTGAAGTACCGCTTTCATAATCGCAAAAAGTATATTTATGGTAGTTAACTGAAAATAACAACAAGAACATCATTCAGGTTTTCACAAGAAGATAGTTAAGTCAATTAAATATATTATACGGAAATTGTAAAGGCATTATTAACGTGCGAGCTCTAGAATTTCAATTATTCTTTTGTCATTTTTTGGTGATTTTGTTTTGTTTGAAAACAATAAAACTTGAATTGTAGAAGGAACAAATTGATATATGGCACCATCATCTAATGATTCATTCGTTTTTTTATGTCATTCATTATATCACCTTCCATGATGAAATGAGTTCTTTTCTGTTTTCTGTTAACAACATTCAGGGTTGTCAAAGATAATAATTAAAAGAGTATTTTATTTTATTTTATTCAAAATTTGGTATGATTGAAAAATTATTGCTACCGAATTACTTATCTATATGAAAGGTC
Organism: Henosepilachna vigintioctopunctata; assembly: GCA_030704895.1. Classification (NCBI taxonomy): domain Eukaryota; kingdom Metazoa; phylum Arthropoda; class Insecta; order Coleoptera; family Coccinellidae; genus Henosepilachna; species Henosepilachna vigintioctopunctata. Next base: position 3,061,058 of record JARQZJ010000033.1, on the reverse strand, counting down.
AATCAAATGAAGAAATTTGTCAACCTGCCATTCTGTCAACTAGTCATGTACCTATAGCTAATGTGTGATTTTTCAAGCATAGTTTTTTTGTTTCGAATAAAACACTCACTTTGCATCACATATTCAAAATTTGTATTGGAATTGATAGCTTGGCCTTTGCCATTTATATTTCAAAGAGAACTTCATGTAAATGTTGTCCGCGGCTCCGTATCAAATGATTTGTACTGTAATACTGCAATGCTTCAATCTTGTTCAGCTTGTCTACATACACTAACGACTTTACGTAACCTCACAAGAAATAATCCAGAAGCGCCAAATCGCATGATCTTGGCGGCCAATTCACAGGGCCATTTCGAGGGTTAAGCAACTCACCAAATTCATCGTTCAACATGTCCATTGTTTCACGAGCTGTGTGGCATGTGGCACCGTCTTGATGAAACCACATGTCAACCAAGTTCAACTCGGTCAACTGGGGCAAAAAAAAGTTGCGTATCATGGCTCGATATCGTTCGCCATTGACGGTAACGTTTCTTCCACAGACGTCTTTGAAGGAAAATGGACCGATGATGCTACCAGCCCATAAACCACACCAAACTGTCGTTTTTGCGGGATGCATTGGTAATTCTTGTATGGCATGTGGCTGTTCATCACTCCAGATGCGACCGTTTTTCTTATTTACATATCCGTTGAGCCAGAAATTAGCCTCATCGCTGAACACAATTCTTCGTTATAACAAACGATACACATTTTTAATAGGGCCCGAATTTTGATAGTAAATTTCAACAATTTGCAATCGTTGCTCGTTTGTAAGTCTTTCCATGATGAAATGGCAAATTATACTGAAAACTTTTCACTTTGACAGATGACGTTTGGATGCCACCACCAACCAGTGCCGCCAACCTGCAAGATTTAACTCGTAAAAAATCACCCGTTATGTCTACGACTGAATAGAATATTGTAAATAAAATTAGTTATTAGAGTATTAGAGTATTCTATAAATATTACGTAGTGAAATCGTTGAACTGAGTTGGGTCCATTTAGAATATTATACCTATCACAAATTCATCAAATAATGTATTGAACAATAAGTGATGTGAATAGAAAGTTTGTGTAGTTACTTAGTTTTTCACGGAAAATATTGATTGAAACTACCACGTCGAATTTGGTAATAATGTCAAATATTTTTCGAACCTCTGAAGTTTTGTCTGCAACATATTGCCTGCAACAAAGTCGTAGTTATGTTTGAATTGCGCCTTAATAATTTGTATAAATTATAGGAAATGAATTTGATAAAAGTTCATTCAACAGTGAAAACTTTCATATTACTTTGTGCCATTTCTATTTTACAGTTCAAAGATTTGAATACTATACTCTCAAAAATTTAGTATTTGCTTATTTTTTTAATAATTTTGATTCAACATAAGTTGGCGATCTTATATTGTCTAAAGAAAAGAAAGAATATTATTAATGTCAAGATGGTTTTGGCATTATGAAGAAAATAAATTGAAGGAAGGACAATTTTTATACAGTTACATACCTTTTGCAAAATTGTTTCTGTTATTGTTCTATTTTTGGGTGATTATGACTTTCACTCACGAATTGAATTTTCTATTCGAAAAACTGTTCAATCTATAATAAAAGTGTGGATTATCAAGATTAAAACTTCGAAAAATGCTGGAAAACGTTCACTTCTACAGCGAATTTCTCGAATTGAATATATGAGATGAGTATTCTACCCTCTTTCCCACCATGAAAAATTATATGCATTATATTTGAATTCTAAAAGGATAGAGGGTTGAATACTCAATCTAACTTCAATAGCTTCATAACAGAATGTGGAATTCATTTGGTTCTAGGAAGGTTACTGGCAGTTATGAAAAGATACTCCTCCATGGTCGCTTCACATACTTTATGCTTGCTATAAACAATCTTCTTCTGAACTAATGAATACATATATTGAAAACATCGGCATAAATATTATATTCCGCTGAAACCTTCGAATAAATTCAATTAATTCAATGGTCTAAATGAATCAATTCAATGAATGAATTGATTTCATTGTTAATTTTCACATCAAACCACCATTATTGAATTTAATTTTGTAACTAACTTATTAGCTTTTTTTGCTGTAAGTATAATGATTTGTGGCACCATTGTTACTACCAGGGAATTCGCCGTGTTTGACGAAACGTATGTTACTAATATATTTTCAGATATTTCGAAATTTCATTATTCGTTTTCAAAAACTTAAGAAAGTCATGAACCTTATCAACAATATTTTTCACTTCAAAAACGAAAAAATGATTATAATGTTATGAGGAAAAATGACCATTGATTTTAAGCACTATATTCATTATTTCGTAAATGCAGTTTCGTAGTATTACTACATTTTCTAATCAATCTAATTTAATCAATTAGTCACATGAGAAAAAAATTTCATTTTCTTTATAATACTATGGGTTATCACAAATTAACAGATGAATGAATCTATCCAATATTGAATATGAATATAAATTCAGTTACTGCGCGCCCTCTATGAAATATCTTTCCGTAATTGAACTTATTATATTAAATCTAGTGAAAAGTGGTAATTTCGAACTTGTGGTGATTTTTTTACTTTTACTGAAAGAATTGTGAATGTTAAAATGATTATAACTATATTTTTAACTTCAATTTCTTCACTCAATTCAGTAATAAAATTCCCTCATTCTCTCTCGGACGTTATCGATACCAAGCCAAATATGTTATTGATTTAATGCTGAATTTCTAATTGTATTCTACTACTTCGAAATGTTCCCCTACCATCCATCATTGTTTTTCATTGCTTCACCTCTGCAAGAATAGAAATAAGAAATCTACTGTCAAGCAAACCATTCTTCTTATAGAAACAAAAGGACCTGGAATCGACGCTACGTCTTTTGATTTAGACGCGCTTGTATTGTTTTTGGGCCCGTTTTGCAGACAAATGAACGGCGCCCGGAAAATCTACGTCGTTACTATGACAACAGCGGCAGAGCACTTTTCGATCCAGATTTATCTTCCGTTCTGTCTTGTCAAGTAAACTGAATTACATTCGTCCGGAGTCCGGACAAGACGATATCCCTCATCCAGAATGGGCTGATTTACGACATTCTTTCTCGTGTTTTCGGAAATTCCTCCAATTTGTTGATAGATAATGGTATTGTCGATATTTTGTTTTAAGTGGCTTCGTTTATATCATTCTTTTCGATTATGAGACCATAACTTTTGCTGTACGACATAACTTATGAATCTTGAATTAATATTCTTATATAATATATATATATATATATATATATATATATATATATATATATATATATATATATATATATATATATATATATATATATAAATCAAGAAATTTACGGTATTTACCTGCAATTTACGTTGTTTGTTTTTGTGACAGCCGTTTACATATGTTTCAAACTAATTGGCTATCATCAGAACGGCGTAGTTCAAGTTATTAGATGTTCGAAGAGTTCAAGAGATTCCTCACGTGGAATTTTGTGTTTTGTTTTGTTCTGCATTTTTCAATCAACATCCAAGTTTGAACATCTAATAACTTGAACTACGCCGTTCAAGTTATTAAAGTTGAAAAACTTTATTCTCGTTGACGTTTCGTTTTATATCACAACTTTGTCAAAACTAATGGATAATTGAATTTTATGAATTACTATAGATATCAAAATGTCAAACTTATTTTTCAGAAAAATAAAATTTTTAGTTTTTTTGTATTTTCACATATTGATTTTTAGAATCTATTCATTAGTTTTGACAAAGTTGTGATATACAACGAAACGTCAACGAGAATAGGGTTTTTCATATTGAAAAGAAGCCTGTTATTGCTATAAACATTCAAAATATATATATATATATATATATATATATATATATATATATATATATATATATATATATATATATATATATATATATATATATATATATATATAGTTTCAAGATTCACAAATCATTCATACTAATCAATACTGAGACTCTCAATCGAAATATTTCAAATAAAACTCTCGGGGAGCTGTCCACACAAATGTTGTCAACAAGAACGAACCTATCGCTTTCGAGAGTGAATATCAAGTGCACTTCGAGAAATCACCGAACTTGTTGAATGATAATGAGATAGAATTAATTCATAATAATTATGAATCATTAGTCTAATTCAATCAATCAATCAAGAATCGATGACTTTCAAAACTCCCCAGGTCCTATATCCGAATGTGAAGATTCCAGTGAAATATTAACGTGAGTTCCCTCTGTCGAAGAAAATACGTATAAACTCTCTCCAGAATTTTAGATTCCTACCCATGACAACATTAGTGAGAGTACATAGTGGCTTTGTAGACATTTCATTCAAACATAACAGAACCTTGTCTGTAATGTGTAAGAATTGTCCCATGCCTTCACATAAAAGGGCAAAAATATAACTAGTTTGAAGATTCACGAATCATTTCAATAAAAATCGAATCAATTTTCAAATAAAACTCTCAGGGAGCTGTCTACATAAGTGTACACTTGTCATGAGTAGAAATCTAAAATACTGGAGGTAGTTTATACGTCTTTTCTTCGATATAGGGAACTCACGTGAATATTCAACGAACTTATGTTCTACTCATTCGGATATAGGACCTGGGGGCGTTTTGAATGAAATCGATTCTTGATTGATTAAATAAAACTTATGGTTCATAGTAATGATGAAACAATTGTATCTTATTATCAAGTTCGACGATTTTTCGAAGCGCACTCAATTCACTCTCGAAAGAATAGGTTGGTTCTCGTTGACAACATTTGTGTGGACAGGTGCCTGAGAGGTATTTTATGTAATATTAACCGTAAAATGTACGGACTGAATATTACTAACCGTATTAGCCTATGTACATATGTGCGCACAAGTGACAACAAATTATATATTTTTGATACAGTGCTCAGAATATTTATTATCATTATTAATATTTGATACTTCTGAAAAAGCCTCGTATGTTATATAGCTTGCGCAAGAGACGAAGTTTGACTTCATTGAATTTATCGAAATTAATGCATCATTGAAATAAACTGAGCAATGCAGTCAACTGAGCAATCAAATCACCGACTTCAAGATTTCCCATATGGTTCAGGTGGTCATATGAAGGAGAAGCGAATATTTTAATCATTTGAATGCATAATCCGTTTCAGAAACAAGTCCTCATTGATTACCAACGACATTTTCCAGCCGATATAAATTTCTGAGAATGTCATCGAAGAAATCTGTCGACCACCTGGTGCCCGATCTTGAATTGATGGATTAATCACCACTGTTTATATACCTATCAATTAACATTGTTCGCATATAGATGCCGGATATAAGACATGCTCTTTCAGCTAACATCTCAGAATTATTGAAGAGAAATTCCTAGGAAGCTCATTGAGGTCACAATGCATTTTTCCAACCAGTTTCATTGCATAATTCAACACATAGATTAAAATCTCCAGTTCGAGGTGTACCTTGAATAATCTCGTAAAAATCACCGAAATTATGGGAGTCTTTCAATAAGTTTCAAAAATTAAGATCACAATTGTACAAGTTCCGAAGAATTATTATCATTTTCCATTCTAACAAATCATTGTACTTATGGGACTATTATGGGTACTTATGCACTGAACCCGTTAGAAATTGAGAGGATGAGTGTTAATGGAAATCTGATTGAAATTCCTTTTTAAGAGTCTGATTAGAATATTATATAAGAAAGAAAGTCATGTTTAAATTTTTTTTCATAACAGAGATTAAGAAGTATTGTAGACTTTGAAAATGGATAATTTGTTTTTTATATTCAATAACAATAAATTAAAATTCATTCAATTGGCTTAAGTATCACTAAATATATTAAAAACTCTACATATGTTTCAGGTGATTAACCCATTTTCAAGATTATACAATGTTACTGACATCGTTAGTGTTATTACGAACCACCTGAAACATATGTAGAGTTTTTAATATATTTAGTGAAACTTAAATCAAGTGTGTTAATTTTAATTTATTGTTTTTAACATAATGTTTCACCAAGAGATAAGCGAAACCTATGTGTCATTTATATTTAGGTGAATTTGTGAAGTCATTTATTATTAAGTCAGTGATCGAACGAAAAAACCTGTGTTGAAATTTTGGTAAGATACATCACTTTTCAACATCATAGTTTAAATATGGGAAATTATAAGTTTCTACTAGCTTCTTCAACCCTGTTGAATAAAATTTGTTAGTATATGCACAGAAGATGAAGAATGAAATGAAAAATATTAGAAATTGATTATAACCATTCAGAATGCGACTAAGGTCGACTTTTTCCTCGGCCTCAGATAAAATAGTCATCCAGTAAATATACCTAGTATCCAGTAAAACAGTTTACTGGCATTTGCTGCCAAAAGGCAAATGGATGTGATGGAGCTTTGACTCTGAATATTTTCTTCATTTCAATTCGACATCCTCTTCATCTCTGGAGTTAACGAGAATGAAATGACTGCTTCTCATGAATCTCATAAATAAAGATGGAGCTATGGTCGCAGCTTTAATCAGATAATCTTCCAGTTTAACAGCCAGCTTGACTTATTCGAAGTTTTCTCAGTATAATATATCACAATGATCATGAATAATAATCACTTTATTCATTTTCTGGCACACAAAAACATGAAACGGCATGTTCGAGTTCGAAGGAGCCAATGTAATCGTTAGGAGATGCTCAAATTTCGTATCGAATTGTATTAATCTAGAACACAATTTTTCTTCACCATTTTTCTATTGAAATAGAGACACATCAGGAACTACCTCAAGGATATAGGCTAGTAGCGAGTTGTTCGATTTGTCAAAACACTATAAAAAATGAGAGAAGCGTTGAATTACAAAAGAGTAACAATTTAAGACATACACCTGATTGCAAACATATGAGCGAATATGTACGTGAGAATGAGGAACTCATTACATGACGAACAACAGTTACCAAAGATTTCCGTTACAAGTAGCCTTCATTATGTCCTCCTCAATTTTGTGTTACAATGTCTGAATCCAAGAACTGTCTTATTGAGCCAGTCCAAAAAATTAACAGAGTTCGATTCTTCATGAACACGTCCACAACAATACTAATAACAACCAGAGGTAAATACACACCATACTGTGAATGAGCCAAATAAAATATGTATAGGCACATCCTAGCAAATAATATCACCAACAGATCTTTCGACAAAAGGAACAAATAATACTATAGACTGAGGAAGGTTTAGTCTTTGAAGGAAGAATGAGAGCCTTCGAATATCACACGAGTCGAAGAAAAAACCTATGACTTCTGTATTCTACCGTTATGGCAAATAATCGAGAAACAAGAAGTCTAAGTGTGCAGACCAATGAAAAACTAGAGAAACATCCACACAACAGCATAGAGAGGAACATGCTGAATATTAATTTCAACTACAAAATAGCTATGAAACATTCGATAAATCAAAACGAATTAACAATGTGTGCACAAATAAATTTGGGTAGATTATATACATATTTAGAAGTAGCAAAAATCTAATTCAGTGATGGTACAGTGGTGTTCTAGATATATTCAAAGGATAACAGTAAAACACGTAACATGGCGGATAAAAACATTTAGGATCACTTGGATATCCAAAAATCCCAAAATCTTGAACCGGTGTGGAGTTCAACGAAATCCAAGCAACGAACAAACAAAAAGTGTCATCCACGTAGAAATATGAGTATAAGAATCTCGTTAATCAATTAAATTATATGCTGGACATTAATTATTCCACTTTTTTATATATTTTGAAACTCTCCATAGTGCATGTAGATTGTGTAATAATGTTCTGTTTCAGTATATTTATCCCTTTCGGTGGGATATGGTCGCTTAAATGTCATAATCGTCGTGTAAAAATTGCTGTATTTCTTAAATTAATGTCGTTTATGAAAATTTCATGAATGATTTTGATTATTCATTTCAGTTCCTTTCTATGGAATATAGTGAATTCAATGTTGCAACCGTCACAAGCGATATTTCGTATACGGTCAAAAAGGTGAAAGACTACTGTATTTTTCGAATTAAAATAGTTCATAAAAATTTGATGATTACCGGTGAATCTAAAATAATGAGAATCAAAAGTGGTTGCTTAGGAAGTTGTGCAGGAAGGCACTATTATCTCAACGTGGGTAAGTATGAATACTTAAGTTCACTTAGTTATAAAATACTAAGTTTCTAGATTATTTCAAGATTACACGAATTGTGGATAATTTGAGAACTAATATTTGATATTTCATTTTGTATAAATATTTATATGGATTTTTGTGGCCTGAGCATTTGTAACATTGCACAATATGCACTCTTAAGTTTCATAATAACGTAACATAGTTATCCCCATGAAGTTATCAGCAATTAGTATCAAGCTAAAACTCATGTAATCATCCATGTGGATAACCACGTAATATGAAACTTTTTCTCGGTCCTTGGGCTAGTTGGAAACCAAGTTTAATGAATTTCTCTCAAAATCCGTACCCTTGGCTCTAATTTTAATTAAAATTCCAAATCCAATGCAGAAATCTTATTCAATATTCAAAAGCGCAGAAGAGCTACATCAAAGTTTTACCCCGTGCTACGCTGTTAAGACTCCGGCATTCCGGGGTTCTTCCGGTAATGGGGAATAAATCTAAACATTGGGGCATTGTCTGAGATAATCGCGTACTTACTTTACGTATTAATGCTGCCGCTATCTAAAGTTACAAACTAAAATGCCGGCATTTAAAAAGACGTTAGTAGTAGTTACCAGCGCATTGGCTGTAGGTACAAAGCTCGGTGCTACTTTAACTTATCCGGGTTATTTATTGAACGGATTAGGGACCCCATAACGAGAACAAAAAAGCCTTTCTATTCACTGAGTATGTGCAATGCATAATAATTTGGTGGATGCGTTATTGTATTCAGATTGACGCGAAGAAACTATAACAACCGGTCATCATCGTGTTAACGCCTCCTGCCGAAAATATTGCAATTCTTGCAAAAAAAATTATGTGAAAATACTGGAAGATTCGGATAAAATCCACAATTTTCATTAAGTTTTCATATTAAGAGCACTGAGTGTATAAATTGGGTTGTAAAATCTTAGTTTGGAGGGAGGACACAGTTTATCCACGAAGAGGAGTCAATCATAACGAATTATTGAACCGATATATTTTAATCTCATTGCAGAGCAGGAGATAATAGCACAAATGTGCACAATAGTATTAATTGTTCCCCTCTCTTGTCAGCTTTGAAATTTCGTATTCCAAGGCAAAATTCTCGTAATACAGAATTATTCCACCTAGAGACTCCAAGGACCAACTCCCTAATACAATCCCCCATTTGGTTTATGGAGTCTACATTCAATAGAGTTGCCAAAAATTGTGACATTCACTTTGATCCCATAGAAGTTATTATTAGGAGTTATGTCAACAAGGGAAACTGACTAAAATGAATTGTATTAGATTAAGTTCGTTGTGATATTTCATTAAATGCTGTTATAGTTATTAGTTACTATTTTAGTTATTTTAGATGATATTGAGCACTTTGTTATATCTCTTTATATCTCTTATTAATTCTTCAATTGGGTATTATACCTGTTGAAAATAAAGAATTTATTATAATTATAGTGTGATACTAGAATTCTCAACAGTTGCCAAAATTTCACAGTCGAAATAATATGTGAAGAAAGTAAAACCGTTGTCAAAAGTTAATAAAATCAATGTTTTATCACACTGAAAGATATGTCGAATTATTCAATCAATATTTGTCGGCAATCAAGGTTTTTCAAAATAAAGCTCTTCTCCAGACAATGTTGTATCATGTGTTGTGGGAGGGGTAAATCGACATCATTGAAACATATGTTCACAACTTGAATGAATGATTCAAATTTGTTTCTTTGTTATAAATGAAATTATAAAATGAAGAGATTATATTTTTTTAAGTTAATGGGTTTCTCAGGTGTTTTCTGAGTCTTAATTCAATGTTCATTATGAACCATTTAGACAGCACAACTGCGGCAGATTTTCTCTTGCAGTGAGAAACAATATGAGTTGCTCAACGTTTATCGAAATGGAGATTAATGAAAAGTTTTTGATTTTTGTTTCAACTGTCATTTCAATCATAAGATGATCGTCAGATTATTTGAGTTACCAACGTGACCACTTTGAACTAATTTATTCTTAATTTCTCATCAGCACAATTATAAAGCGTTCTTAGTAGGTACTCAAATAAACACTTTCAGAGACATCAGATAGATATTCTCATTGATTGTCAAGATGACAATGAATAATCTCCACCAAATTCATATTTTCGAGAAAAATCACAAAAGAGACAATTTGTTTCGAAAATCTTCATCTATATTAGAAAGTATATCTATATAGGTCCGATGATGGATCGTTCGGAACAAGACTGAACCACATAATATTGTATGAGGAAATCATTAAACATTTATTTTTGTATCTAGTTCAACAGGTAGAGAATTTAACTCGAATCATATTAGGAATAGAAAATTCTTGACGAAATATCAATTTCGTCAATGATTATCACACTCGAGTTTGTATTTATTTCTATATGTGAATGTTCATTTTCGTATAGACATTATTTATTGTGTTCGTATTTGAATCTATATTTTGTTAAATGAATTATTTCAAGACTATTCTGTTGTTCTTATTCTTCATTTCATATCCTCCTTCTTTTCTATATATATAGAATATTTATTCAATTCTTAATTCACAATGTTAATATCACAATACTTGCTATACAGCACTGCAACTTAATTCTGCACATGGTTTAGAATTTGATGATGAATATCCATTCTTCTAATATATTTTTATCGATTTATAAGTACTAATATTTCACTAATTCAATTATAACAATGAAAATTTGCCTCAATTGAGTAGAGTGAGTAAGTACTACCAAGTAAGTAAATAACAATACTCTAAATTCAGTTGAGAACTTATTATACCCAACCAATAGTTATCGCATACAACATACAGTGACAAGTATATTCAGATAAAGAGCCTTCAAAATGAAATAATGTGTGATAAATATTATTTGGCATAGATAATAATTTCCTACAAATATAAAGGATGCGGTAGCAAATCCTGATCCCTACTCGAATGAAATACATATACCTACTAACGAAAACAGATACTGTATCAAGATAAATTGTAATTTCCGTAGTAATATTATGAGGGTAGATTGATTGATACTGATAATTCATTTTTTACTTTAGTTTCGAGTTGAATCCATAAATGGAAATAATTATTAAGCAGACTGATTGCAATCACGGTATAAATTTATTCACTTAATTGATGAAAATGAAATAAAAATTGAATTTCTGTATTCAGTTTATCTCATGCATTGCATTGAAGTTTTTGCGATTTTTTATGCGTTAAAAATTTCTGCCTCCTAGAATGGATCAACAAGATACTCCTTCAATTAATTGTTTTCTCAAATTAATCACAATATATCAGAAGAAGATATGCGATTAATCAGAATACAAATTGATATTTAATTTTTCATTTTAGTTTCTGTTGAGTAGTTTCAGTAAGTATCTGTTGTATGAACGTTGTGAATATTCGTTACACAATTTCCGTAGATATACCTTCACCTCGCAGTGAAAATAAAACTTCACTACAATATGTGAGAAAAACAATATTTATTCTTCTGACAGTCTTTTAGTTTTCACAGATCCTACTGCAATTGATTAGGTCTGTTCATTTAAATTAGATTTTCTATTTCAGATCAAGTTCATTTGTGGAAAACTCACCCCACATGCCAAGTAATGTGTCCCAAATTTACCTGAAACAAAAATTATCATTAACTTTCCAATTAGTTATGAGAATTCTCATGAATACACTTAATGTAATATTCGATATATACAACACGAATTTCAAAAAAAATGGACATACACTCTGAATGCATATTATTAAAGCGAATTTTGATAAACAATACTTCGTAAAAACCCAATTTGTTATTACCTTACAAAGAAAATGATGTTATATTTATATACTTGAGAACTGAAATTCTACTAGTGTATATGCAAAAACCCTCCTATTTTATTGTGTGGAAAATAAAATTGAACTATCCGTTTCCAGAATGAAAAAATTTACATACAGCAAGTCTACAAAAAGTCTTCAAGATAGAAAAGGTGAAAAATCTTTCTCAATTAAACCAAATAGAACTGCGTAAGGAACAATATTCTGACGAAAACGATTGTAGTCTTAATATTTTACAGCATGTTTCCAGAGCAACCTATCTAAATTGAATAGTGAGTTTAATCAAATCATTCTTTTTTTTATTCGTGAAGAAACTGAAGCCGATTGATTTGCATAGACTGGAAGTAGCGGATGTAACTTTTGCGTGGGCCCTCATAAATATTGTTTGCCGAAAGCTCACCTACAATTTAGTATCAAGCATCCAATACTTCCTAATTGAGATATATGATTATAGAAGAATCCTTTTTAGTACACAACGGAGCAAATTGAACCTTGAGCTTCATCTTATATATAGACCAAATGGGTATGTTGTGCTACCAGCACATGATTTAAGGCTTCCTCGCAAGATTCTCACCGACCATTATTGTTGCTGAAAATTAGCTTTACAGTCTACTCCAAACTATTCCTCCAATTCAAGATGTCATTGATTGACATTCAAGATTGGAGAATTCACAATTCCCCAATCAGAATAAAAAATTCCGCTGAATGTATAAAACCTACGGGCTAACAGTGTTACCAACTGCATAAAAAAGATGAGGCACGCAAACCTACGCACCTGCCTAATGCCGAACTATTTTGGAATTCAAATCCAAATATAGAAATTAAATAAAGCTATAATACACAAGTGTCTTGTGTCAACGTGAAAGCATTCAACAAAAAACAATTCCGTTTGTCATACTCGTAAAATCATTGTTATAGAAAGGGGTCTTATTCCCTCTTATCAATCTAACACTACTTCATCCGCTGCTCTAGCGGCTTGATAATGGAGATAAATATTGAAAAATGAGGAAGTAAGATCAGATGTCAAGCTAATCCAAAATTCATGAAATTATATTTCCGCCAACCTATTCTTCCATTATCAATTGTATCATTTGAAAGAGCAGATATAATATTTCAACGAGAAGGAAACATTCTGTTTTGACATTTGCTTGTACAAAATAGTTATATACAATCGAGAAAATACTGGTTTCGAAATTTTTCGCATTTCACCATGACCTAAGTTAGCATTTTTGTATATCAAAAACTATTTTAATCTCAAATAAAATGTATATGAAAGGAACCGACTATCGTAACCTGAATCAGATGTCAACAGATATCGACCCGAAATAATTTACGATTATTATTTTTAATGAACATTCCTAATTTTACCACTTGATGATTCCAAACTTTATTGCTTTCTCAGCGGTCCCTAAAATTTACGATAAGTAACTCACAACCAAATAAACTCCGTAGTGAAAATAAAACAGTTAAAAGTCAGGTCGTTTCGAAGAATACTTTGGGGAGCATGCGGAATAATGGGAATTAATTAATTCTTATAATTCAGCGAAGTGCATTTCAGGAATATTTCGCTGGATGACTTCCAGAATTGCTCACTAATAATGGCTAATTATGGCTTGGAAATTAAACCTCAGCAAACCCCTGAGCACGGCGGGCAGTTTCTAGGAAATTGACTGAACTTTAATTGGTTTTAGAGCGATCTGACTTCGAGCTCTCTCTTAACTTTATTTGCTATTTCTATTATTTGTTCGATGCTCCTGTTGTTCAGAAGTTGGTATCGTTGCTTCAAACGTTCATTGAGAAATATTAGATATATATATATATATATATATATATATATATATATATATATATATATATATATATATATATATATATATATAGATTGGCTTAATTGCCTGTTTGGTATAGTTATTATTACAATGTTTTTAGCAATGACAGGCTATTTGTGATGCAAAAAACTTTATATTTGTTTTTTGTTACATTTCGTTATATATCGCAACTTTGTCAAAACTAATGAATTCATTCATTTTGACAATAAATGATTTTGTATAAAACAAAAATGAAGATTTATGCATTAAAAATATTTTATATTATATATATGAACTCAATTTATGAAAATGCAAAAAACAACAATAAAAATACTTTCAAAATTCCACTTCGAAAACGATAAATACAAAAACATAATCTAATTTTTAAATACATAATTTTTCCATTCCACAAAAGTTTGAAAGACATAACATAAAAAAGTTTATTCATCCAAAATGCACGTTAAAAATCTAAGATTTTCAACTCACACAAAAAATTATAACATTGATGAAATAGATAATTTATTCATCCCATTAAGCTTCAAAGTTTCGACAAGGTTACGACTTGAAGTGAAACGTTAACAACCCACAATAGTTTTTAATTGCTCAGTTTTGATTTCTAGTTATTCTATGCAATTTCTATATTACTTTGAATTGATGATAGTCTCAGTGATTGACACACAAAAAAAATCTGAAAATTTCCATTTCATTCTGACGTTTCGTTACAAATTTTTGAACAAATTACAAACACAAATTATTATATCTTATATCTCGAAACAATTTGTAGCGGAACGTAAACACTTAACAAAAATTGTTGAAATTTTACTATATAGTATTATGATTTATTATTGAATTCATCCAATGGTTAATTTTTATTGATTATATTATCGGATATTTATTATATTATATTAATTTTAAATTATATATATATATATATATATATATATATATATATATATATATATATATATATATATATATATATATATATATATATATATATATATATATATATATCATTCAAACGATAAGATATCAGTTGAGCCTGAACAAGGAAGCGGCAGACAATGTTACCGATATAAGACTAGTGTCTTCCATCACAAATAACAGATAATGGCAAAGTTTTAATTGAATCTTTTTTACAAATTGAACTAATTTCATGTTTTATAAGACATATTGTCATGATTTCTAATTTTTTTCTGTTATTTTTATAATAATAATTTCTGCTCATGAGTCAAAGCAAAAAAGCACAATCCATAAGAAGAAAAATGCATATAATAATGTTTAAGTAACCTTGAAATAGGAGGTAGGACCTTTGCTTACTCTGGTTTTCAAAGAGTAAGGGCGAATAAATAGTTGTGAAAAATCTGCTTACGTAACACTTGAGTAATATTTTGACTTATTAAGTTATTTTAAATATTGTCCACAATTATTTATGAGCACTATATGTCCAACAGTTCTTCTAATCAGAAATTTTAAATTAGTCGAATTTATAGAACACGTTTTCGGGTTTTCCGAATTTATTCACTTTATGTGATGAAATGAATAATCATCCCGAAAAATCTTATTTTTCAGATAATTTCATTGCTCAAGATAATTCTGTCATTAGAAATGTCACTTGCGATGTCACTTAGAAAAACAAAGATAAGACAGTATATTGAAGATAGATATCAAGCTGCCTTCCCAATTTTTGTCATCGTAAAAACCATGTCAGACAATTCTTTGGTCCTTTTCAATACTAAAAGATTTTCGATAAAAACTTTGAATTGAATTCTTCAAAGCTTGTTAGTATTCCCCCAGGTTAAAAAAATAAAGAGACAAAACTCTACGTTCCATTATGATGGATTATCACGTATTAATGGCAAATACCATTAACTTCATGAATGTTTCTTGTTCTTTCACTAATGATTCCTGAAATATCGACGGTGTATTTGTGCTACAACTAATTAGTCGAGAACAGAGGAAAAACCAGTCGCCATCTGCTTTCGTTGGAAATTAGTCGTGGGATGCTGGCTCCACTGAATTATTCGAGCTGAAAGCACTTCAGCCAGATTCTGTCCAAGCTCTGCGAATAGCCAAGATAAATAATAATTAGTGCATCATCAGATTATTATGCATGTGTGATTCGTTTTTGAAATGATATAAAATGTCATAATTAACGATAAGAATTTGATGGCTCAAAAAAACAGAAAAAAACTACGAATAAATAAATCGCCAATCAACAGGATATGATGGATTTAGTTTTTGTTATATTCTCTTTTAGGTTATGCATGTAAAATAGTTTACAATCTTCGAGCCTTTTTCAAGCACTTTTTGTGCCTTTGTCATCATGAAACGAAACTGGGTATCCTCTCACTTCTAGTCGACGAAACTGATTATATTCAGCTCCAGTAAAACCAATCAAAAAATTATGAGAGAATTTATTACATGCATGGAAACGTAAAATTTTTGCATAACAACACTGAGTGATTTTCATGGAAATAACTCCACATCAAGTATGTCAAAAATGAGGAAACTCAAAAACAATAAATTAAAATAAACACACTTGTCTTAAGTTTCACTAAATATATTAAAAACTTCACATAAGTTTCGGGTAGTTAACCCTACAATGTTACTGAATTTCAAAATTTACAGCTTTCATTTATATATCCTGAACCACAGAAATTAACACCGGTTTCAAGAAAGAAACCATCTGTCATCTCATTACAAATAGGTAAACGCCACATTTCGAAAATAAGTCAAGTTTGTCCTTGTTATTTACTAAAAATGAACCCAAATTTTTTTTGTGGGTGCATATTGTATTCACGTTTTTGTTATATAATCTTTCACAAATTTTATTGCTCAAATTTAATACACTAAATTCGTATAGATTTCTTGGAAATCTCAGTAAAGTTCATATGAATGACCTCTATAGGCACAAATTGAAAAAGGCACGTTTCTTTCTGGTGACATATACCACACAATCCCAAAATATCCACTTTTTTCAGGAAAGAAATATTGGAAGAAATTCGCAGAACTATGCTTATGACAAAGAGAAGAAAAAACTTAGCAACATTAAAAGATTTCTTCAATCAAAGTCGACCTGAAGAAAAGTAGTAATATTTTTAGTGAAAAACTCGTTGTAATACAAAAATCATGAAGACATTCGTTCCCACGCAAGTTCTTCACATTAAGGATAGAGTGCCTCCAAATTCAATAGGATATTGGATATTCTTTCTTCAGGTATTCATTTTCTGATGTTTTTCCATGTTTATCAATTTCGCATCAGATGTATCAAATGTCATCAACTAATGAAGCCATCGACGTGAGAAAATTTCAAGATTTACTTCCATTATAACGAGAAACATCAACATAAGTAAAATTAATTGATAATTCAATTAAACCAGGAGATTATACCAACTTAACGGGATATGAGGAAAAAACGATGATGAGCTTCAAAGGAATATTGCTTGTGTTATCTCGAAGGACAAAAATTGAAGGCTAGGTTAATTAAATCGCTATGGGAACCATCGATAACTAATTGAAAGGTAACGCAAAATATTCTATACAGTGCATCATAACTAATAACCCAAGAATAAAAAATGCATAAAAACTAAATTAATTAACTCGTCATTCACAAGACTCTTGGCCACATTAAACATTGTGGAATGTCGTCACAGGTCTGCCGTCTGGCGCAAATTCTACACAAAATATGAATCTCCATCTAATTGCCGAGATTTTCGCATTATTCAAATAGCATTTTCACGGTAAAAAGAAAACAATTGATACTTTTCGTAATAATGAGTATTTATTATTCAAGAAAAAATAGGAATCGATGGGGAAATAACATACTGATAAGCAATTTGTCGTTTTCGTAGCTTAATGGGGATAGTGAAGGTTTCCCACTAGAGAGATCAGGATTCGAAACCTGGGTAAGACATAGACATTTATATGTATAAATGAATTTCAGAGGTTATAAAATTGAATAATAACGATTAAGAACCCCAATGATTGGAA
Organism: Henosepilachna vigintioctopunctata; assembly: GCA_030704895.1. NCBI lineage: Eukaryota > Metazoa > Arthropoda > Insecta > Coleoptera > Coccinellidae > Henosepilachna > Henosepilachna vigintioctopunctata. The sequence continues at coordinate 3,043,208 of JARQZJ010000033.1, read as the reverse complement.
TTTAAATGAAAATGGAAGTGAAAATAGTGATTTTTGATCGTACCAGGTGCTAACTTCAGAACTAATTAAATTATTCATAATATATATATATATATATATATATATATATATATATATATATATATATATATATATATATATATTTATTAAATAGTTTAATAGTTCATTATAGTTTATTTTCAATTTTTCAGCAATAACAGGCTAATTTTGAAGATAAAAATCTTATTTTCGTTAACATTCCGTTCTATATCACAACTTTGTCAAAACTAATGAACTAGTTCTTTTATTAATTAATTAGTTCTGACAAAGTTGTGATATACAACGAAACCTCAACGAAATGATGTTTTTAAAATTGAAATAGGCCTTTATATTATTTTTTATTAAAATGAAACAGTGAATATATATAAATATAAATTGTTATGCTTTAATTACTTATGCTTTTTTCAATAATTAAAACTATGTAATATTACCACATGTAATTTTTGAGTTGATCATCAATTTAAAAATTTGGAATTTATTTGAGTAAATATTTATATTTTTATTTTTATAAATTCGAAACAATATATCTTTGATAATTTGAAAAATACATAAAATAATCAACGAATTATTCATGGAAGCACGAACAATTATTAAAAGAAACTCTCAACTCATTAAAACTTAAACTATAAAAAATTTAAAATGGCCTTTGAATCAATTAATTAATGAATTCAATTCGAGGTACCTCATTCTTCGACATCTTTTAATTTCTTTTGCCTCAGTATTCCAAAATTTCCTTTTCAGAGTCCATGCAGAATTTTCTATAATTATTATTCTCCAACTTATTTTCCTTCCCTAATCGGTTTTCTTCCGAAATTCACTTAATTTTTTTCAAAACTTCTAAATCTTTTCAACTTGGCGTCACTCTCTGAATGGCTCACAATTATTTTTATCTAGGGTTTATTTTATTATTCCATAGCAATATCTGATGTGATATTTTGAATTCCTTGCGTGAAACTTCCCAATCTGTGATCCTTAATTATATCGTCCGTGATTTTCTGTATTTATCATATAATTCCAATTTTGACAATTGAGATTAGATATTACGGTCGACAAATTTCGTATTTATAAATCAAATTGAGTTAACAATATTTGAACGTTTCAAATAAATATTGATATAAAAATACATCATTTGGTAAGGTGGAATAGTTTTGAATATTTCACGTTACTTTTCCAGATTAAATACTTTCATTATTGTTTTGAAACATGGACGAATTTCATGATTTTGTAAGTGTTGGTTAGAAATACATCATATGAATATTACATATTATTATGTGACAAGAAATGAGGTATAACAGAAATAAGAAACAAAAAAGTGAAATTAATAAAGTTGAATTAATGTTCTATGATCTCTTAGTGAAACATTGTTTAATATCAATTAAAACAATTGGCTTGGTTTCACAAAATTTATAATAAATTCTTTAACATTGTTTCGGGGTGTTACCCAGTTTTCAAAAGTTAAACTGAACAAAATATTTCAACCAACATACTTATATACCATAGTTACATCGTTCATGTACCAAAAAAATATTCATATTTAATATAACCAACAAACTGAAAAATATCAAATAACGACAACAATTCAATAAAATATGATATTAAAACATATAGAGCAGAAACATTACGTTATTTGTAATACTAGCTGACCCGGTGAACTTTGTATGCCCATTTATTTTTCTCTGAATATTTTTTAAAAAGCTGAAAAGACATGTTCAACTATTCGTGCTACACTATCTTGTTTTTAATATTCATCCCGTGTGGAATCAGGGACTTACTCACTTACGAAGGGACTGCAATACTTCCTGTTATTTCAAATCAGTCGAATTATCAAAAAATTCCTATATTCACACGTTTGATGTATTAAAGTTATTAACCTGTCCCTACTTCAGTTGAAAAAATGTTCAGAATTTCGTCCATTCCCGGAAACCAATGAATATAGCGGCTCTGGTGGCTGTACCAATAACGTCTTTTGAAATGACTCTTCGCGCAATATTTTATCGCATCATTGGTAATATTTTCTTATCAATAACAATTAAACTTTGCCTTGCAATATTGACACATAATGTTCATTGGTCCAATATCAAAGATTTGCTGTGAATTGTAATCCATTTCAACGTTATAATTGAATGCAGGTCGATAGGAATTGAACGTAACCTTTTCATATTGTTAATTTCGATTCCATCGATTCCGTTCAACTTCTTTTCGCGCTGCTTGTCAGTTTGACTTGCCCTTTTATATCTTTGACTTGCTGCATTGCTACTTAAGTTTGTACCTCTAATAGCCAGCATTTTTAAAAACGAAATTTCAACTATAAATTGAATAAAACTATATATTTTTCTTTATAATCAAATATACCACATGCTATGTTAGTAACGTGTAGGTTAGTATATTCAAACTTACCAAAATTTTATATTGAATTGAAGTTTTGATATTATTCGCGATATCTCTGAACTAACCAAGATGTGTGATAAGATATTTAGTTTTTTTTTACATCCTCTTTCCCATTCAAACGTTGTTTGAATGGGAAAAAGTAATGGGTTGTTTTTAGGGTTTTCCCGGCAATTATTTGAATTTTTCTCCCGTTTCAGCCGTAAAAACCATCCATAGACTTTAGACGAACAATTAAAAAAAAGAATTTTCAAAATTGGTCCAGGCGTTGTTGAGTTATGCGCTTACCAACACATTTTGCGATTCATTTTTATATTATAGATTCGGTATGATACAATATTATAAAAGTAAGGATGTCCAGAGTTATTACAACATTAAGATAACAAGCTCACAAAAACCAACATAGTTGGGTTATGAAGATGAACTTGAACAAACAGTGTCCACGTACCTACTAAAAAAGAGAATGCAACGTTATGATGGATAATACCAAAAACAATGATCATTGCAATTTAAAAAATTGGATAATAGGCATCAGCAATTATAAATTGATGCGAGTGTACACACATCTGCTCAAATCTCTTTCAGATTGTTGATCGATCAAGTTCTTAAAATATTTATTACAAACTTAATTAAATCATTAAACTTCGCAAATGTCTTCTGAGAACTCACAATCTCATTAAACGCAGTTTTTTCAATCTGATTTATGCGATTCTGCAGCGGACTTGAATTATGATTGGGTTGAACCAAAGCGAATTTCTTTTATATCTATACTTATGTACATTTTTTCGGATGATTTTTTGTTAATATATACGACAACCGGTTGGTTCATTATTTCACTTAGAGCATTGATGTTTTTTGGTTCACGCCAGTAATACGAAAAAGATGATTTCAATTCGTAAACCATTTATTTCGGTTAATAAGTTAAAATTATTTATTCAGCACCAGCTTTTCACAAAATTCATATATGTTGAAAAGTAAATATTCACGTTCAACATTTTTTTAATTCTTTAAATGGATTCAGTTTACTTAGAGTAATTACATATTTTCATCGAAATTAACTGAAATTTTGCCAGCAATGAGGAAACACTTAACTAATAGACACGAAACAAGTCCGTGTAGAAGGACCGACAATTTTATTGAACGACTAAAAAGATATGAAATTCACCGTTGTACATTTTTTTCCAGAAGTCAAATTGAATCTCTCGTAAGATATTGAAACTCATTTATAATTTTTTTTCTTTAGTTTTTTATTTCTTTATTCTCTGAACGTGTGCTCGTAGATTGGAGTGGTCATAAGTTCACAGAACCATAAATTCCTTCAAAAAAAATATATATATATATATATATATATATATATATATATATATATATATATATATATATATATATATATATATATATATATATATATATATATATATATATATATATATATATATATATATATATATATATATATATATATATATATATATATATAAAAATATTTATTGCTGTTAAGATGTTTATTCTGAACGGTTTTAGCAATAACAGGCTTCTTTCAATCAATATGAGAAACTTTATTTTTGTTGAAGTTTCTTTTTATATCACAACTTTGTCTTCAATTTCATACAACGACAAAGTTGTGATATACAACGAAACATCAACAAAAATAAAGTTTTTCATATTAGAAGAAGCCTTTTATTGCTAAAAATATATATATATATATATATATATATATATATATATATATATATATATATATATATATATATATATATATATATATATACTTTTTTTGTTTAAAGTTCAAAAGTTCAAAACTAAAACAAAAAAAGAATTGGATTAAAACAAGAAGTAGACATTATATCCATAAACTGATGGAAATAGCAATTGGTTAACGGGATGAGCGTAAAAATATTTCATATGAAATTTTTTACCGAAATTGAATTGTATGTATTCAGTTGTATTTAGATCTGAATGCAATATTTTTTAAGTTAAGTTCACCACAGGCCTTGGTCTTTGTGAGCTAACCATTTATGGTATGTTTTTATTCGGGAAATGTTATTATCTAATACCCATTATATTGAAATTATTTCTAAATATTATTGTATTGTATCCATCTATTATTCTTGAATAAAAATATATTATTATTATATATATATATATATATATATATATATATATATATATATATATATATATATATATATATATATATATATATATATATATATATATATATATTATATATATATATATATATCTATATATCTATATATATATATATATATATATATATATATATATATATATATATATATATATTTTTTGATATATATATATATATATATATATATCTATATATATATATATATATATATATATATATATATATATATATATATATATTAATCAGAAGAAGTATTGCTCTTGAAATTGATTCATTGCCTGTTTAAGATATTTTATTTTGAAAGTTTTTAGCAATAACAGGCTTTTTTTGATATGAAAAAGTTTATTTTTGTTAAACAAAAATAAACTGTTTCATATCAAAAAAATGTTATTGCTAAAAATTTCAAAATAAAATATATATATATATATATATATATATATATATATATATATATATATATATATATATATATATATATATAGATCTAATTGAGTGTGATTATAGGATCGGTAGTCAGGTTCTTTGTCGATCTGATAGGGTCAAAGATCTTGGTATAGTCTTTGATTAGAAACTTTCCTTCATTCCACACATCACTCAACCTATTTCATCTGCCTCGAAAATATATGAATTCGTTATACGCAATGAAAAATATTTCAATAATTCCTCAACATTTAAAGACTATTCAATGCCCTAATCTTTAGCAAGTTGGAGTATGGCAGCATGATCTGGCATCCTGCATCTACATCTATTTGTACCTGCCATCAACGCCATCTTCAGGACATTCAGAGAAGGTTCTTGAAATCCTCAGATTGGAGGGGAAAAAAGTTTATCCACAGACAGAGGGTAGTCAGTCATTGCAAGGACTTATCTTTAAGCCTTTATCACTAAAATCTTTGAACAAATTACTGCACAACAGTATTGATTGTCCTTCTCTCTTCTCGGCTTTGCAATGTCCTGTTATTAGGAAAAATTCTCGTACTACAGAATTACTCCACCCAGAGACTCCAAGGACCAACCCACTAATGCAATCCCCCATTTGGTTTATGTAGTCTACATTCAATACAGTTGCTAATAAATGTAACATTCAATTTGATTTCATAGAAGTTATTACCTATTAGGAGTTATGTGCACAATGGCAATGAACTAAAATTAGTTGAATAAGATTGACTTATGTGTAATATTTTATTCAATTTTGTTATTAGTTATTGGTTAGCTTTTTAGTTTTTTAGATAAGATTGAGCTCTTTGTTATATTCCTCTTCATTTTATTCATTTAGTTGTTATTTTCTGTAATTAGGTGTTATAGCTTTTGAGATTGAAGAATTTATTTTTATTCTCATTATTATTATATCGATCTCTATTCCCATCCACCGTGTTACGACTGAAAAGTAAAAATATATAGTAATGCATTGATGTATAAATAATGCATGGATTACTGTATTTATTCCATATATAGAAAACAATAGAAAATCATGAATACATCTAGCATTGATGTTCACACATCCGCAACTTCGAAAGATGTTTAGTTCAAAGTAAAGTTTGAAGCTCTGCTTTTTCACCTCGTCTCGAGGGCTGCCTATGGAGGCTACTTAATGCACATAAATAAATCCAATCCATGTTGTTACACACATAATGCGTGTAACAACACTGAACATTTTCTAAATAAATTAGAAGGATATCATTGCAGATCTGGCTTTATAAACATCGTACATATGTACGATGAAATGCCTCAATTATCCTATATTATCCTATAAGCCAAAGTTGTTAAAGAACATTAACGCTTGACGATGGACGTGGCATAACTGATGAGTTCCTTGTAGAACGAAACTGCCTGTCTTGTAGGTATCGATTTCAATATTCTCGAACAATTATCACTCGAAAGATAATGAAGACATAATATCGTAGTTGTTCACATAGCAACAACAACAACATCGAAATACGTTTACTAAGTGCTTCGATTAATCATTCAACATTTCATTTTTCAATTGCAAATGCTAATTGGGAAGTTATAAGGTCTTGTGACCTTCTTCAATCCTATGCAACTTGATTATCTTTGTACAAAAAAAAAACATTTTGAATTTTGTTATAGGATATAGGCCTAAAAGTGCAGCTGTGGCCGACTTCTTTTTTTACGTGCCATTCGGTCGAATATCAGAATTTCAATTCATCTGACATTTGATGGTAAAGAAAACCACAGAAAACATTACCCACGTAATTAACTGTCGCAACTCACATAGCCAGATCTGCCTTAAGTCATATTCTTTCGATTAATTCCAATAAGCTTTGGAAAAAATGTCCTAGTATATTGTTATATGTTTAATATCTATATAGTGCTTTGAGCTCGATAGCTATATGTATGTTTTTATATATCCATATGGATTTCTTTATGTTTATCCATATGAATATATATATATATATATATATATATATATATATATATATATATATATATATATATATATATATATATATATATATATATATATATATATATATATATATATATATATATATATATATATATATATATATATATATATATATATATATATATATATATATATATATATATATATATATATATATATATATATATATATATATATATATATATATATATATATATATATATATATATATATATATATATATATATATATATATATATATATATATATATATATATATATATATATATATATATATATATATATATATATATATATATATATATATATATATATATATATATATATATTCGTTATCAAAGTATACTATAACTTTGTTTCGATAATTTTTTGACAAATGATTCAAAAGAATATTATATCAGAGATGGCTATAATCCTTTGAATAATTTGTCAATAGTATACTTTGATATCAAATATCTACAAGTGCGATAATATAGCACGAGAAATAAAGAATTCTTTTTCTTGTAGTAAATTTCTTATATATATATATATATATATATATATATATATATATATATATATATATATATATATATATATATATATATATATATATATATATATATATATATATATATATATATATATATATATATATATATATATATATATATATATATATATATATCTGATGATCCCAATGTATTTGTGAAGCAATCAGTTACTTTTCAACAATTTTTCAGTTGACAATATTTAATGGAAATCATGAAGAGACCAAGTTAGATTCATTTATAATGAACACTGCAAGAAATATTTTCTCTATATCATCATTCTCTATGATGATAGAGAAACATTTTCCTTACACTCAATCATTCGATTAGAACTATAATATATGGATCAAGTTTGCTGAGAATCTAGAATGAAAGCTCAATAGCGGGAGAAAGTGAAAGGGTGTTGTTCTGAACACAAGCAGACACTCGGCCATTATAACATTAATTTTTAGCTAGAAGAGTTTCTCCAAGTATCTCAAATGTCTTACATCACTTTAGGCAGTTCGAACAAAGAAGAATCGATCACTATCAGATACAAACGTCCAAATTTACATAAACACAAATCTTCGGAGACGTTCCAGCTCCCCAAGAGCCCCACCTCTGATTATGATTCATCCGATAAAAGAAATCGCAGGCCGTCCCACGCCGATTCCAAACTCCATTTAAGCTTCCTCGTTTAACTGAAACGTATCTGCGTAGGTTTCGACCGAGATAATTCCGCCAAACCGGGACGCGGAAAGGCGGATTGATTTTGCTATTAATTGGACTTAACTCTTCTAAAGTCCGATTCTAGTTGCGATAACATACAAACACGCCGTGGGGGATTGTTGGACTCTGGAATTGGCAGTATTCGATGTCGAAATGCGACAGAGGTTTTCGTTTTTAGATGTCCGTTTCTATTCAGTTCCGATAAGGGTTTCGTGCTTTTGATTCGAGTCTGCGATTTGGGAACCCATCGATATACCGATTAACCGTTTATAGGAGCTACTCGAGTTCAAATAAGATCCTGAGCTTCTATTATCGAAAACAAAATTTTAAATTTGATAATAACAGTGCAATATTTGGTGCATTGTCCAAACCAAAAAGTTGTTCAATTATATGGGGTGCTTACAAGAGAGATACTTAAGTTCAGAATGAAAAATTCGATGAGATTCAGTTATTGGAGTGGTAGATGGTCTATATAACGGAAGTAAAAAGCTTTTCAACCATGCTTCTGTATTGAATGAATACAGAAGCATGGTTTTCATTGGGAAGCAACCCACAGAAATCTCACATTCAAGAAATATCGGCGGAAGACCAATTTCTTCTCAAATGGTTAAAAACTGTAGCAGAGTTCTTGCTCAGATAAAACCACATACGCAGTAGATGTAATCAAAGGTCCAAAATCGTGAATGAGTTTATGATAATACAAATTAGTGTAGGAAGAAAGAACAGGGACTAAGAACATGATGGGATAATCAGTTCAAAATATACAGATATCCAAAGTACGAGGCTTCAATGCTCAAATGGTTTGTTCAACAGTAAAAGGAAATCTATACCATGTAGCCAAACACTTTTTCCGTAGTAGTCATTAACTGATAATAGTCTAGAAGTTTTGGAGTTGTACACATAAAGCTGTCCTCTTCTTGAATTGACATTCTCTATTATCGATATCTGCCCAACCTTTTTTATGTTGATATTCAGGAAATGTATGACACCTCAGCAGATTCTGATTATTTTTTTTGAGGAAACTCACAAACAAACAAGTTCCTTCATACTCCTGATCGAAATGAGCGTTAGTAGTATTAGGTACAATACTCAGTGTGTTGGTAGTACCACTACTATCGGGTATGAGTTGTTATTTTGCAAACGCGCCTTCAATCTCAGTCTATCCATCCTTCCACGTTGACTCCAGCTATTTTATTGTTGGAATATAAACTCCTAATTTTGCAATTATTTATCTGAAGACTGAATCAGCGAAACGCAAGGACTGAGGCTTTGAGAGTTGCTTGTCGGCAGTAGGTAGATTTTGACAATACCAAATCTTTTTTGGGCCTAAAGTAACAAAATTATTCAATGAGCAAGACTGTTCTAGCATTCATAAAGTTGATAATATCTCGTTCTTATGTTTCGATTCGTTACAAGATGTTATACGTAATAAATCGTAAGTTTTGTAATGAAATACTGAAATGTAAGTACCCTAAAAATTTCACAGGATATTACTGTCATGTTAATGTTTCCCAAAAGTCTGCACTTATATTATTAAAATGTATGTATATTATACATAAGCATAATCAATTCACACAATGAATTGATTCATTATTGATTTATGGTGTGTTCCTAACTATTTTCCTCATAATTAATTCTTCTGTAACAATCCTTATTCGTATTATCGAAAGGTATTCGATGTTAAACGGATGTTTCTTTCTAATCGCACAACATTCAAAAAAGACATAACGATGCTTATAGTAATATAATCTTCTGAATCATTCAGTATGTATCATTATAAGTTAGATTAGAAAAACTAAGGATGGTTTTGTTATTCGAGACAAAACGATAGTTGGGTAGAAAATGAGTGACACTGCCAATTCATATTCCACCGTTGTTGAATTTCAAGAGCTAGGTCTTATTTTTGTAGTTTTTCCCATGCTTTCAATGTAGTTTGCGGTTCTTTATTATTACTTTCATATGTATCAATCAATCAGAGAAAGTACTAACTAGTGTCATCATTATTAGGTTTACTTGTTCCAGTACTTGTTATTGATTGAACTTTATCTGTATAACGACCAATTCAAACAATACGAATAAAATGACATCATCCGAGTCTTCATTTTGTTGATGATAATAAAGATCTATCTGAACACTCGGATAGATATTAGAACCAAAATTAGAATGGATTTGGTATCTGAAAAATGTAATTTCGCTTAAGAAATATCTGAGAAAGATAAGAAATCTCATACCATTACATTCAAAAATCTGCCTAGGAGGAAATAAACATCTATTTTCGGAAATTCTCGCTTAAAAGAGATTCTAGTAAATAGAAAAATTTTGGAATTTGACAAATACATGAATGAATATTTGAAATTCTCATTCAAATTTGGTATTAAACATTCAACTCATTCCAATGTTACGTAGGTCATATCAATTCATAAAATATCATCATATCATTTGAGTTTTATAGCTGGAAATATATTTATATTTTTCGAATTTTCTTTACTTGATTAATGAATATGTTATATGGTACCATGTCCTCTTTAATTTTTCTCTAACTTTGGTATTTCTTTGGAATCAATTATTCAATGTTTTTATCTACATATTTCAATATGATTCTGTTTATACTGAATATATTCTCCGAGAAGACACTTATAAGTTCTGAAGAAATCTAATTCAAATTGAATTAGCATTTTATGCTCTTTGTCTGGCCAGTTGAGAACATGCACCTTGTATAGCGTTCGAGCAAAATTATCCCGTTCAGCATTTCATACACCCTGTTGCGCATTTTTCTGAAATAAAAAGGATGTTATATATAACTTCCGGCAAGTTATATCCCGGGCGAGCCATGGCAACTGGCTGGGTGTTCGCGTGACATCCTGCTGTTAAGTTCAAATGGGCAATTGCAGGATTACGATCATTTAAATGGCTCATGAGAGCACTAAACATTTTGGACAACTTTTGAAGTATTTAATGTGTCAATTGTGCAAGGACTGAAGTATCCATTAGGCGTTATTTCAGCGGAGTTGAGGAGAATAATACGAAAGCAGAAGGATAATCTCAACATTTCAATAGAATTTTCAGCGTGATTATTTCATTGAAATTGAATTGAAAGAACTCCACTACTCCGGAAATATTTTCATTTATTCAATAGGAATCTGAAAAAGCTTACTTACAATCTTAATCTTATAATGTTACTATTGACTAACATTGTATACTCTTGATAATGGGTTAACCACCCGAAACAAATGTAGAGTTTTGAATATATTCAGTGAAATTTAAGTCAAGTGTCTTAATTATAATTTATTGTTTCAACTTAATGTTTCACGAAGAGATAAGCGAAACCTCCGCGAAATTTTATTATGCAAGCTTTATATGGACTTGTATATTAAATTTTCTACTCAGATTTTCCGAAAATGGTCAGGTGATCCATATTGAAACGAGTTATAATATTTCATAAAAGCAAAACTTCCACCACCAAATATTTCAACTGAAATATCATTCAACCTATCCGATGAAACTCACAAAAACAGAGAAGCATTCACGTTTTAGGTTCCATCAGGAAATTGAGTCAAACTCATCGGAATATAAATCGTATTTCGAACAATTAAACTTCAACACATGCTACTGCAGAACTAATTCCTGAATTGAAGGAGAGTCAACAACCTAATAAAGAACTTAATAGTTCCGAAATTAGTCCATATCCAAACTATTGACAAGAAACGCAGTGCTATTTAATTTTAATGCAGAGATTATAAAGGAATAAACTAGAGATTTTTATGAGCGAATATTGGAGTTTATGATCCAGTGGATCTCTTTATCAAATGGTATTCAGCTATTAAATGAAGGAACTAGAAAAGCAAATTCGACACGGTATAGTTTATAATCTCGTTTATTGGCTTGCTGAACAAATTTGAGTCTTGAAGATATACATTTGAAATTTAATGTGTCATTGAAAGATAATATTGGATATTTAAAATCGTCATCAATTCTCTTTTCGGGACACACCTCCAAGTTTGATTTAAATAATATTCTATCGAACTGGAGTTCACTGCTCAACCAATATAATGTTTTAGAAAAGGCACTCTTTTTAAAAAAACATTATCAGAAACAGTTGAAGAGTGATAATGAAAATGGCAGAAGAAATGTCATATTTCATCTTCTAAAGATAAGATATAATTTTATCATGTTTCACTATGGAGCATTTGAGAGTACGACACCAATTTACATTTTATTAGGATATGTTTAAAGGTTTTGGACAAAAATATTCTTCACTATTTTGTTCGCTTTCCTTTGACTATAAATTTGAGTTTGAATTCTGAAAAAAACTATGATTGAATGGAGAATTAAATTTTAACATCGATCGGAATGAATGGAAAAAGTGAAAAAGAATTAATAATCATTATCCTGAGAGCTGAGATAAAAATATAAAATTGAAATGAAGATGAAAAAAAAACAAAATTGAATAAATTGCAAATAAAATAAAAATAAAATGACATAAAATGATTAAATTTTTACGGCTGCTGTACAAACGGAAGGTTGAATCAGAAATCTAATTCACTCGACGTTTTAGCTACTAATGCATCCCTAAACGTTTTTACGTGAAAACTGAAAACTCAGTTCTGACATCAAAAATATTGGAATCAATCAAAAGAAAGATATGTGAAAAAAAGAACGAGCGAACTTCAACCATAGAACGAAAGAGTTTTCTTTGCATTCCGTTTATAATGAAGCAGAATGCGTTAACTAGTTGAACAAAGTAGCAATATGTTGTTGTAATGGACTTTACACCGTTACATAGTATAATGTGTACTATCCTTTAATTCGCAATTATTTGAAAATATCATCAGTAATTGTACTGAAAGGAGGCTATACCTTTTATAACTGTTGAAAAAATACTCACTTCAAAGATGTTTATTATTATATGATGATTTGATTAGGTACCTAGTTTCTTTAAAGAAGTACTACAGTCAAGATACGCAAACATAAGTAAGAAAATTTTAATCAGTATAATTGAAGTGGTAGGTTGATCCGAAATGTTTGACTTTCTAAAATAGTTATGTAAGTATCTATATGGAATCTATAGATGAATTGATAACAATAATTATTGTCAATATATAAACCTTCATCAGCCAAATTTTAGTATATGATTAGCCCAGAAAATCTGAGGAATTGTCGCTCATATATATATATATATATATATATATATATATATATATATATATATATATATAATAAGTTCATTTCCTCCAAGTGTACAAAGTAAAAGAAAATTTTTATACAAAGCAAACAAAATACATAATTCTAGCAACTTAAAAGAGAAACAAACTTTATAACGTACATAAAGTATACCCATAATGTCTCTATGGTAAAAACAATTTTAATTAAAATAACAAAATTCACTGGAAAAATTAAAAAAAAAAACAAACTTCAACAAATCTCAAAAACAAGATCATTTTTCGATATACAGTGCTATCAAGAATACGCAAAGAAAAAAAAATCAGCCACAACGGCTGCTCCTTTTGCAAAGAGAAATACCCTGCTTCTTTTTTTGAAAGATTGGACTGAAGGTGCGCTTATCACTCGTAAAGGCAAAAGATTGATAAATATAGGCCCCAGAAAGACCAGACATCTCTGTCCAATGGTCTTTCTAGACGAAGAGATTTTAATTTTTGATGACTCGACGCTTCTGGTGTGATATCCGTGACATAATTTGTGTGGACTAAGAACTCCTTGTCTTTGTTGAAATATATAACCGCTTTGAGAAGATACAACCTCCTAAGATCCAATAATTGTGCTTCTTTAAATAACAGTTCGCTAGGGTAAGTGCGTTCTTTTTTGAATAATATTTTGAATATAATGAACTGACAATCGTCTTTCGAATAATTTGCGTCTTCTTAAGTGTGCGTCAGAAGCTCCACCCAGTCAATAAGCCATAAGCTAATCGCGATTCTATCAATCCGAAGTGAAAAAATTTCAGTTGATTCAAATCTAACACTTTACTGAGATAGGTACTCAACTTACATTTTCCCAGAATTGAACGCAAAGTTTTTACGACTGACGAAACGTGTTGGTGCTACTTGAGATGAGAGTACAGAGTTACGCCAAGAAATTCAATATTCTTCATATCATATCATATAAGATCTTCAGAAATTATTTTAAAGATATAACTTCTCAATGATTAGTGATAGTGTACTATATCTAGTAAGATGATTAACATAACTTGAGACTGGTAAGTAAAAGGTCTTTTCAAAATTAATTGTCAATAATTTGTAGTTGAACCGATCAAAAATCTCGTTTAAATCTAGTTCAATTGATTGATTCAGATTTTCTCAGTCATGTGATTTGTAGAAAATGAGCGTATAATTGGCATAACTTATAATCTCATCAACTGTATCGAAGCTCAGTAAACCATTTATATAAACAAAGAATAAAAGTATATGCAAGTGAAAACGTTCAGAAAGTTGAAAAATTAGTATTGGCCGATTGAAGAATAAAATTGTGGCAGATAGCTAAAGAGTTACAGATTAGTAAAGAGCGAATGCTCACACCAATCGACAAACAACGACGACTGGCGAGTTGTAAGGATTTTTGGAGTTGTGTCAGAACGATTTGGAGAAATTTGTAACCGCATTGTAACAGTAGACGACAACTGGATTCTTCAGTAGGATCCGGAGTCCAAACAAGAGTCTATGCAGTGGATTAAAAGAAGAGAAAGATCACCAAAGAAATTTGAAGTGGAAAACTCGGCCTTTAAGATTATGGCGACTGTTTTCTGGGATAGTGAGAGAATTTTATTAATTGATTACTTGCCTAAAAGAACTACCATGAATGGTCAATAATACGCAAATTTATTGGGTCAGGCACGTGAAGCAGTCGTACAGAAGAGACGTGACAATTTGGCGCGCGGTGCGTTGTTTTTGCAAGACAACGCGACCATTCATAACGCTGGTGTTTTGAGGGATGCTTTGAAAGTGACTGGATTCGCAGAAATTGACCATCCCCCCTATAGTCCGGACCTGGCTGTCAGTGCCTTTTTCCTTTTCGAAGCTGAAAAAGGAGTTAAGGTTGCGAAGATTTTCGGATGACAATGAGATGAAGTCAGCCGTGGAGAGCCATTTTCAAGATAAATGTTTCAACAATATTATTTCAATGGTATATAGACATTGTATTCACGATGTGAGAAGTGCATTTCACTTGAGGGTGATTATACTGAAAAATAAAAATTAAAAAACTAAACTTTTCTCTCATTGAGTACGCTAGGCCGCGAAGTTATCAGCCTACTCTCGTATACATGCAAGTATTTGACGAATTTTGACATTATCAGGTATAATTCAACTAAAACCAAAATGTTTCAACTATTTCGTTTCATCAGATTGATCATTGTTTATTTTTCAAGTTGTCGCAGCTCTTCTGAATATATCGATTCGGTAGAGCAATTTCCTCTTGCATATCCACCATATAAGGTTCGATTTGGAATCAGATATTTTCCATACCCCCACAACTCACTCGGTGATCCCTAAAGTAGATACCATTCTCAGCAAATCGCTACATCCCATACAACCTCCAATCATACAATTTATCACTCTGGAATCCCAGACAGGAAATAAGGTACCACCATTTTCTTGTAGACCTACACGATGTCACTAGATTATATTCCGGTGACAGTCCTAACGTTCAATTCGCGGCCATTTACACGTATATAATCGTGTTGAATCCCACTGCAGATGCCACCGTATGTATGTACTACGACCGAGTCGTATGGCGGATAGAAGATGGGATATTTCGGTATTGTGAAGGCTTTGTTGTGAATGTCATGCTCTAAAACGAAAATACCTTTCTTCAGTTCATCAGGGCAGGAATCAAAAATCAAACTAATTTATCTGTAGACTTTACGTTCAAATTTAATATATATATATATATATATATATATATATATATATATATATATATATATATATATATATATATATATATATATATATATATATATAAGAAAATGAACAATAGAGCATTCATTCGAAAAATTGAAATTAATCGAAAGAATGTTATAGTAGAGCTAGATATGTGAATGTGTACGATGTGATGTCTCCATTATCCTTCAAGGGATAAATGTTAGAGAAATATTGAAATCGATGCTCCACCTGATGGAGGTGCGAGACATATATGTTTCGTTCTGCAAGGAACTCGTCAGTCGCACCACGTCCATCGAAGTGAGGCAACGATTTCAACCTCCAAGCATCTTCTGTTGACTTCAAGCGGAAGATCGTAGAGTAATGAATACTCTACAATTCCATCTATAGAAATCAGTAGGAAACATCTCTCTCGGATTACAGACACACCAAGCATCGAAATTTCACATATCTTCTATACCCGTAGGTATCTACTAAATTGCAATGTCTATTTGACAAATATCATCGAACGATGTTTTTAAATGTCAATAGGTTGCGTTAGTAGTACGCTCGCGTTTATTCCCGTATTTCAGGGGACTATTCGGCGATATCTCTGAAAAAAGAGAATATTATTATCACGGGATCATAAGATGCCTGAGGTAATTAGAATTGACTTGATTGTTATTGGTCCACCAGTCTTCATTCAAGAAAAATTAGATAACGAAATGAAAAGTGCAGAGCTCCTGATCAGTGAAATTAGAAAATTTTATACAAAAGTTTCGAATGAACATTGTGGTGAAGTAGAGAATGAAGTTTTCTAACAAAATATTAGGAAACAAAAATTTCATCCTAAATCTGAAAAGAAACCTTGTGAGATTTGTGAGAAGTTGGGGTCACCAAACAGATTTCACAGACAGGATATTTCTTGGAATAAACATAGAATAAAAACAGTTAATAACACGGAACTTCAAAAAGACTTGAATGATAGAATACCTAAAAAAACAACAATCTTGAGAATGGAGCGGGAAATGTTAATATGATTTTTATGATATGATTCTTATGAAAAATCATAAAAATCTTGAAAAATTGAAATTTATAATATAATCCTCTGCTTGGAATTAATTGTCTCAAAGTTTTTATTTATAATATTTTATCCATGCAATCACCATATTATGGTTTTGAGAAATTGAATACAATATTGATTGGATTACTACCTGAGATACCGACCTGTACATTCTTATTACAAGATTATAGATTGAAAAAAATTCCAAATGATGAAATGAACTAATCATTTACAGAGTAAAGCAATCAACCAATTACCTCAGTATCCTCCTATAAATATAAAAACTAGTTATAGCACTATGGCAAAAATGAAATAATTTTTCATATCGAGCAGAAGTATCAAGGAAAAAATAAAATTCAAGAAAAACTTGTTGAAAAAATTGATTACTCAGATGCTAATAAAATCTTAAAGATGAGAAAAAATCGCAAATGTATTCCAGTAAGCTCCCAGCAAGCTCTAGCTAGATTACATTCCGTTGACAAGTGTAATGCACAATTTGCAAACATATATATGTACATTTATAATGTTGTTAATACCCAACGCAAAAGCCACCAAGCGCTGCGTCGTCCGTTTCCCTAAAAGGAAGTAGTAAAGTGAAGACGATTAGGATGGTAAGTCTATAAATTTCCATCGTGTTTCATTGTTCATTACGTGTATTTGCACGAATAGAATTTTCACCGGCCATTAGGTGTAGAAGTATATATCTTTGTGTGTGTTTTAAAATGAGTTCCTTGTAATTACCAATTCGCTAAGGTTTTTGATTTAATGAGTTTGAACTTATGTAGACGTTTTTAAATCCAATCTATTCTCTTGGTTACTATGAATGAATAATCCTCTCAAAAACGTTGAATTAGATAATCACTACTTACAGAATTTGAGTGGTGAGTTTAACAATGAAATTATCAACATAAAAAATTTTAGTTTTTTGAAATATCTTCGAACTATTAGACATAAGCACGTTAATTAGAATAGAAATATAAGAGATAGAAATAAACTGACCAAGTAATGAGAATAATATTCGAAAATGAAATTTAAATTGAGAATTTAAATCCCTATTCAATGAGAAAATGACTATAACTGAAAAAATTGGAATAGGGAAAAAGGCTTTTAAATTCTAACATGAATGAATACTCGTATAACATAATTTGAAATTGAATGAAACACCGAAGCTATTTGCATATAAAAAAAATTTATGAAATTCTTAAATGCACGGGTATATTTTCACGACAGGAAAGAGATTTTGTGAACTGATAAAAGAGATATACTGTCTAGTATTTACTTCTATCGAAGTAATGGAGGAACCGTTTGAATAAATGAAAGAAACATGTTCAAGATGTTTCGTTAACTATTTGTATTAACTTTCGACCTGAGTAAGCTTTCAATCTGTAATCAGAAAAAGAAACTTATCTGTTTAAAGAAGTAATTACCATTTATTAGTTGATGATTCAAGACTGATAAGACTTAAGTCTCCCGGCTTAGGACAGCAGATACAGCTGGCCTCCAAATACTAATATAATTTGAGCTGGATAACAGAAAGTATAGAAACGGACATGAATATGAGTGAGAGAATGCAACAACCCAGATCTATATGTATGGAAATGATGATTATATGCACTAATCATGCCTCAGTTTATGTTACAGCTCCACAAAAAGCTAGGTTCGTTAGTTTTTGATGATAGGGGTATGAAATCTGGAGACTAATAGTTACTGTGAATAAACTACGTCACTGGTTCCAAACCTGGAGAATATGGTTGAATAAACTGGGAAAAATTGGACACTTTTCCAGTCAGTTTATAACATACTTTTATTATCTAGTTATTAGATTTGTATACATCTACCATCACACACACAAGATGTAAACCTGCGATTAACCTCTGGTTAAAAACCTGAATGACTGCTAAGTGAGAACGGAAAGTTAATGAATTGTACCACACTACAGTTAGCTACAGTGAAGATGGGGTGGGTTAATTGAGTAAGAAAAATTTAATGCCAGGCACCAAAGATTTGAAAGTTCTCGGTACAACTCAATTGGTTTTCTGGTGGATCAAACAACAACTCCACCAGATGTAACAGTTCTTAATCTTAGTTCTCACTAACAGTAATATCCACTTGCTTCAATAAATGATGATATTATTATATAATTGATAATTTGAAATATTAAAAAAAGAAATTGAAACGAATAAAAAAAAACTTGTCTAAAAATCACTGATTAATATTCTCTTAGCTAAGAGGACTTAATCGTTACAAGAAAATATATATATATATATATATATATATATATATATATATATATATATATATATATATATATATATATATATATATATATATATATATATATATATATATATATATTTAATGAATGTTTTAATAAAAAGGAATCTTCAGATTTATAACGTGATTAGTTCACGGTTCATGGTTCAAAAAAAAATTATGTTTTATTGCGTATCAGCGATTCAGAAAACAAAGAATAATTTTGGCACTTGAGTTGAAGAATCAAAATTGTTCTTACATTTTGTTGAGTTTTCGAGTTGAGTTGAAATTTACTGAACAAAAGTAGCCCTCTGAAAAAGTAAAATGATAATAGTTACTATAATTTTTCCAAATATCGCCTAAGTGTTTATTATTTTCGAAATCATTAGAGCAGAAAACACTGAGGGACAACAGGTCAGCGACAGAAAAGGGTTTGATATACTTTTGATGTATCTTGGTCTTGATTTCAACACACTCTTGAGAAATACAAGTTCATAACGATTTGATCACATGAATATCAAATTGAAACAAAAACAGAAATGGAAATAAAACATATTCTGGTTTTTAAGTGTAAGAGATATTAATGCTATTAACAAAAATGTATATGAGGTATTTTCAAAGGAAACAATAATGTTATATGTAGATATACAAACATATATGTTTAAATAGTTTAATGTATTGAATTTTCAGTATAAGAAGAAGTTCAGAAAGTTCAGTATTATGACGGATTTAAGGCTCTCAGTAACTTACCAAATATATCGAAAATTAATACTAGTATTAAGATATTTGAGCGTGAGAGTATATTTAGAAAGTATATTTCAAATAATGAAATAGATATGCAAATAAAAATTGACAGTTCAAAATAGGTAGATTTTCTGTATAGCTTCAGCTGAATAATTATTATTATTATTATTGCAGTGTAAAATGAATTCAATCCCAAAATTAAATTTTTGATTAATTAAATTTGTTAATTAAACCCTCAAATGCAAGATTTTCAGCTGTATGTTATGTATAATTGAGAGTAACGGCTATTAACCCTTGCTCACGTAATTGTAAAGTATAGAATCTGTAGAAAACAATGATATTCGAAAGGTAATTTTCAAGTAATTTGCATCTAATATTCTCCATTTCTTCAATCATCCAAATGACTATCATTGTAATATAAAAACTAGGTTATCAAGAATTCCAAATACAATTTGAAAACTTCCGAATACAGACTCCGTCGCACTATCGAATCACTGCAGAAAGCAGAATAATCAATTTAGTTTTTCATTTATTATCCTGTTTCAAATCGAGTTGCAGCCGGTATTTGAGAAGTACTTGTTTCATCAGGCAATTAGTTTTTATCAATAGCATGTTCGTTAGACATTTTTCCAAATACAGGTTCATGGGTTTACCGGTCTTCAACCATCGTGGTTCTGTTAGGAGATGATCTTCACACATGCCTGTGAACTAATGATTTCCACAACGTTAAATGAAGCTGAACAAAAAATTTAATTATACAGGAGAGTATGAAGAATTAAGAAAAAACTCTCTGAAAATTTGCCGAAGTAAATGAAATTGAATTCGAGACAGAGTAGGACTTTTGATATACACAATTAAGTGTTATTTAAATTTTTGAGTGATGTTTATTAGAATTTAATTGCCTTCCTGGTACTTACTGAGTAATTTACGATTTTATGAGAAATATTCAAAGATAACTTAAACTGTTCTTTTATATGAAAAATTCCATAAAATCGCCACATTAAATAATTTAGATGTTTGTCTGTTATGTGACTGAAACATATCTGATGATAACAACTAACAATTTTCGTACTGTTCAAGTGTTTGAAATTTAGGACTAAAAATATTTTTGAGGATGGTGCTTTTGTCATCTAGTGTAAAGTAAGTAAGTCGCAAATGCAGACGATGAAAATATCGAATGAACATACATAATGATCACTTGAATGGAATTTAGAAGATTTGAGGTACAAAAGCAGGATTATTTTCGTAGACAAACGTGTTCTGAGTAACAAGTTTGAAAATGCAAGGTTTTGGGTGGCTCAAATGAAGAAAACAAATGTGTATATATTTCTACATAGTGATAAATAAATGGATATAGATATGAAACACAATAGAATATATCAATTTTGAAATTGTTTGACAATTTTGAAATTAAAATACAACATAACATAACGTCTGTAACTGTAGTTAATTGTGTAACCACAGTTTTAAGCAAAAAGTCAAGGGTTTAATCCCTTAAACCTTCAAGCATGGAAAATGCGATATGTTATATCCATAAAAGCAACGGAAGAAATCTTGTAATTGGCATAGTAAAGTCACTCACATGAGTCGTTCGGGAGAGACACTCAAATATTTTCGATTTTATATAGGAAAACCGCTAAATTCACATCACAGGAGGATGAATAATATCGCTCTCATCCAGATGGATATGCCACTTCAAAAAAAAAGTTAATTATAAGAACTACACAATATCGATACTTTCATGTGTTAAATTGAAATTTAGGATATTGGAAAATTCTATTCAATTCATTTAGTCATTTATTGATCAATACACCACTCAACACCTTAAAACAGTTATTGAGTGAGAAATATATAATAAAATTCACAATTTAACTATGTAAAACGAAACAGAAATACAAGCTCACGAAAAATATATATTCACGATATAACTCTGTGAACCAACTAACCAAAAAAACACTTTTTATCAAAACTACAACAAAAGTAATCCTAAATCTAGAAAACAGTTAGAGGAGAGCACAAATTTCATTAAATGATCACCAAAGTGGGTCGCCACATTGGAGGTGGATAAAAATTCGTATTTTGTCAAAGTAATTTCGGAACACGTAACTTTAAAAGAGAAAGGATATAGAACAATCAACAAGAAAGCTAATCACCTCGAGCTGGAAGGCAATCCCCAAATATTTCCTACGTGTTTCCAGTAATGAAACATTAAATCTGGTAGTAATTAACTCATGAGATATACCTAACCTGACAATACGTCCCGCTTTGGGCATGACAGTCCCGCTTTCAGTCAGTCTGTTCCGGTGTCCCCAGCGAGGTTGATATGGTCCCACTTTTGCAAACAGATCAAATGATGTCATAAAGTGTATTTTTCTCGAATTCAATTTTATATAAAATTGAACGAATTACTCGGCAGAGCTTGGAATGGAAATGGTTGCCCATATAGTCCATAAAACTGCTACTGATTGTCCTCCTGTTGACTTGTAATACATCACATTGACAATATACTCATTTGTTGACATCTACAGCTATCGAGTAAACACTATTTTCTGAGTATCGACAAATGCCAAATATTTCAAAGGCGTTTTTCGAGAATTCCGACTCAAAATTGTGATTACATTTTCTGCACACACAAGCAATATTTCATGAAGCTGTTCTGAAAATCGAAGGCCACTACTGGAGCTTCCGTAATGTCCCGCTATGGTAAAATACCACCTTAAATATACCTCGTTCTACATAAACACCATCATAGCACAGACATAAATAGTTCAGAAAACGTCTTGGAAGGTATTCAATATTTTTTATTCAAGTTGCGTATCATGGAATCCAAACGACAATATCATATTCTAGTTTTGATGGTATTGAGGTATGGTATAGAAGTATAGTTGATGCAAATTGAGACAGCCATTTGGAATTTCCCTTTTAATAAATGTTTCTTCAGAATTTGAAACAATGTTATTCATGATGATAATAATAATGACTAGCAAAAGTTGACTGTGTGTCAGGATTTTGGTACAAGTAGAATTCTTAAGTTAACTAGTAATGAAAATATAAGTATTTAAATTGAAAACGACAACAGTGAAAAGGTAAAACTTGTTAAATACTTAGGCGTTATGTTAGATGAGAAATTGAGTTTCAATGATCATGTCGACTTGATATCGTCTAAAATCTCCAAGAAAATCAATTTTCTCAGAGGAATTGGAAAAAATCAGACCAGATATATAAAGTTATTGCTCTTTCAGTCGATAATTATGCCACACTTTGAATATTGTTCCACTATGTTATTGGGATTGAGTAGAGAAATACCTCAACGGTTAAAAAAGTTACAGAATAGAGCTATGCGAACAATTTTGAAATGTAATAGATATACTCCAATCCAAAGCATGCTAAATTCTGTACATCTATTAATTTCATGATTATTCACGTTATAATCAAAATGAAATATATTTTTTCATTTTTAATTCCATGCAAATTTTTAATCAGGAGCTCTTTCGTTCGTTCAAACCAGTCATAACTGGACCATGAGGACGTAGGTAGGAAGTAGTTTAATATCATCTTAGTAGTAGAAAATCTGTTTTATATTCAAATATGCTTTGTGGCATATTTCAAACCGCTCATTATTGACAATAAAAGAGTACCGACTATTACATACCTACAATAAGTTATTTCGCTTCGAAAGTATTTCAAAAGCAGATATGCTGGTTCTAGCCTGTTTCTTAGTTTCCACTGAAATTTATCGATACAAGGCTTGACCAAAATGATGTTAACAATGATGGCAACAGCCGTTAAAATGATTTAATGGGAATGCTTCCCGGTATTTGCATAATTCGATATGGCTGAGTGGGTGTCCTGAGCAGAAATAAACGTGAAGACAATCGTTTATAGCACTGGTAGTAAATTATGAAGTAAAGGATGTTGTGGGGCATTGATTTCATGGACAATCAATCATTTTTTATACATCAAGAATAAACAAACATAAGGCATTTTTATTTGCATCAAATTCAGCGATAAGCCAAAATAAAATGAAAATTCGAGTACTTTTCAGCAAAATTACCTGAATCTGAACCAACTCATTGCAGAAAAATTAATTATGCAATAAAACTATATGAAGAAATTCTGACTGAAAGCAACTGACATAGTTGTTTTATACAATAAATTTTTGCTATTACGCCATTATAAATAAGTGAATACGCACATTCAAACAAACAAATGATACATCCAAAAAACACGACGAAACAATAGAGCAACATTTTCCTATCTCGGTTTTCGGAAGTACACGGAGTTGATTATCAAACCTTGCAGAAGAATATCAAGAATCTCATCAAATTGGTAAAGATATGATCGCTTTTACAGATACTTGTTAATGGGATCTCTGCCCTGTACCCATTTCGTTTCAATTCAAAATTCTATCTTATATGTAATCTGTTCGATCTTTTTCTGCTTCCTCGTTAGAAGTGTTATTTGCATCGACTAATTATTCTAAGTTCTCTTCTCAGGAATCTGTTGATACATCTTCAGGTTCTTTATTCTAAATATTCTCTACTTTAAATGAGAGGTAATAATAAAATCTTGTCTAAAAATCACTGACTGAACAATTCTTTATTCGACTAGTTTCGCATTTTACAGCATTATCAAGAAGTATTATTAGTCAAGAAGTATTATTATACGGACCGTCCTGCAAGAGCTTCTTTTGGGAAGTCCAGCCAGACACCTAATTATTCTCTTTTGACACAAAAACACGTTACTGCTTCTTGATGATGCACCCCAAAAAAAAACATTGCACCCCATTAACAACATTGTGATGTGTTCCATTAGTTGAATTTCTAGTTATCTAATCAGTTGCCTCAGTTTCACCTTAGAAAAGAGGAAAAATTCTAATTAACCCCAATAACATCAATCCAAAACCAAAAGAATCAAACTCTGTTCTAGTATGACATATTACCGTATTTCAAGTTTTTTGTCATATATTCGACCAAACTAGATTCCTCACTGGGATATTCTGACATACCCCAAACGTCCATATTTCATGAAGAATTCTAATAAGATTTGCCCTTCTTCGCGTGTGACACAATCTGTCCCCCTAGGTAATAACAACTAACCCTTCTTACGTCGTTCTACTCCATCTTCGATCTTAGATCGTCAGCACCGGATGTGCGGTAAGGTTATAATGCTCGTGACAGGAATGATAATAGGAAACTTGGCAACATGCAACCGTATTAAATGGGCCGCGCGCGTCTTTTGTTTCGGTTCGTATTATCCCCGGATGATGGAATGTTTCTCTAAATGAAAACGAAACGGAGGAAATGAGTCAATATCAAATCAACTCGGACTTCGTTACTATACAAAGGGGCGACTTGAAATCATTTAAGACGTCAATTTTCATGAACCACGACGCAGTAAATTCACTACACTCTTGTGGTGTCTTCCTGAAGACAGAGTAGGACTCCCAAGCTCAATGAAATGTCAGGAGATGGACTGAATCTTGGTGTTAAATATACGGTTTGAATTTTCCTACCATTCGATATTATGAAAATTGAATATTGATTCATTCTCTTGATACTTTCCAAAATTTCTCTAATAAATATTTGAAAGCATTTGGGTCAGAATTTTATATACCAACAGAAGTCATTCTTCGCGATAAGGAACAAACGTTAATTACTCTGAGTAGATTGTTGATGTTTATTCGTTCTGTTTTAATGAGAATATATATATATATATATATATATATATATATATATATTTATTTTGAAAGTTTTTAGCATTAACAGGCTTTTTTAATATGAAAAAGTTTATTTCTGTTGACGTTTCGTTGTTATATTACAACTTTGTCAAAACTAATTCATTAGTTTTGTTAAAGTTGTAATATAACAACGAAACGTCAACAGAAATAAACTTTTTCATATTAAAAAAGCCTGTTAATGCTAAAAACTTTCAAAATAAATACCTCAAACAGGCAATAAATCAATTTCAAGATATATATATATATATATATATATATATATATATATATATATATATATATATATATATATATATATATATATATATATATACGAAATGTTTAAGATGGTTCAGGTAATTTTCAAAATACTCATGGAATTTTTGCATGGAATGAAATATTTATTTTTCGGATAAATCAAGCTCATAAACTCAAAGCTTATATCCGGATGAAGAGGTGTTGAATTCGAAACACTTAGGACGCCATGGTTTCAGGTGAAGAGTCACTATCATGATGAATGTTGAAGTTCAAATTGTGGAAGTACATAAAACGCATTGGAGCCAAATGATAGAGAAATTGAATTTGAAGTTTGTCTGCCACATCTTAATCAATCTAAGCTCAAACATAAATGTGAGTTCTGCGTGATAAAATAAAATCTTTCGTTGTTACTTATTGGCATAAATTCTAAAGAAGCATCAACCTTTTCTTAAATTTCTCAATCAACTGAATGGTGGCTATTCCACAAGAAGAAAGATTGGCATTCCCTGACAAGAAAGAATGCCATGCCCTGAATAGAACACAAAAGGTCCTCCTAAAACCGTTATGTGGTTTTTAAATAGAGCGTTAGGCTTTAGTGTCCAAAAGCTTCACTAAAATAAAAACAATACATATTGGGAACATCCTCGAGGCTGCGAAAGTTCTGTGCTGCCATATAAATTATATTAACTAGAACAAATAATATAACTTTGTCGCCTTGAAGTTGTTTTTAATAGTTACGAGTTATTTCGTGCTTCAGAAAAATTAATACATTACTCAGAAGTTAATAATTCACGATAATTTATGGATTCTATATCGAATTTCATCATTTCGTTAGCAATTAGTGTGGCAAAAAGTTACTTTCCTTCCAATCCGGGTGTAAAATTGAAATTGTACTAGCTGCAATACAATGTATTTGGAAAGTAGAATATCATCCTAGGCAACAATGAGTCACAAAAAATTTCAATCAATTACTCTTGAGGTGTAAAGTATCTCACACTATTAGAGAAGTACTCTGAAAAACCAAGCAAACATGTTCTGTCAACAAAATGGGAGCTGATGTTGCCACAGAATAAAGAAGTTTCGTGTACCTAATACTTTTTCTTGAGTTCTTTTCTGATGAGCATTTTGTTTCAAATATATTACGGAACGGCTACTCTTTCACTTGCGATGAGGTCAAGTTTTCTTCAAAAACTTTTCCTGCAAAAACAGTCCTTTCAAATGTAAAGGTCTCAAATGAAGGTGCAAGTGCAACCTACAAGAAGTCTTTTAGTAAATAAATCACCATATCGAATGACTCAGTCTTAATGGAAATAAACAATAAACGTAAACAATAAATTCTTTTATCAACACGAGGTACTTCCATTCCAATTAAGAATCAATGGACATTTATCTTCGTTTCAAACGCCGACGGGAGAAATACATGGAACATCAAGTTCCTTTAAATCTTTTAGATTTATTACTTAATATGCGATACACCTTGAGATTACATACATAAATAATGCATTACTGGTCATGCTGTTATAGACTGACAAATTTGAAATTGAAGATGCTTCCATGGAAGAAATGAAACGCTTGTCTGGCTCAAATTCAATTATTCCAACACAATAATATTGATTTGTATAATAGAGCTATAACCATTAATATAACCCATCAAGAGTGAACAGAAAACTTGGGAACATTTTTATTAGTTGTTATATTAGGAGGTTCGCGCAGCAATAATGCCATAGATTACGTGATTGAGTGTAATCAAAATGCAATCCGTTCTCTAGAGGTTTTTGCGAAACACCGTCAACTCCATTGTATTGAAATAGAACCGCATGTGATGGATTTTATTGAAGTCATTGGAGGTTTTTGCTGCTCACATAGCCCCATGAAAGTGTAAGAGTATTTGTCCATCAGTTTGCAAAAACACTATCCAACATAATACCGCATTTACTTCGAACTGTACGCACATATTTCAGTATATCGTACGAAACGATACTTTCGATTGAAATAACCAGCCTTATATAGAGGTATAAAAACTATATCCACAGTATTGCAGGCAATCCGAATCCGTATATCAATCACTTCGTGTCACAAGGTGAAATTATATCCTACAATTCCAAGGAATAACGAATTAGATTATTCATACATTTATTTATTCACTTTGTTCATCTCTGTTACATTAACTTTCAAGCAGGTAGGTTATTTCTTTTCTGCTATCGTTTGGGTGAAACTAGATGTGGAGCTCAGTGATTTAAATATTTTTTGTGTGGAGTAATACGGTTGGTTCATTTTGATTCACATATTCCGGATGATATTATTCATTGGGGCGAGTTTTTTCACTTGGAATGATGAATGTATACGTTGTTGGGAAGTTCTGAGCAGTTTTGGACGATCAGGGATGAACCTCAAACAAGAATGTATGTTTTCATTTTCTGAACATATTTGTTGTTTTTCTGAAGCAAGTGTTGATTTTGAATCGAAGGTAGCTCTCATAAAACAATGAAGTATAATTCATTCATGGAACTCATAAATTCAAATTTGGAATTCACTGAATGGTAGAGTTGATTGTACATAAATGAAAATTATGAAAAATAATCAAAACAAACATCACTATGTTACTATGATATACTAACTTGTTCTGCCAACAAAAGGGGTGCTGATGTTACAACAGAATATAAAAGATTTGTATACTTCCTACAATATATTTTCGAATACTTTTTCTGAAGAGCTCTTGTTCCAAATATACTCAAATTCCGAATCTACTGAATGATAGAATTGATTGTACGTAAATGGAAATAATGAAAAATAATCAAAACAAACATCACTACGTTTTCACAATGTAAAAGATTTGTATACTTCCTACAATATATTTTCGAATACTTTTTCTGAAGAGCTCTTGTTCCAAATATACTCAAATTCCGAATCTACTGAATGATAGAATTGATTGTACGTAAATGGAAATAATGAAAAATAATCAAAACAAACATCACTACGTTTTCACAATGGATTAGTTTATGAAATACAACGACAAAAGTCGTCAGAATTGAGTTATTCAGAAGGCCCAGAATTACACAATACATTATTTGGAAAAATTTAAGCAATGTTTCGGATTACCAAAGGTGTTTCATACTTTCCGTATCATTTTTGTGATCGGAAGAATTTGGGACAACAAAACGAAAATGAAAGAAAGCTAAAATCTTTTCCTTCTTCATAAAGTAGGCCATTTTGCCTGCCGTTCATCTTATCCTTATATTATCGTTCATATATTATACAGGTAAGTAGATTGTTCTTCACAAAGTGATAATCAAGAATTTTTCAATAATTGTAATGGAAATCTCATATTAAATCTTTCGAAAAAAAGCTCCAATAAAGGAAAAATGTTCCAGAATTTCTTTTAACCATAATTGCATGATCGAGTAAAAAAAATTTTTCGAATTAACTGATGCATAATTATTTTATAAATAGCGATAAAAATTTTTCAATTCATCTATCCAGTAGATGTCTGAGTTTTATACATTATCAATATCCATGTTTAATGAGTATATAAATAATAATAACTCATGGAATATTCAAAAACAACGAGTCTAGAGGTAGGCAGAGTCCCTGTGTTCAGCTATATTTTCCACACAATGGAAAAATTTTAAATATAACTCCTACAGTTCTTGGAGGTTATGTTTTCAAATAAGTTTTTTCCTTTGTATGACACTTTTTTTCAAATTTTGAAGTTTGTCAAATTTGTTTTTGAAATATTCGTAGACAACCTCATATGTTTCTTCAATTAATATAACTTTTACAGTTTTTGCAAGCGGATCTTGAATTTTTCCAAATTAATCTACACGCTGGCTGTTCCGAATCAGATGACATCTCACTCATATTATTGGAGAATTTGAACCAAAATTTTAAATCAAGTCATTTGAATAACCCAAAATTTGAATAACCAACCAATTTGGAAAAAAATTTCACCCAAAAAGCACTTGTTCATTAGTTCGATAGGTATTAATCAACCTACGGTGTTACCATAGAATAATATGATATGTTTGAATGCTGTGTTGTCATTGAAGCAGTAGTGTGTGCGTTGTTCTTTCCAATTAACTAATTGAATTTCTAATGCGTTCTGGAAGAAAAAGTTTCATGTACTTCTACTCCATATAAGTTTCTACTGTGTCAAAATTCACGTTCATTCGTTCACGCCGTTTCCTCAAAAGAAATACAAAAATTCTGCTTCACTTATTGATATATAGACAACATGGAATTGATAATTGATGAATTTTCTCATATATTAACAAAAATGCGCATGACGTGTTTCGAATTACTACTTCTTTATCAAATGCTGAATTAACAACAGATGGAATCTTACAAATACAATACTTATAGCTAATGTCACCGAACATACCAGGTATGTTCTGTGAGTACATGTACTACTACGTTATCTAAATGGTGACAGTTACGTTGATGGCACTCTTCTAATCGGACTCGAAGAATACGGACGACACGCTGACACTTAACTCTGGATATTGCTGCCATTTCTAACCTCATGTTCTGCTTCACCTGTTTAGAGTTTGTTGGTTTGTTCTCGTAAACTTCACTTTTTAGGTATCCCCATACGAAATAGTCAAGCGGGCTAATGTGTGGGCTTCTGGAAGACCAGTTGATGTTACCCCTACGCGAAATCACTTTATTCGGAAATACCGCATTGATGACTTCCATCACTGCATTCGATGTATGGCAAGTGGCTCCATCTTGTTGAAACCATGTTCTTGAGTTGAAACCATCAAACTGATGTTTTTGATGATTTTTTTATGTTTAACGCTTGTCTTCGCTTATGGATGGATAACGACGGATTTTGACGAACCGACGCCTCCACTTTTTCGATGGTTTTCTCGTCGCGAACTGAACGTGGGCAACAGGAGTTTTGGATTTTTGCCGTAGCACCTGTATTTTCGAACGTATGGATCCATTTTCTAATGCTATCGTCACTTGGTGCGTGGTATGTACGGTATTCTGCACGATATATACGTTGAGCATTTACTACTGAGTTACCATTACGATAATACTCCTCCACAGAATGGCGGACGCTACGAACCCCTCCCCGCTCCTTACGAACCCACCGTTTCAAATACAGCGCGAAAACAAATATCCGATATTCTTTTTGGACACCCGTATTTGTAAGATTTCATCGCTAGTTAATTCAGCATTTGATGAAGAAGTTTTACTTCGAAACGCGTCATGAGTATTTTTGTTAATATTCATTCCTCAATTGAACAACCATGATATCCAGGAGCTGTGGTTTCAACAAGACGGCGCAACATGTCACACAGCTCGTGCCACAATCGATTTATTGAAAGACACGTTTGGTGACCGCCTAATTTCACGTTTTGGACCTGTGAATTGGCCTCCAAGATCTTGTGATTCAACTCCGCTAGACTACTTTCTGTGGGGCTATGTAAAGTCATTGGTCTATGAGGATAAGCCACAAACGCTTGACCATTTGGAAGACAATATTCGCCGTGTTATTGCCGATATACTGCCACAAATGTTGGAAAAAGTCATCGAATATTGGACGTCCAGATTGGACCACATCCGAGCCAGCCCTGGTGGTCATATGCCAGAAATCATATTTAAAATGTAATGCCACAAGATTATCTTTCGAATGAAAAAAATTCTTGTCAATCGAATGATCCGTCGTTGCTTCATTGCAATTTAAAGTTCTATACCTCTAAAAAAAATCACCCTTCATATTGCTCGATAGTTACATAATTTCTGATTCTCAGTATTTGCATATTTTTACGTAGTGTTTCATTCATACAAATAAACTACTCTATAACTCATTGTTTTATTTATTACTTTACGGAGATTCTAGGTACAATTTCATTAGCATTAACATGATTATATACTCGTAGAGCCTTTCAAGGAAATGTCGGCATGCAATACGAACCCATCAGAAAAAGGAATGCCCCCCAGATTTATCACAGCCAATTCGATAAATAGCATGCAGAGAACCGAATGGACTTGCCGAGCATAGAGTACGTTGTTTCCCAATTACTTCTATGGAATTCTCCTCATCCATTCTTCATCCCCATATCATACTGATTGAATTAACGTTAGGGGTTGGATGCTTTATCAGGGGCGATATTTATAAGACGCATATGTGCTATCACATAAATTCAGATTAATGGAACGATTTCCTTATTTATTTCGCAAGAAACGGCACGCCCGGCTCAGATGTCGAGTGGATCCACCCCCTGCGGTCTGAGTGCATCGGGTGATATTGAGGGGGTGATAAACGACAGAACTGGATGAACTGAGAGTAAAGAGGGTATTGTCGAAAACTCGTGTCTCAATGAAATTGAATAGTAACCGGAAATAACCGAAAATTACATTAAAAAGAACGACACAGAAAACACATTTTTCTGCATTGTCAAATAAAAAAGACTCATGCGACAAATTGTCAAAATAAAGTAGTATGGTCACTATAGAATGCCTGTTATTCGTAATTCGTAATCAGAATTGTGAATTACGGAATAAACATTACAAAAAAAAATTGTAAAACGAAATCATAACTTACTGTTAACTGAGGTATCACACGTGACTACCTTGAATACAAGAAATTCTTAAGAAGCCAGGTAAATTATTAAATAATTGAAAATTATTGGAAACATAATAATAATAATAGTAATAAATTGTCTTTATAGCCAAATTGTACAAAAATAGAGGCGAAGTCTAGCTAAAAGCTACTCCACTTAACCTATATATATAAAAATAATACATGAAATGGATAATAAATTAATAGCAAAAGGAAGCGAAAATTAATCACAGAAACAATATGTTCGAAGAGAAACAAAACATATCATTTTAAATAAATAATTAAATAAAATAACAGAAACATCAAGAAGGTTTTGAAAAATGTGAAGTTATAATATTACAGTTATCAAAACTCGAATCTTATTAGGTAGAAGAATTAGAAGATTTTTGATTTGAATTGAAAGATTTGATTTATGTTAATAAAGACATTTATTATTATTATAAAAGCTCACACAACCTTAACCGTCAAATATTCATAGAGAGCATACATCAAGAGATGTATGCTCTAAGAAGAGAGCATAGAGAGAGCATACATACATCTAACTAAACAAACCGATGTTTTTCAACTCGACACACTTTCATTTCACAATTGTGTCGAACGTTTCTCATCTACGATTGCAAATGTGGTTATTTCGGATTGAAAGAAATCAATTTGAATGTTAATGCCCGTTAAACGCTCTATGTAAATCAATTTCCAATTGTTGGGTACCATCGTAATGGTGAAACATACGGCACAATTGATTGTTGAAATGTTTGAACTGAAAAATAGTTTTGAAATTTAAGAGATTAACTACATTGAAAAAAAGTAGAAGTCTTAGTGATAGTAACTGACCTTATATTCGC
Organism: Henosepilachna vigintioctopunctata; assembly: GCA_030704895.1. Classification (NCBI taxonomy): domain Eukaryota; kingdom Metazoa; phylum Arthropoda; class Insecta; order Coleoptera; family Coccinellidae; genus Henosepilachna; species Henosepilachna vigintioctopunctata. Next base: position 3,009,645 of record JARQZJ010000033.1, on the reverse strand, counting down.
CAACTTCACAACAGGTCTGTAGGGGCTCTTCGTCACACTTTTGAGGCAGCTATCAGAAAACTCTCGACTTATCGAATCTGCACTATCACTGTAACAGTTCAAACTTTTGTAAGACGCGCTTTTTCTGTCTATTCCACTCAGCGATCCTCTCGAATTGGATCTTACGTTCTTCCAATTAGGTACTGTCACTGGTACACCACAATATTCATACTCATGTAAAGAGTTTCTCTTAGAACACTTTTTCCGAGGTTTTTTCAATTCGCCACGTAAGTCAGAACTCGAAATTGTTTGAAACTTTCGCACATTTTCGATCGTCATATTATTCACTTGGGGATACACCGAGTCTAAGTTGTAGTATTTCATAAAAACTCCAGAATCGAAGACATCTTCATAATCTAGATCGGTACTTAGAGTATAGTTGATGTCGAAAGGTTTCCTATTCATATAATTTTGTGGTGGAAACATATCATCAGAAATATCCGTGTCTGGTGTTTTATAACCAACAGAAAACTCCTTAATCTCTTCGTTCTCATCTATATCTGACATATAGTGCTCGTTAAAGTAAACACACTGGTATTCGGGAGATATCTCCAAAGGTTTACTTTGGTTCAATTTCTGTTGAATTTCTTTTCGGAGCTTCTCTACCTCCTCCAGTTCTTCCATAATGACAGAGCTTCTTGAGAGATATTTACTTTTGACAGTTCTACTGGACATTTGTTTCGGAGGAGGCTCTAATGAGGGTTTTGGTGATTCCTCTGATACTACCCGACGTATTGGAAAAGGAGACAGACTTAAGCTTCTGTCTCGAAATGCACCAAAACCTGGTTTATCTCTTTGGAATGTCGAGGACCGCGGGAAGATGGGAGATCGACCTGGCGAGAAGTCAGTGGTGGATCTCGAACTTAATATTCGACGATATCCACACCCGCCTCTGGTTTGAAGATCGAAACGCGAAGTCATCATGATGTTGGCCATCGGAGGAGGCGTTGGCAATGGTAGATCAGGCAGATAATGCGGCGATGGAGGAGCCTCTCTTTCACGGTTCGACGGCTGTTTGTCCTGTGAATGCATCGTCGAACAGCGTTTCGACAATTATGAGCAACACCTTTTCTGATCGATTTATAGGCCGAAACTAATCGATTTAACGAATACGCGTGAAACACTTTCGTTGTAAAAACAGGGTTCTTGAAGATTACGTTTTGAGTTGCGAAGGTGTCGATGGGTTTTTTCGAAGAAATGTGGGATTTTGAACGGTGGATGTCAATTTTCGAATGATTTCGTTCAATGTTCGACTTTGATATCTTCATTAGAATTTTGCAATTGTTATGCGTTGACTAAGCACAAACGCAGCAGCTGGGTTTTTGATACAACACTAAGATAGGCACTTTTTTGTTATCTGTTTTTATATAATTCATATGAAGCTGATTATTCAGATATTTCATGCGTCACTGAACAGTTGAATAGTAGAACATGTGTTTTCACATTGATACAGCTGTCGTCAAAGTTAAACTCATGTCAACAAATCAAACAGAACCTCTATAGGCTGTAAATCTTCTGCTCATAGTTGATGACTGCATAATAAATAAAATGTATCAACTGTTGAAATCAATCAATCATCTTTTCAATAAAACAATTCAATAGATAAAGTACATAAATTTGTTCTGTCGATACGTTTAATCGAAATTTCATTGTTTGTGAAGCTGTAGGATTGATTAATTTTAAGTAAAGGGCAACAATATCGGTTTTATACAAGCTACAAGAATATACAACAACATCAAGTCGTATTTTGCGACTTATCTTGGAGAACACGTTATATAGAGGAGAAGAGCCTTATATTGCTCACTTGAAAATAATGGAAGTGAAAGTAGTGAACTGTGTAATGATTGGAAAAATGACATTTAGTATTACCATCACTATTAAACACGATACCAACAAAATGAAAATGCATTTAGTAACAAAAAACATGCTTATGATAGAGAAAGTACCTAAATTTGTTTTGTTCTTGACAATATGTTGAAACGAATTGTTTTCGGTCTGCTAAATTAGATTCTGATAATTTTATGTTATGAATAAAAATATTGATTTGAGATAAGCTTTAAAATTTTGCAACAATATGAAACCCATCCTTGTTTTTGAGATGAAAGACAACAAACATAACATTGTCCAAATGAAAATAATGGATTCAATCGTACTTCAAAAAATTGAAAAAATAACATTTGACGTTGCTATTTCTATTTATCACGATACCAGAAAATATTTTTCGAACTGAGCTTCTTCTGATTAGCGAACTATTTGAAATATTCAACCAATTTATATCTAATATTCAAGATTATTGTTTGGTTATTTATTCCTAAGATCCGATATTTGCCAAACGAGCAGTATATGTATTAATATTGCGTAATATATTTCAGGAGTAATTCTAGTATGGTAGTGCATTGAAAAGTATATATAATTTCAGTTTCAACATTATTTGAAATTGAAGTCAGCTGAGATCACTCTATTTTATTAGGAAAATTTCCACATGATGTAACTCTTAACTGTTGAGGGATTCTTGAATTAACCCAAATCTAATATTTGAAATGTTGTTTTCATGACTTCGGATAACCCTAATTTTTTGTGATCTTTGATGTTGTATAAATTCTTTGAATCGTGTTAATTAATAAGAAATTTGGAAGATTGTTTCTTGTGAATCTCTTCTCATCTGTCATGGCAGTGAAATGACTTTCAATTATTATAAAACATCGATACTTTAGTTATTGAGGTTAAGTTATTCTATGGAAATAATATCCTCTATTCACTGAATTGCATTACATTTAAATACTCTAGTTTTTCAAATGACCCCTTTTTGTTGTCAATGAAAATGAACCATTTTCATTCAATTACGAACAAATACAATAACAAAACAGGTAAACTATCAAAATGTGTTAAAATCTTGGAATATTATCATTATTAATCATTGCACTTTTCAATACTGTTGATAATATCTTTCGACAACATTGATCCTCCTCTATAAATTGAAATTATAATCAGATATTTTTCATTGGTTTTCAATATTTAATCGTCATGATTTTCTTCAAAGGAGTGGAATATGATGAATACTTAAAATTCCTGGAATTTACAGAACACAAATAAATGTTAAGAGTGCTAATGAGAGTTATCATATCATGCTTTTTCGGTTGGAAAAATTCATAAATTTTGAGACAATTTCCTTAAAGCCTATACATAATAACAGGAACACAAAAAATCTAATCTCAGAATATCACCGAACTCAAGGTTGAAATATTTATTTTAATTGGAACTGTTTCCTGGAATGAACCAGTCGATTTCCACAATTGAATTTATCCCATTTAATTAACATCGTTCATTTTATTTGAATAGAGTGGTTTCTTAAACTTCATTATCCAATCACATAATAGGATCTACTAGAATTGATTAAGATCATCACATCGATTGAAAAAATCGACATTTTATTGACAACCTTATGAATAACAAAACCTGCTAATTAATTGAGGCATTTTGCTTCCTCTTAATTAACATTTTGTTTTCTATTATAATGAGTCGATGATTGTGATACTGTCTGACATAAAAAAAATTAAATTGGGACAAGCTCTGGTTTGAGAAAACTTTTTCATCATGAAAATTTTGTTTACATCGGAACGTTGTTATAATAATACTGATAGTTTTGTGATAACTAGAACTCTTCTTCAAAAAATTTCGTTCAGTTAAATTTTTTGAAATGGAGTAACACCCTCAAACATTTGTCAAGCAGTTGAAATGAATGAGAGAAAGTCAAGTTTCATGTTAATGGAACTCCATTTTTGATAAAATGATTCTGGTTTTGATGAAATATTTTGATAAAACGAAAGAAGGTATAAAAAAAAACTGGTCGCAACTTTTTCCTGATTATCAAGCAGGTATTGAAATCGAATTCGTAAAAAAGAGACAAGTATTCATTTAAATATGGAAATATGGAAAAAATGGCTATTTGTTTTCCCCCTGAAACAAAATTCAAGTGTTTTTTAAAACCTTGATGCTTTTTTTCTATAAGTTTCAATGAAGAGTTTATAATATTTCAGCAACAAAAACATTTTCAGGCCTCAAAATTTTAATATCGTTAAGTTTCAAATTTACTTAGTTATTATGAATAGGATATCTTCATAATGAATATCACGATAGATTCGACATTAAGACTCACTTTTGTCAGACTTGAAGGAAGTTATTTCGATATTAGGTCTTTACACAAAGATTTTCAGATTCAGATTAGTATAAAATTTCATGTAACATGAATACCATGTACGTATTTTATCAGTCCGTACATGACAAAATTTATATTTTACCCATTATATAAAAATGTATCAAAAAAATTTTCGAAAAATTTTGCAAAGTAATTAGGGAATAGAATTTTTACATTTTTGCTAGTAGTGAAAATTGAATTTCATATTGATATTTTAAACACAAAGCGAATAAGAGAAATAATACATCGAGCGATATCTGAATAAAATAAATAGGTATTTATTTTATTCAATGTTGTTTCTTCATTTTTTACTCACTGCGCCTCTCTTTTCATAATTTATAACTCATAGTCGTTTTCAACAGAAAACTGAAGACACAGTCACTTCGTGTCTGTCATTAAGTAATGAAGAGCAAAACTGATGAGATCTTACTACTCGTAGATCGAAACAGCTTTCATTGAGTTTAATTGACTGAAAACATTCACATTATTCAATAAACTGATTCGATAGCACTCACATAGATATCGAAAACCAGATTTATCAGCGTATTCATTTCAATTACGGAAATTATATTAATTACTTCAATTTATTTAATCTTCAATTATACTAATTAGCTTTTAAAACATTCTCTGTCTTCATTAAAATTAGGAAATTATATTTACTTGCCTTATATTTTACACAAAATACCAAGACACTACTCAATTTTGAAACCACTCCTTGAAACTATTCCGTCCTTCCATCAACCTAAATATGACTAATTAATTATCATTCTTTAAAACGAGAACCGATTATCTCATTGACGTTAAAGGGGACATGTTTTTCGTCACCAGTGTATCGTTTCGAATGCAAGTCTACATGATACGTATCGTTGCCAATTTATGGAATAAATTGCTCCGATTTTTGAAAGAAAAGTGGTGTTTTTTTTAGTCCCTCGTTTAATTCAATAGGACCCCAAAAAAAACATGTTCAAATCTACCCACGAGAAAATGTGACAAGATAAATGTCGATCAGTTCATTAAAAACTTCGTCCTTTTATGTAAATGAGAAATAGAGCTCTTGGAAACAAAGTATCAAATTCATGGATTTCAGAGGAGGATAATTGCATCTGAAGTATGTCACAACTGCTGTTACAAAAATCTTCTTGCATTTATTAAATTTGAACAAATATATTTTCCTGAAATTGATGTTATAAATTGAAAAAAATGTGTTCAGTGTTACGATCAGGAAATTCATCCAGTATTTAATAGTGTTGGCGTTTAATTGATGTAAATCCATTATAATTGAATATAACTTAAATTCAAACACTTGAACTTATGATTTACACTTTATTGACTACATAGCATGACGCGTTTCGTCGTTACAAACTAATGAAACAAAACAAAATAATGAATATTATTCTGTAAGCATCTGAAGAAGTCGTTTGTAACGACGAAACGCGTCATGCTGTAGTCAATAAAGTGTGAATCATAAGTTCAAGTGTTTGAATTTAAGTTATATTCAAATTCATCCAGATTTTCAACATACTATCTACTCAATTCGAAAACCATCATTGATTTATTCATAAATTAAACATGTTTCAAACAATTTCAAATATTTCATATACTGCCCAGTACAATATTGTTTCGGTATACAATAGCTTAATTAGGAGGATGAAAACTGATAACAGAAATTAATTAACTCACTTTATATACTCCTACTGAACGTGAGATTTTGTAGAGTTGTTAAAAGTTGAAGTGATTCCGATGTGATAATCTAATAATCACTCACATCGAAACTAATTTGCCTAAGAATAATATAAAATGAAATAAAAATAAAATAACAATATTAATATAACTATAAATTCAAAAATAATATCCGTTATCAGTTTACACCTATAAAACAACTAATACTTTAGGAAAGTTTATAAAAAAGAACAAAGATAGATTTAGTAAGTTATAGAATTCGAGTGTCTATAAGTTAACCTGGAAATGTGGAAATGTTATATTGGACAGTCAGGTAGAACATTTGTTACCAGCTTTATTAGATACCAGAATAAGAGAACACCTAAGACGCTACCAGAACAGAAAATCAGATTCTACATTCGCAAACCACTGTATCGACAACCAACATAATTTCAACAACAATTTCGAGATCTTACACATAAAAGACAAAGGCTTGAAACATAAGTTCCTGGAAGATGTCTAAATTAATAGGTACAAGAAAACTGGTTCACAACTTAACGAGCAACTCGAGGTTAACAACCCCCTATTGAAACTTAGGTTAAGTATGAGTATATAAACTAAGTTAATTCATTTCTGTACTCAGTTTTCATCCACCTGATGAAATATATCAGATTTACCAGAAATTTTACTAAAACAATATTGTAATGAATAATGAATGAAATATTTTTGAAATTATCAAAATGTGTTTAATTTATTAATAAGTTGACATAGAATTTCATGTATCTCCCTCCTGACTCAACCATCTGACTGATCTGACTGAAACGTTTCGTGTATTATATTTTCATAATTTTTTTTATTTATATTTATTTCCGTTGTTTGTAATTCAGCCATTTTCCTAGCGATTTTACCACAATAACTCATTTTTCCATTCGCCAATAGAAAAGTTCACAAAACACCAAACAGAAATGCAATTCGAAAAAGGTTGTTGGACACCATCAAACCAGTTATTAAATGTACTTTACATGTGCAATAAATGGTTTCCAAAATTTGTATGTGAAAGTACTTATATCAATCAGTTGAATAAATTGATTAAGTGACCCTTGAACATATCAACAAAATTCAATTGGCTCTTCCAAATGAGTTTGACTTTGAAATTTGTACATTAGAATGTTATTTATGCATTTCCAACCTCAAACAAATGAAACTGATTGTTATTGTTTTCTGTCTACATCAGGGTGGCCAACATACATATAACCCGAAGATCGTTATAATTTAGTCCGTGAAATTTTATCAGAGTCATAATCAAAGCAGTAGCCAGTCGCTTTTTTTAATTAGGAGAAAAAATTGAAACAGCAAGCTGGCGAGTAATATTAATTCTGGCATTAGTCCGGGTGCTGGAAATGTTTTCCATCTATGGTCTTCAGAATATTATTAAACTTTCAGGCATGTAATTCAAGGTCAAACACGAGATCGGTAAGTTTCGGAAATGTTAGATAATATTTTGTTAGTGTGGATTTGTTTCTCGAAAGATTCATCTCATGCCATTAGTTCGGCATCGTGGTCAAATCGTACCGAATGACCATGAACACTTATAGCAGCTGTAATTTCTAGTTGAAATCAATAACGCACCTCATTAGAGAGTTCATCAGCGCATGAAATGAAGAATCAATTATCAAATTTAAAGAAACCAGATCGTACAGAAATCACAAAGGTGAAGAACGAAGTGTCGGAAATTTGATGACTTAATACTCATAACCTTTGTAGGGGGAAGTGTAAAACTTTCTTCAGGTATAAAACAAAAGTCTAAAATAATAACCTTGGTAACAAAATTCAAATAATTCATTAATAGAAACCAGTATATTTCTGCTAGTCTTCATTCTGCTGAAAGGATGCTGCAGCATCAAAAGAACTGTATTTGAAATTCTGATGAAGTACATTTCCAGTCATCTGACTATATCAGTTAACGAAACTTGTTAAATTTTTAACACTCGTTAAATAGTCGGAAGACAGGAGTTTACTATTAGAATCACATACTTCGGTGCGTTTTAATGGCAAAAAAAAATTGCTTCAAGAATCGCTATTTGACATACTTTACGAATATCAATAGTTTCAGTGCAAAAACTGTTTTCAGATCATGTTATTTTCAAACGAAACAATGTTGAGTGCCTCTCATAATCGCCACATGTTTCAGCAATGGACTACTTTTTCATGGAAATTCTAAAAGCATGGTTTTCATTGATAAAACACTAGGCTAACATGTCATGGCAAAATCAATGTAGTGTGTTGCAGAATTACAGATTGTTCCTCCTCAAGAGTATATAATGAAAAGATGAGATATTCAATCAGTCCTAACGTTTTAGCCATTTTCCGATATTGCCTACAATTATTTTGTTCTAGTATACTTTTTATTCAATGAAATAAATTAACTTCTGAATTATTCAGAGCATTTGATTCTCCTCGTCCAATTTTCACAATTTTGACAAAAAATATTGACTTAAATTGAAATTGATTGAAATTGAAACAGATGAAAATCTATCTGCGCCTACTTCGCAACACTTTCCAAGTTTTGTTACCTTTAACAATATAATAATTAGTCGCAGAAAAAATAATTTGATTACAGTATCATTTTGATATGTGTTCATACTGACATAATGATACAAATTGATCTATTTTGCTATAGAATAATATCTATATATTTTTGCATGAAACCAAAGAACTGATTTCTTCTGTTACTGGAACGAGAGGGCTTTCTGACTATCATCAGTTCATAGAAGTAATCATAATATATGCATTCAAAACCGTTGTAATAGAGTAATACACACATCTGAGGATGACAGGTTCTGACAACGTATGTGCTGTAACTGAAGCTGATGTGCTCAACTCAAATTGAGGTTAGATATTAAGGTCTGCATGTGTCTATGAGTGTTATAGCCAGTGATATTGTTAGAAAGAATGACCAATAAACTTATAGGTTGATGTACAGAATTTACTTTCTCAATTGAACGTATACAAAAAAAGAATAATGAAGATCTTGTAGTATATCATTTCAGCTGCTGAGAATATGAGTAGAAAATAACTGAAAACATATTATTGCCCTACAAAAATGTTCTACTGAAATGCACCATTATCTCAATTTTTCAAATTAAATCGAAAATTGAAACTCATTTCAAATTGTCTGGAAAATATATAAACTGACAACACATTCAAGAAATTATTTCATCTAAAACCTGTTTAATGTAATGTTTAGTGTTGAATAATGATTCTTTTTCTCACATTCTCCAAGACCAATAAAATATTTTAAGTTGAAACTCTTTATAATAGAATTAATTCAGTATTCATGAGTTTCAACTGTTCCTCAAGAGAATAATACAAAATTAACACCTATATGATACTTTTTTCTTCGATATACCGTATTATAATCAATGAAGTTCCAACTTCTCTATTCTTCACTTCAATTAACATAAAGTTCTTGAGAGAACTTAACTGCACATTTTTCCTATAGTACAGCTATGATTCATTCCATTAGAATTTGTGTTGTTTTTTGTAACTTTTTCAATTGATATCTGATATTGATTTCTTTTGTGTTCATTTATGACTATTTTCTTATAAGTCGTATGTAATAAAAGGTTTTAGAGTTCAAGAGAAAAAGTATTTCTTATATAGGCGTTTGTAAAATTCCAAATCTCAATTAAGTATAAGTACATAAAGCGCAAGAAAACTTTGCGCTACCTAGACATTTGAGCGTTTATTTCGGTTTTCGTAGACTGCTTGAGAGTAATGTTGATTATTCTAGATATTAAAATTATATCTTTTAGAGATAATGTTTCTTCTTGAAAAGGTCGAAAGAAGCAAAACGTTTGTATCAATCATTGTTGCTACTTTGGACGAACATTACGATTATAGATAACCATAGATTATAAAATGAATAAATAACAATCTGTGTCGTCGCTCAAACTTCCATCCATAAGGTTTTGAAATGGTGGAGAACCCAAAATTTCTTAAGATATCTATAAATATGGCAGTAATACTGCTGCATGAAAAATACTCATATATTTTCAAAGGAAAACAGCTGAACAGTGAGAACAACTGAGATCTCGAAGACCTCGTTTGTTTTGAATCCATTCGAAATCAAAACAAATACTGAAAAAACATCGGTTCAGAAGACAAATTGTATTAGACAAATTGTGTTTACTTGAAACCTTCAATCACTTTATTCTGTTACCATAACTAAATCTATCCAAGGAGTTGAAGTATGGTAAAGTAAACAGTGTAAAAGAACAAGCTAATATCAAATTTGCCCCAACAAATAGAAAATGAAATTGTGGCTTCATTTAGAGGCCACTTTGGAGAGATATATTGTAACCATTTCCAAAGAAAAAGAGAATGATACAGAATAATAATACAATTATACTGTTAATTAGTAATTATTATACTGACGAACGACTCGTGATTTTATATTCTTCTTAAAATTTGTTATTAATTGAGAGTAGTCAATGAAAAGTAGCGATGAATTAGAACAATCGTTATTTACGAAATGTACTCTACTGAGTATTGTTACAATTGGAAACATCGGAAATAAATTTTCCCTTTTATGTATCGTTAACTGCGCAAAATTGATTTAGATAAATTGTTCGAAAAACATGAAAACACACAACATTTCAACATATTGCCTGCATATTATGTGCATTTCAATGCAATATCAAATGGGATACTATGTGATTTTCAATGAAGACAGAAGGAGATGTCAGATCGATGATCAATAACAAAATATATATCTCACAAAGTATACAAAACGAATACATAATATTCGATTTATATACTTCGATTTTTATGACTTTCAAAAACGCATAATATCCAGATATCTTCAAAACCTTCACTTGTCATTATTCGATAATTTTCCGCACATAACCTCACTCATTTTTAAAAACTCGAAACAAACTGCAAATTGGCGCGCTTTTCCGGCCACTATAACTCCGAGACGACACTAAATCACCCTACAAAATCATCACAAATATTTAACGAAGTAATTCTGTCAAAATCTACGATATTGTATACGTAAACCTCATTCTCTACCACGTTGCAACACAGGTTATGATAAAACTGAATAAGTAACTTACACTGGCAAAGTGATTAGACATTACGAATAAGGGACAACCCCATGTTGTCGGGGGTGAACCGTCGGCCGTCGAGACGAAGGGGCGAAAGGGGAACGAGTATGACTAAGCGCGAGAGAGAGAACGTTGCGTTGGGGCTTGATTCGCGCGTACGAAATATCGGAGTGTGACACACTCCCCCAGTGCTTCGGGGTGTACTAGGTTTATTTGGCGTAGGGTTTCAAGGTTACACAGCGCTCCGATGTGGCCCGACAAGATCAGAGCAAACTCTGTGCAGGTTGTTGTATGTGCAATGTACATCATGTTTGAATATGTACTGGTGCCATCCTTTAGGTTGTGTGTATTGGTCTCAAATTTCCAACTATTCATGTAAACAGAGATGATATGAGGGTGGGTGAATATGAACAAGGATGCGGTTATTCACTTTTGTGCTATACAATTAGAGCAGTTTCATTATGCTGAACATTATCTGGACAAGAATATCACAATTTGTTGAACAAGGATTTGAAAAATTCCATTCTCTTAAAAAAATTTATGAATCAAGTATAGTTTTTGGAGGGGAGTGAGTTTATTTGCAGCGTTCATTTTATATCAACTTCATATTTTGAAAATTTTGAAGTTTTGAAGTATTGTAAGATTATAAGAACGTTGACGTAAGATCTGAAGTTTTAGGGAAACTATATTCGACTTTCAATTGGTCGTTGATTCCGAAAAATTGGAAAATTCTTGGAATAATACAAGACTTTTCCATGATTGAAAAATTCATCAAATAATACGATATTTTAGAATTATCAAAAAGCTCCTGAAATACGAGATTTTCAAATAATTGAAAATATTTCAGAAAAAACATGAGATTTTCGAAAAATCGCAAAATTCTTGTCATAAGAAGAAATTTTCAAGTAGTTTGAAAAGTTACTAGAATAATATGAGATTTTCGAATGATTGAAGAATTCTTTGAACAATGTGATTTACGAATAATGGAAAAATTCTTGGCAAAATATCCAATTTTCGAATCATCTAGATATTCTTGAAACAAAAAAAGGTTTTTAAATAATTGAGAAAGTCTTGGAATGATATAAGATTTTCGAATAATTGGAGAATTCATGAATTATTATGAGATTTTCCAATATAAGAAAAATTATTAGAACAAAACGAGATTTTCAAATAATCACAGAAATCCTGGAATAATATAAGATTTTGGAATAATTTAAAAATTCTTAAAATAATATGAGATAATTAATTATTAATTGAAAAATTCTTGAAATATTACCAAATTTTCGAATAATCAGAGAATTCCTATAATAATATGAGATTTTGGAATAATCGAAAAATTCTTGCTATAATATGAGATTTTTGAAAAATTGAAAAATTCTTGGAATAGTACGAGATTGTCAAATAATCACAGAATTATATGAGAATTATATGAGAATGAGATTTCAGAATAATTTCAAAAATTTTAGAATATTATGAGATTTTTCAATAATTGAAAAATTCTTGGAATAAAACGAGATTTTCAAATAATCCCAGAATTCCTGGAATAATATGAGGTTTCGGAATAATTAAAAAGATCTTGGAAACTTTTCAATAATTGAAAAATTCTTGGAATATTAGGAGATTTTCGAATAATCACAGAATTCCTTGAATTTCAATAATTGAAAAATTCTTGGAAGAATATGAGATTTTCGAATAATCACAGAATTCCTCTAATAATATGAGATTTTCGAATAATCAATAAATTCTTGCAATAATATGAGATTTTTCAATAATTGAAAAATTCTTGGAATAGTAGGTACGCGATTTTCAAATAATCACAGATTCCTGGAATAATAATGAGATTTCAGAATAATTAAAAAATTCATGGAATAGTATACGATTTTCCAATAATTGAAAAATTCTCGGAATGAAACGAGATTTTCAAACTATCACAGAATTCCTGGAATAATATGAGAATTCAGAATTATTAAAAAATTCATGAAATAATATACCTACGATTTTTCACTAATTGAAAAAGTCTTGGAATGAAACGATATTTTCAAATAATCACAAAATTCCTGGAATAATATGAAACTTCGGAATAATTGAAAAATTTTTGGAATAATATGAGATTTTTTCAATAATTGAAAAATTTTTGAAATACTGGGTACGAGATTTTCGAATAATCACAAAATTTCTGGAATATCGTGAGATTTCCGAATAATTAAAAAACTCTTGAATTATATGAGATTCTTGAATAATTGAAAAATTCTTGGAATAAAACGAGGTTTTGAAGTAATCACGAAATTCCTGGAATAATATGAGATTTTGGAATAATTGAAAAAATTCTTGGAATAATACGAGATTATTATATACCTAATCGAAAAATTCTCTTATATTTCCAAGAAATTACGAGACAAGAAACATTTTTGTAATAATATGAGATCTTGAAATAATTCAAACATCCTCGAAATAATACCAGATTTTCGAGTAATTGAAATAATTCAAGTCTTTTTAATAAATGAAAATTTTCGCATGAAACTTTGGAATTTTGAATAATTCTTGAAATGATACCAGAATTTCCGAAAATTGTGAAATTCTTTGAATCATACAAGATTTCGTTTAATTGAAAAGTTATTTGTATAATACGAGATTTAATTCCAAACTTTTCACGTTCAAAATGACTGGAAATGGAAAAATTATTCAGCAAAGAGCAGTAGGTGCCTAGTTTTATAAACTAGGTACCTATAAATTATATTGTGAATTCTTTATATCAACTGGCAAAATCACGATAATATAATCCTTTGTGTCACTTTAATTAAATTTCTTAATACGTATGAATATGAACATGAGTATCAATTATTATACTTACAATTTCATAATAACTCCTCTATCGTAAGAAATATAAAACAGTCAGGTTATTCTTCGAAAATGTCGGTTATTTTTTCTGTGGATCTGTGTACATGATACTTTTGCATTGCATTTTCATCGACTTCTCCAAAATGATATGTTCAAAAAAACATTGGTCATTGTAGTTCCTCAGTTTTTCAATTCAACAAAAAGACATAAACGGGATTCCAAGTATTTGTGTTACACCAATAAAGTTTTAGGATATACATTGTGTTCAAGCAAACTTGGTGAAAAACTGTTTTTTTAAATATGGTATATACTGTCTACATGCTTGTATGTGTTCAGTTTTACAAATAATCATCATATTCATTTTAAATTGAGGCATTAGGTAAACTTATTAAGTAGAATTAAAATATAGTAAAAATCTAGCCTGTTAAAATACTATACTACAGAGTGGAAACATCATCATCTATAATACATTCAACACAAAACAATATATTATAGATATTAATGGTATGTATCTGAATACCGTAATATCTTCTAGCACTCAGGCAAATTCTTACGTCTTTTCAAATGCGATCAGGTGCATTTTGTGTATACCTTCCTTATATCTGAAAGCTCATGGCATAGTGTTCAATTTGTTACTCAGTTAAATTTTAATGAGATTATTTACACAAAACACAGTGGTATGAAGAACAAGAAAAAATGTGATCAAAAAAATCACAAGAAATATCAGCTTCAGTTCAGTAATACCACATGTAACAATGGTTTGAAGGGATTGTATATTGAATTTAATTTTTTTCAGGTAGAAATTCATTGACTTGAGGATTTATATGGGGAAGAATTCAAATATAAGATGTTATTTCTTTTTTTATGAATTAATTGTATTCAATTTCTGTATTAACTCCATCGCTCAAAGAAGTACATTAGAGAAATAATTGAAAATTCAAAGAATTCAATAAAAATTTAATTTTCTCTCAACTACCAGTACATCATCATATTTTCACCTCTGATCTTTCATCAGGTGTGAAACTGAAAATCATTTCATATTTTTCTACGTGTAATAAAATTTATATTCTACAATAAACCATGTAAGGTAAAGCTTAAACTTGTCTATAACTAGATGTTTGTTTCGCATGACCCACACTCATGGTACGGTAGACGGGAAACCACAGTGAGGCATAAATCTTGCAGCCCTAAAGGGACAGGAGTAAACTGTCTCTTGACGATAACAATGAACGAATAGCCCGAGGGTTGTTTTAATTCTACACTGCCCACGGGCTCTTTACACCCTTTGGAAACCTGGGGATAACGATTTGTCGGGGTTTTCTGCGTAGGCCCTGAATCTGTTAATGAAAAATTGTGGTGATATACGTCCAGTATGTGTTTGTTTACATGTGGGTGTGCCCTTCTTTTCAAAGCAGAATTTTAATTTACAGAGTAAGGTTTTTATATACACGTTGAACAGATAGTGAAGTATTGCGATCAGAGGCGGCCATGTCAGTATAATATAAAGGGAACCGCCAAATGTGATTTTTCCCTTTCAGCATTTGCGCCGATGAAATACAAGATTGTGAAAACTAGACAATCTGAGCGTAGTTTCAGAGACAGCCCAAATAAAGCTTCCTTAGTAGTGTATTAACACATTGAAGTTTGAAAAATTGAATAAAATCGGTTTATTAGGAATGCAAACTTAATATATAAATTTCATTCCTCATACCATTTGATGGAAGGAATTAATCATTGAAAATCAGCTGGTTTATTGAGAAAATTTGTCGAGTTATCATCCTTTGACCTATTATTACCTATATGCTGATATTTATAAGAATCTTGTAGCACAGGGGCTATATGGGTATAATGGCACAAAATGAGGGGGAAGGAAGTCTCTGCTTTTTCATTTCTCATGACATATTGCCATAATTCCTGAAACTATTTTTTAATTTCTAGAATTGGAACCACTGCTCATAAATCAACAAAAAACAGAATAATTCCAAAGAAAAATGCAGACAATGTTTACATAAACATGGAAAGGAGATGTGAGAGCGTAGCTCACTTTTTCTGACAAGAGGGAGGGGATTAATGGTTGAAATAAATCGAACAGCCTCCTATTAAAGTATCAAAAAGTTAAAAAAGTCAAGAATCATATGATTACATTATGATATAAGAACTTTTCGTCCAATAAGTGAAGAATAATATGGATAATAATTTATATACAATAATTCATTCGAAATTGTAACAAAGCAATGTAGAAATTCAGTTTACACTTAAGAAAACAGGTAAATTGGATTTTAAATCTCTATTTATTTCGGTTGAAATTTGAAATTGTTTTGATATATAAACATTGTAATGTGTATTTCAGTAAAATTGGCTATTATAAGAAAAAACTGCCATAATAATGACACTTTCCACCGAATAACTGTCCTTGAATGAACAATTTTTCATTCAAAGTTTTTTATGTTCGCTAAATAATCTATCCGGTTTTCTTTGACTATCTTAAGAAGATCTCTATTCGGAAAAGCTATAAAAAAAAACTTGTTAGATAATACCGATAATAACTGCAAAATTTAATGAAATATTGAGGAAATCGTCCATGCAATCGTTGAAACACACGAAATTCAAATCGCCTTTGCCGTAGGACATAAAAGTACAAGGAACCGGCTCAGATAAAGCTTTAACCCTGGGGCACTTGAGATAGTGCTAATGCATCTTCCGCGGTTCTTTCTTCGGCGTTTTTACGTCTGTGTTTTATCTATGTTTCAGGTGCCTTCTTGACGCAATGATTTGTGTGAACATTAAAACCTGCTCACTGAATTTTCCTTCGGCCTCCGCTCAAAAACATTCAATTCGAATCTTGATAAAGATTTCCGGAGGCATGTGTTTGTGCTAATAAATAATATAAGTTCGATGGCTATTGGAGTTTATTCGAAAAACAGTTGAATTGAAATTTTTATGTTATAAAGTTTTAAGGACTCTCATAATGAGTCATAAGTTACGTATGAATCCTAAGAACTCTGATTTGAAAATAAGCGTATCACTTTATTTCATTTATAATATTCGTTTAATAAGTTAGATATTGATGTAACTTATAGAAAACAGAATACATGTCTAGTTCGGCAACAAAAAATTCATCAAAGCATTTCTTTTGAAAATGAAACCTACTGATATGATATACGTACAAAAATAAATGGATATCTCACAAAATAGATGGAAGTATCTAAATCTTGAGGCAAGTTTTTAGTCTCGATACTGTTTTCATGTCGCGAGACTTATTTTGAAGGATTGTGGAGTATTGTGAATTTACGAAAGGAGTACTAATCAAGGAAATGTAAAACAACATGTGATCGAGTTGATCCGTTTATATGAGTCAGAGGAAAGTGAAAAATTTGAGAAATACGCTATATAATTTGAAAACTCCGAAATAATCCCGTCAACCACCCAACTCCTCAGTTACCACTTCCATTTTTTTCACTTTTCACTGTTGGATCTTTTGTAGGATAAGATGAGCGCAATAAAATTGAACATACTCTCAGGTGAAACTGAAAATATTGCGTATCTTGAGACTTCTGTGGCTGTAGAATCTGTCTCGAGACCAAAAGCAATCTCATATGAAAAACCCCCAGAAACTCAACTCAAGATTTTCGCTCGAGGTCCTATCTCAGTAGGATACTTACCTAGAAGGTAAGATTAGCATGAACAAAGAGGCAAGGAGCAAAAGATGATCGACTATGTTGATCGAGGAGCTCAAAAGTTCACAAAACCTGGTTGGAGCACCTGATGAAAGAAAGAATCCACCTAGAGCAGGGGTGGCCAACCGGTCGATCGCGGCTGTTAGTCCAGTCGATGATGGCCAGGCAAAAAATATAAATAATTTGACCACTACTGCAGCATCATCTTTTATCATTTTCAATCGCTGTTCCGTCACCGTATTTATCCTCTATTCTACACAGTATAATGTTTTGTTTTCGGCACGCAATGACCAATAAGCGGGAAGCTTGTGGGTTGCGATTAGGGGGGTGTATCAAGTGTCAATCTCGAAATACTGTGATGCGACATATAGAAATAATAAATTAAAACTTAAACGAACAACTACAAAAAGATCACGTCCTATGCGTTACTTTTCGCTTCAATTTGCCGAGTCAACAGATACTGCACAATTATTTGTTTTTATTCGGATAGTCTTCGAAGATTTCTAGCCCAAAGAAGAACTGCTAAATATGATTTTCTTGAAAGGAACAACTCGCAGCGTTGATATATTCAAGGAATTCAAGCATTCATGACAGATTAAGCTACCCTTTCATAAACTCGTATCAATGGGAACTGATGGAGCTCCTGCAATGACAGGTACTTATAATGGTTTTATTGCTCATAGTCACAAAGGCGAAGATTTTCCAGACTACACTAGCTAACACTGCATAACTCATCAACAAGTACTGGCTAGTAAGAGATTAAACACAAAACATGTGATGGATATTTCTTTCAATATTGTAAATTCCGTAAAGGGAAAATCCCTCCAAAGGCGGCTCTTTAAACAGCAATTAGATTATAAGGAACCAGAATTGGCATTACACACTGACGTAAGGTGGTTGAGCTGAAGGAAGTTTTTGCAAAGATTTCGAGATCGATTGATCATTGTCGGCAATTGCGTGATTTAGACTGGCAATGTGATTTTGCTTTCTTGGCCGATTTTACTGGAACACTGAGTACATTAAATCTGAATCTACAAGACAATAATAGAACATTAACAGACATGATGAGTTCTATTGCATTATTTACAAGTCAAACAGTTGATAGTTGACATAGAGAAGAAAAAATTGGAACAATTTGTAAACTGATTTGTTTTTGAGAAGTACACGACAGAAATTAGGGCAGTGACAGCAGACTTCGAAATTTGCTCTAGTGATTTCAGAAAAATTGAGAAGTTGGTTCAATTCATAAGTTATCCGTTTAATGATGCCATTGATCATAGTGATATCTATAAATTGGCTACAAAATTTGCAGGTACATTTCAAATGGAGCACATGATATTACAAAATGAAATTATTACTCCGTGCTGCGACATATTACTAAAAGAAAGGTCATCCGCAAGTAAAGATTTCTGGGCTTTGGTTTACAACGAAAAATATCCAAATTTGAAAAAATCTGTTGAGCAACTTCATTCGTGTTTCTGTTCAACATATTTATGTGAGTCAGCATTTTCGTACTTAAAACCAACTAAAAAATAAACACCGTTCTCGCTTGACAGATGCTCATATTTACAATGGATACTTTAAGGTTGGCAATTTCCCACTACAAACCTGATTATGGTGTACTAGTGGAAAATGATCATGGCGCAGGACCCACTTATGTTAAGTATAGTAAAGGAAATGATCTCACATATGATATGAAAAGAAACTGCTAAGACTGGTCAATAAAAAATACATGATCGTGAACTAATCTATGCTGTTTCATTGAAGATTTCAAGAAGTATGTACTCGGTAGATCGCACAGTGTTTCGTTAGTAAACAGTGGATCTTAGGTCTAATCACGTTGGCCACCCCTGTCCTAGAGAGACAGATAAACGAAAAACTATAAAACTCATTCTCTAAAACGTAAGTGAAGCCATGAACGCTAACATGATAATTAAGAGCATAGACTTCAAGACGAAAAAAAACTACTAAATAAACTTCTACTGATAAAAACAGTTTTCTAGTTCATAGTCGAAACTAAGAATCAGTACATAAAATTCTGCTGCTGAAAATATTAAAATATGCTAAACTGAAAACGAATTAGGGTTTTTCAAAGGAAAGCGAAAGTAATTAATACCAAGCAAACGTTTCGGTATAAATTATACAGCCCACCCAACTATACACAAAACTATGCCTAGTCAAGATAACACTTCCGCCACCTGTATATACGAAGCGTACCGAAATCACAATTAAAAACAATTATGTCTTAAAATGGCGAATTATCTTTATTGTTCAGGTTTCGAATATTTTATAGCATCAAACTCGAGAATTCGATTATCTCTACTGTTCTTTATGCATCCAAATTGTATATATACCGTGTTAAATTTCAGAAAACCGGTAATATCTTCGAATACCAGATGTTTTTATTGACTTTGAACCGGGGGTCAGAACTCATGGAATTCTGTGAATTGGAAGTAATAGCACATTAGTTCTTTTGAAGTTTAATCCGGTAGATAGTTTAGTAGCCGTATCGGTTTGAACTTATTGAAAAATCCTAATCTTCGGCAGTTATGCTAATAAGTTATTTTTTAAGCATTAGTGAATATCAAGGACAAAGAAACAAAAACCTCATTTGTAATTCAACCTTTTTAGATTTTGACTAATTTGAAAAGTTCAAACAATAAAATAATGTATCGTCAATTGAGCGTATTTGCAGTCACTCTAAGATCTGTTAAAATACTATGAATTTGTAGCCCAGGAAAAATACTTTCGAGAGTTTGAAATGTTCAGTACTGAATAAATAAATATAAATAAAATAAATTTATTGAGAAACATTCTTTACATTGTAGAATTACATTCATTTCAATTGATACAATAATTAAAACTAGGAAGAATGCACTCAAAAGGATGTGGTGGAAAACCTTTTGTTAACGATGACAACGAGGAAGGACTTCCCATGAAAACTGAAATTTTAATTTGGAAGTCTATGTAGAAAAAATTTATTTGATTTATAATTCATTATTGATTCATAATTTTTTCTTCAAAGAAAAATTAATTATGTTTTCATTTAATTAGTCCATGTAAATAGATAATCGTAACGCCTCTACCAAGTGTAAGTTGGTAACAATACCTAAATGAATTAATTCATTGTGTGAGTTCAAAAATTTACATATCTACGAAAATCTATCTCAATGATTCTATCAAGGTTCTATCACGAATTGAAATACATGACATCAAATCATAATCAGTACGAACAGATATACAAAAAAAAACAGAAGTCTATTGCAAAATGCTAATTAGTTTTCGTTTGTAATTATTTTTGAAGAACAATGGAACAACATTCGACAGCTTAGAATTAGGTACAGATGGAAAATCAGTAGTACCTAGTTATGGAGAAAAGTATGGAACCTAGTTTACTACCCTGAGGCGCTAGTATGACCCATTTTCATCAGATGAACGCCTCTGGATTAGAAAATTTTTAAAAAGTAAAGAATATCAATAATACAATTAAAAATAATATACTTTGCATGTTTTCAGAGCCTCTTACGTTTCGGAGTAATGTTCTGGGCCCATGGCAGGGAGGCACACAGGGTGTTTATTCTACAGAAACGAGCACTACGATTGATGACTAAAAGCACTTGCACAACTACATGTAGAGGAGCTTTCAGGAGAAATGAAATACCAACATTGATGGCCCTGTATATATATGAAACATTGGTGTATTTTCGTAGTCATGGGCAGAAAACATCATCATTTTTCGGCCACAAATACATAACAAGACGAAACCAATGTGTATTTCCGCCACATGCAAGAACCATGTATGAGAAGAGCCCATACTATGTGGCAATTAGATTCTACAATAGGTTGCCAAATGAAATTAAATCAAAATGGCAGATGAAAGAGTTTCCATCCAACCTGTTGAGATATCTTATAAACCTGGAGCCATATAATATCGAGGAGTACCTGAATTAAATCAAAAATAGACACCATTTCATTTAAGATTGTAATTTTATGTATTTTTGCAGTTTTATATAGAAATAAAGATTATTATTATTATTATTATTATTATCTCATTCCATATTTGCCTTGTAAAAACTTCTCAGTAAATTGTGCCTTTAATACAGACATATTATTATTAATTCCCAAGTCGTATGCATATTGTGTAGAGCAATTATTGTTAGTGTTTTTCAAACGAAATTCATTGAAGGACAGAACATTAAACATTATATAATTCGGCTGTTTATGCTTCTCTTTTAATATCCACCAATGAATGATATAACTCATCTATTCATACAATATAAAATGGAAAAACATTCAAGGAGCACTCAATCGGTCCAGCGGTCGAAAAACCAGATGGACATAATCGATTAGATACAGATAATCTGTTCATCTGATTAAAAGTTAGATCATTTCAATTGTTCGTGTAATCGTAGATTGCTTCTGGTTACCCGAAAGAATTAGACATCTATTTCACCGATTAGGAACCGCTGAACCGAGGCAGACATTCAGATGGTTACACGTTTTTCTGCCGAGATACCAGTACAAATCTTGTTACTCATTAATTAGACTCCAATCTGACCGACAGCCCACCATTACTGGCGTATAATTCCGAATTTGAATTTCAAATTGTCGTCTGATAAAAGTTCAGAAATCAATCTTTATCCATCATTAAGATCAACATTCCTCGGTTAAGTGTTAATGGAAGAGCAAATAACTAGAATTACCAGGTGTTGTTTGAATTATTTGCAATCAATTCATATTAACCTGATGTTAATCCATATTGAGAAATGTGAGACGTTTATTCAACTTAATTAAGGCTATATTTACTTATAAAATGAAATTTTTTTATGCTTTGTGTGTCTTTCTCAGATTTTACTACAAGCTAAAACTCTTATTGCTTAAGTATATTGCTTATGCCAATTATGTGATACATTTTCGAAATATATCGTGGAGTACACGAAAACTTAATTCAACAAAACTGTTTACTGTTGATTCATGACTAGTCATATCAAATTCTTGATAAACGTATACCTACAAACCTGAAAAATATATCGGGTCTATTCGAAAATTATTGTGTGATTTAGAAGGTATTCGAATTTGTATTTTGTTAATACACGATATACAGAAACTTTGCACCACATTTTAATCCACCACATGTTGTGCAAGAAGTTAATTCATATCACGATAGGTTCTTAAAATGCATCCATATCCATATTTGAGGAGGGAAAATTGACCATTTTCATTGATATGATGAATGGGTCCAAAATTTGATGTTTAAAATGTCACGTGTCTTGACACACCGATTTTGTTTACAAAGAACTCATCGGCTTGTAAGTATTTCACACAAAAACAAAATTCATCTGAAATGTTATGATCCAATTTTTCCTTGGTTTATTCGCTTTCGATTATGAATTTTAAAACATTGCTAATAACCTCGTAGAGTACGATGTTGGATTGAAATGTGTCGAAATGAAGAAATATTCAATCATTTCCAAGAATGTAAGAAGCATCGAAATTCTCGTAAAAATTTAGTTCTCATATTTCAAAAATTACAATGAACTCAGTAGATATAAAAACTATTGGAAGAGTCCAATTATTAATAATCCTTATATTTTATATCAGGGGTAACCAAATGGCGCTAAGCGGTCTGTATTCGGAGCGCCACCTATTACATAAAAACGTTGTGTTAACAAGTCAAAATATTTAACATTATTTACATACTTCACTCCAAATTTTGAACGGATAGTCAAAGCAAAAAAATGTAACTTTTTTCATTAATAATGTGAAAACCCTTGATACTTACTTGGTTTCTTCCATGAAATTTGTTCATCATTCAATGAAATAACACTGGGGAACAATTTGTAACATAATTTCTGTTGACTTCGATTTTTAGGCTGTTGTAAAGGTAAATTGACACGCTGATTCCAAAACTTTAATCAGTTTTTTTCTATCACGTCAAGTTTTTTTTTACAGTTGTTGCGCATACTACGAGTATTACGCTTCGAGGTACTGAACACGAATTGCAGAAAGCTCTACTGTCTCCTGTCGGCGGAACTTTTTTCAGTAACGACTGGAGGGGATAATGACGCGGTGCAATGGTTTTAGATTAGTATTGTCTAGACTAATTTGTTTAGTTACGCGTGAGACATGGTAGTAAACAGGTGTAGGTACTTGTTACTCTGAAATAGTGAAGCCGGTTTCCGACGTGTAGTGCAAGATTTTTTATTTACACAAGATTAGCAGTATTTCGTTCTCATTTATAAATAAACTGAAAAATTTCTTTATTTCTGCAGCTGGAACTTCACGTCGTAAGTGCTTAAATAGTCCCGATTCGTTTTGTTATATCTGGCACATTTACAATTCCCGGTCAACGGACAAACATAAGTACTTCTGTCAGGCACGCCTATTTTGTTTATTTTGAAGTAAAAATTGGCGACCTAGATAAATCATGGGCACCTCACAAAGTCTGCAAGCAGTGTGTGGAGTGTTTGAGAATGTGGACAAAAAGAACACGTGGTAAACATCCGTTTAGTATACCAATGATTTGGCAAGAACCCACTCGAATGATTGTTACTTTTAACTGCAGGATATAACAAAAAAAAAGTATAAAATATGTTATCCTATTTTACCGTAAGCCCTGTGTCGAATTCAGCTGAAATTCTAGTGCCACTTTTTCTAGAACTAACCTCTTTAGGAATACAAGAAGATGAGTTGAGCGACGATGGAAGTGAACCTAGTGACAAAGATTCTAAAGTTAACGATGATTCTTCTCGTAAAGGATTTAATCACCATGAGTTAAGTGACTTCCTACGAGATTTGAACAATCTAGGAAAAGTTATGAGCAAAAATTTTTACCCTATCTTATCTTTTTCTTTTTTTTGTATAAACACAATATAACTTTCAATATTTAATAACCTTTATAAGAATAAAATATTCTGTTTGGTTAGTACCCACTTTATTTTCTTCTTTATGCCCATTACGTATGACTTTTAGGGCGAAGAGAGGGTATCCTGTATGTACATTTTTCAATTCAGAGAAAAAATTTTGTCAAAACGAAGTCACAGATCTAAATCAACAAAATTGCTGTTCCCCAGTGTAATATACCAGAACCTCATTTGTTTCAATTGTTCACTAATATCGTATCTTAACATATTATTTTACGGAAGGATTTTACATATTACCTATATTACGGAAGGTTATAAACCGTAGCGTTTCTTACTTCTGGACCACGACGGTAATTTTTTTTGTAAAACGGACACCTTATGAAAGTAAGTGGTAACGAAAGCTCTATATGCTGTACAAGGAAAAGTTGTCTTTCAATATTTTTTAAATATTCTTGTCATAACACGTAAAAATTTATATGTACCAGAAGTACAGGTGGAGCATTCCATGAGTTCTCGTCTACTTCGAAAATCCCTCATGTATAACGGAAAGACATGTCGATGTCTCATGGATAAAATAGTATGCAAGTCAAATAGTAAAACCTGTCTGCATCATGCATTGCTGATTACGAGTCGAGATCAACTACAGAACATTTCGATAAATAATTTTCTTCAAACAAGTATTTCATTGTTCCATGTTTCTATTTGAACGTTGAAATTTAATAACACAAGACATACGACTGATGCTTACCTATTGTCAGATCTAATGCGAATTTATAACAAACTTGCCTATTTGTTGTGAAGTCTTGAGAAACATTTCATACTTATTTTCTTCATGATATAAAATAAAAATAATTAATTAGTCATAGTTGTATCAACTTGGAATATATGAAATTATGACTGATGAAGGTCTCCATAAAACTAACCAGTTCATTTAGCTGCAATTCATTGAAATAATATTTGGAATTATGTGCCTAGTATTTATGCATTTTTTATATACTTCTTTTATATTGTATATTTTTGAAAAAGATATTTTCATTAACGAAACGTCAACGAAAATAGAGTTCATTCGTATAATGAAGCCCGTTACTGCTGAAAAACATGAAAAAAAACCTATATAATTATATATATATATATATATATATATATATATATATATATATATATATATATATATATATATATATATATTTATCAAATTCGTCGTTTTTTACCTGTCGGTCGTATTACATACAGATGTTTGTTTGTGGTATAGCAGGTGTACTAGACTAATTAAACATTGAATAATTAAAGGTTTAATGAACGTTTCAATGGAGTTTCCATCTTCTTCAGCTAAAATTTGAGACAAAATACCTGATTAAAATTGAGACTGGGACAATTAGACTTGAATGAAGTTGAAAGAAACATCACAGGATAAGATACGAAACTATAAAAGCAACAAAACAAAAGAATAGTTAGAGAAAGACTATAGTTAGTTAAAAGAATTAGTCTAGTACACTTGCTATACCACAAACAAACATCTGTATAGATATATATATATATATATATATATATATATATATATATATATATATATATATATATATATATATATACGCTATCAAAGTACACTATAACATACTTTCGATAATTTTTGACGAATTATTCTAAAGTATACTTATTATAGCAGATCAGGCTATTTGGAAGATGAACAATGCGATGTCTCCATTGTCCTTCTGGGATCAATGTTAGAGAATAAATGGTTATCCTTTATCCTTCATGAGAAAAATGTTAATGAATCTTGAAATCTATGCCTACATTCTTTTAAATCATTTCGTACTACAAGGTACTTATCAGTCACGCTACGTTAAACGAATTAAAGGCAAAGATTTCAATCCTCACATGACCTCTGTCGATTTTCTAGTCTAAAATCGACTAGAGGGTATGTGCCCTTCATTCATTTTCATTCCTTTGCCTTTTATTCGTTGAACGTGGCGTTACTTTGTAGTACGAAACATTACTGTCTCACGTTTTCAATTATTTTTAACTATCAGAATGAATTATTTTGAATACTCAAACTTTTCATATCACAACTGAAAATTATCTAATATCCCTTGTAATATCTTGTAATCGTGTTGACAAAAATTGTAAATTAGCAAAACGTCAGAATAATTAATTTTCGATCCAAATGATTGTGATTTAAGAATTCAGCTAATAGATTAATTTGATTATATTGCCTACAAACTTCTAACAAGGTTCGACTAAATACTATGCGATAGGCAAATGAGCATTATTCACATTATAAATGTTTCTAAAAATTTTCAGTAACAAAATATAACAAATTCAAAAATGTTAAAACTAATGACTAATGAAGATCTGCATACAGCTAACAGTTCATTTAGCTGAAATTCATTGAAATAATATTTTGGACATTATGAAGACATTTTTAGAAGAAGTCTTCATAAATATCTTCCATATGATTTCCCTTCTGTTCCCATCAGCTTAAAATACGGTTTTTCAGAAAATGTATATAAAGGGGATTGTTAGGTAAAAGTTAAATTAAATTCGAGAAAACTATACTTTATTTTAATGATTTGAAATATTGTAAAAAAATGAAAAAAATGAAATAATTTAAAACTTGCATTATAATAACTGATAATATAATAATGATGTTATATTATCAGGCCCACTACTGAGAAGAAAACACGTAAATTCAGGTTTCAGTGGCTCGAATCTCTCACAGCAACAGATCGACAAGCGCGTTTAACACACAAGACAAGAATGAATAATTCCTTCGAACGTTTGAGCACTCTTAGAAATATGGATGGCAAATATGGAAAAGAGTAGGAAGTTTCACGTTAAATCTGTCCAATGACTTAACTAAGCGATATTTAACGAACACTTCAAGCCCCGCCTACAAATCACTCAAGTCCAGGTACTAAAAGGATCGTGAACGCGTTGAAAACAAGCCGACGGAGGTTTGACAGGCCAATTAATTAGTTCTATACAAATATTATTAATCGAAATTAATAGTAGCAATTAATTTAGTTAGTGAATACTTGGCTTGTCCCATTTACTCGGAACCATACCGTTCTATGTGAAATATAAAGGAGAATTGCTTGGTTTGCTCTAGTAAAGTAAGTACGTCATTTGAAAATTATTAACGAAGAGAAATTGTGGAGGAACATTATAAAATTAATAATTAAGTAAGAGAGTGTTTGACACGCTGACTTGACGATCGATGGGCACAACTGATGAGTTTCTTGTAGGACGAAACAGTCTATTTTCTGCTTTCATAAAGTGTATTCATGGATTATAACATTCTCTAACATCAATTCTTTGAGAGATGTTGTTTCCTTGGAGATTATTCTTTTATTTTTAGACTTATTCTTTATTATTTGTTGTTTATTTTCTGCCATTATTTGGATATTATTCTTTCGAGTAATTCAAAAAATTTTTCGATACAATGTCCTATAAGTTTCTGGTGCACACGATATGAAATAAAATATACTTCTATTCCTTTCGGATTATCCGCCTTTTTCAATATACTATTATAATTGTGAATCTCACTGAATTATTATTTTATTAATCCTCTCACTGTTATACTTTTATTAATTAAATGACACTGAGGTTTCCTTATCACTTGTTGAAACATTATGTTAAATATTGGTGAAATGAAATTAAAACAGTGGGCTGCAGTTTTACTGAATATATTAACAACTGTACATCTGTTTCGGGTGGTTGGCCATTGTCAAGAGTATTCAACAATCATACTAGATTTCGAAATGCATAACTTCTACTGATATATCCCAGACCACAGAGTTCAGCATCGTCTTGGAGAAAAATCCAGTTGGTCGTTGCTAATAGGTGAATTACTCTTATTTCATTTTTCTAAATATTATGAACAGTTATGCATTCTGAAATCTAGTAATATTGTTGAATACTCCTTATAAAGGTATAACCCTCCGAAACATAAGTAGAGTTCTTGATATATTCAGTGAAACTTAAGCTAAATATTAAAATTATAATATAACTTTCGTACGATAATTTTTTGACAAATTATTCAAAAGAACATTATAGCAGTGATGGCTATGTGAAACATGAACAATGTGATGTCTCCATATTATTACGAATAAATATTTGAAAATATAAAAATCGATCCCTATATTTGTTGGAAGCGCAAGACAGTTAACCGTTTCGTACTACAAGGCACTCTTCAGTTAAGTCACGTCCAACAAACGAAATGCAACGACTTCAATGCTCTAATACCCTTCTATCGATTATTGTCGTAGACTTTCGTTTGTTGGACGTGGCGTAACTGATGAGTAGCTTATAGTACTGAACAGTTAACTGATTTACGCTTCAAATAAATGTAGGCATCAAAAAGTTATAGTATGCTTGCAATATTGAATATTTACAAGTCCGATGATATGAACACGAGAATTACAGAATTCTTTTTTTTGTAGTGAAATTCTTTTATATATATATATATATATATATATATATATATATATATATATATATATATATATATATATATATATATATATATATATATATATATGATCTTTATTCAGTTGAAAGGTTACATAATTGCAGAATTTCTTTCCAGTTCTTTACAAATCACTCATCATTTTTGAGAGAAAACTCAGCATGTCCAAAATGGATGCGTGTAAGCTGGTCCCTCAGACGAGTTTAATTAATGAAGAATTAAACAATTATTTATAAAATTCAGTAGAAAACTAATAAAACTAAACAG
Organism: Henosepilachna vigintioctopunctata; assembly: GCA_030704895.1. Lineage (NCBI taxonomy): Eukaryota > Metazoa > Arthropoda > Insecta > Coleoptera > Coccinellidae > Henosepilachna > Henosepilachna vigintioctopunctata. The sequence continues at coordinate 2,980,531 of JARQZJ010000033.1, read as the reverse complement.
TTATTTCCTTCTTATAGAACAAAAAAATCATGAACCGACGTCCTATCATAGAGCTTAAATAAAACTTAAATTTCTTTCTAATGAGGCACATCGAATTTATATCCCTAAAGTACAATTTATGACTTTCTGGCAATGAATTGTAAAATTTCACGCTGAGGTGAGTGAAATGTCTTTGTGTAGTCGCTTTTTAAGTAAATGGAGTTAATGAACTTGATGCAACCCTGCTACGTGTAAGATGAGTGTTACTCGATATCCTTCATGATGGTAAGTATACATCAAACAACTGTACATATGAAGTTGTCCGATATCTAGTATTCCATTCTCTGTGAAAATCAAGTTTGAAGAGTATTGCAGGTTTTTATTATAAATAATTTTCAAAATTCTTTTCTGCACAACTTCAATTTTATTTGGGTAGTTATACTGATGCAATATGTTGCAATTCTGTAATCTACTCTGCACAAGAGCGTAGTAGACAACACGGAGATGAGATAGTCCAAGATTCTCCTCGAAAATTTGAATCTGAACAACAACGTCGTAGACTTCGCGCAATATCACCAACGTGCTCGTCCCACCGCAAATGGCAATCCAGCGTCACTCCTAGATACCTTAATTTGTGTTTTCGCTGTATTTTGATTATATATATATATATATATATATATATATATATATATTTATATATATATATATATATATATATATATATATATATATATATTTTATATATATTATATAATATCAATAGTGATTGATGCAGGAGAAAATGTTAACAAAAGTAAACATTTTCAGCATATCTCGCAATTGGTAGCAGCCAGTGACACGGGTTACGAGCTTATTAGCTCTCCTCAGTTGTTCTTGTTTTTCAATTTCCAGGCTCGTACAAGTTGAACTTGGCAATGTCGTTCTGAGGAAAACCAATAAGCTCGAAACACATGACATGAGATGCTACCAACGATATATATATATATATATATATATATATATATATATATATATATAGTGCAATGCGGAATTCGCTGGACCTTCGTTTATACATATGTATGCGGAAATAATTGGACCATCTTTAATATGTGTATAAGGAAATAGCGAGCCCTTCTTTTTCCAATGTTGCCAGAGTGATCATATAGAATATCTCTATTGGAATGCACGTTACTTCAAAGTAACTGTTATAAAAGTAACAGTTATTCACAAATAACATATCCTTGGTACACTAGGCGGTCAAAAACTGAAGTGTTACTTCATCTCATTAATAGTGAATATTGATGATAAACAAAATTTACTAAATAATAAAATGGAATAACTCACGATTTAAAGGAATATATGAAACAGTTACAGTATTTAACTGTCTTTTGCTGATTTAAGTATTTTCAAGTACAAGAGTTTATCGCTTGTAAAGAATTGCATAAGTTATATTTGTATAAGGTACAATGAGTTGTAAATTTTTTAGATTTTCCACTGAATGAGGAAAGTTTTCAATATAACACTGATTTCAATTTATGATATTTGTCAAAATGAAGACAGAAATTTTGAAAGCTTAAATAGAGGAGATTATTACAAAGATATATTTTGTATATTCGGATTTTATTCAAACAATAAAATTTAGGGGACAAACCATTATAGTAAAATTTTTAGGAATTTGTGATAATATATAGTTATTTTGTTCACATTTTTTTTATTGGTTTATTAGGTTCATTTTATGAGGTTTCTGTTGAATCTCGATTAATTTTTTATGGGTATTTGTTTCATTAAGCATTTCGATTTTCTGTTGGTATATATCAGTATACAGAATAACTGTTTTTGCCTCTGATCGGATGGTGTTTTAGTTGATTGCTGATTTGTTATATTTAACAATTTTGATATATTTAACAATTTGAATTTGCCAACATGTCTCGAGCGTGAGCTCATTTTCAAGACTGGAGTCTTGTTGTCATATTGTTAAATATAATCGTGAAAAATTAAGCCAAGATTTTAATTTTATTTAATATTTAATTATGTTTCACCAAGAGTTAAGCGAGAATTCAATCTCAGGTATTTCTGTTTGTAAAGAATCAATAACGCTCTCATTAGACGATGAAGTTGTTGAGATTTGTCTAATTATTTGATCCCAGTCATTTTTTTAAAGTTTCTTATTTCTTTCGATTTTTTTTGGACAGTTTGAATTTGAATTCTTCAATTTTCATTTTGTTGAAAATTTTGAAACACATGATCAGGAAGAGTGTTTGTTAATGATTTTGTTAAATTTTGTATCATTTTTATGAATTCTTATTTCTTTAGTAGTATCTGTTGTTATGAAGTTGACAGTTTCCGAATGTATTATTGGTTAAAAATTTTGAAATTTTCTGGATAGGTACTGACAATTTGAAATTATATGTTTTCTGTTCATCTTCGAGAAGGTTGAACATATTCCGTTGTGTTTACACCTTATCAAATATATAGGTACGTCTTGATTTTAGGCTTAGTATTTTCTGTTATTTTTATTTTTTCTTTTATTGCTGAAAATGATTGGGAAAATCTGAACATAATAACTATATAGAAATATATAGTGATTATGTTGAGTGATTATGTTCATTATGTTAGTGATTATATTTTTTAATATGACTTATACTCATTTGAAATATATACTTATACTCAAATGACAAATCATATGTTCAGAAATTAGATAACCTCGCATACTGAATTATGCTTAATTTCATGAAAAACAGGAATTGCATAGTGAAGAGTAAAAACATATAGTGTCACAACTGATGCAAAACTAACACAAAAATTTTTGGAATTCACCCCAAAAGTATAATGAAATGTGGATTATAGGCTGGTTCATTCGTAGTTGTTTAGCGATAATTGATAATTCATCCCCAGTAGTAATGATAATTACGATCTGTAAAGACAATGTTAATCGATATTCGATGGGACAATTATGTGACACACGTTCGCAAAAAATTCATGAAAATAATGTGATTTGAATTGAAACAAAATTTATGAATACATTTAAGTCTATCCTTGCATTACATAAATGAATAAGAATGTCAATATTGCACTACCCGGGCTTACTAAGATATGGTCACTCAAGATCAGTGGGTTATTGAAAGATATGAGATTGCCTAGAATAGGATCCGCAGTGAATGTAAGTGGCGAACTACATCTGTTGAAGTAGTAGGTATAGTATTTCCTTCTGCTCTAACAATAGTTCGAATTTTGGGTGTGACTATAAATCAATCACAAGAAACAAAACTTCGTACAAAGAGGTGTATACTCAGAAAAAAGCTTTACAAGTTGTTCCAATAAAACAATCATGAACCAGGGGCGTTGTATAAATATTATGGTAAACAAAATTTGATGCATTATGATACAAAAATACAAAGATGGTTCAATTTTGCTGATGTTCATGAATAATACATAAAATAAATACAAATGAAAAAATGTGAATTATCAGTAAAAGAATAGGTATTCCACGGAACGGTCTTTTTTGAAGATTTTATTTCATCATTCAAACTCATTTTCTCATCTAATTGAACATATTGAAATGCGATAATAAAGGCAAAATTTAAATGGCTTGAATCTATTTTACGTATAGTATTTCAATGTAACATTAGTTCAGAAGAATGCAACAAACACTGAATTTAATATTACTTTCAGAATTACATGTCCAACTTATTCTAATTTTGGAAATTTATTGGGAATAATTTCTATAACTAATTTCGGAAAATACTAGGTCGTGTTTGAGATTATATGCGGTGCACTTACGCACTTCATATAATATATTTTTGTATTTTGAACGAAAAATGCTACTACTCCCCTAATATTTGAAAAGCATCATTTATCGTATTAGAAAACAACTTTTTCAATTTCCTCATAACAGTTTAAGTCGAAAGTAATTTTTCTGTATTCCTTGTAACTTCTTGACGTATTGCACATATATCCGTGCCTTCAATTTAAGAACGTCCGAAATTTATCCTTTATTGTATTATTGTTTTGATTTTCATATAATCAAAGTGCAAAGTGCTTTTCAAATTCCGATGAATGTATTCAAGAAAATAATGAAAAATTCTTATAAATGCAGATATATTGAGTATCTGCTGAGAGCTCATGAATTTACACTACCGCTAAAAAGTATTTGGACACTTAATAAAATACATTTTGTACGGGTTTGATTGAGTGAAATGATGTCAATTATTTTAACATGTTTATTAATCATTTTTAGGCGTAACAAGAATATAATTTCAAAATTTTGAACTCATCTGTGTGTCCCCATTTATTTTTAATAACAACCTCACAAAGCTTCGGTAAACTGGCTACTAATTTTTCCCTTTCATCTTGCAATTCATCCCATTCTTCTCCCATTCATCTTGCAATTTATTTCACAAGTCTTCGTGAGGTATGGGACAACTTTTTCGCACTTGTTTATCTAGCTGATCCCACAGTAGTTTTTTTTTGCAGTTTTTGAAAGTTACTATGTGATATTTGAATACAATTAAAACCTCAAATTTCTACAAAAAATTTCAATGAAATGTATAATGCTTATGGAGAAGAGAATTTAATTGCTAATATCATTAAATTTCTTGAAATTATTTGAAATTAAGTCCAGAAACGCAAATGCAAAGATGATTTCAATAATGAATTTCCATAAAAAGAAGTGCTGTTTGCTCAATTTAAGCCAAAATATACGAATATGAACTGATTTTGCTTTGGTAACACTAACACTAATATTTTTTAAATTTGAATCTATTTCCCTCATACAATGAGAACATAACGCTACATTAATGTCAGATAAATGTATAAGTAGAAGTATAAGAACTATCGATTGCAGACTAATATTCACGTGGATAAAAAACAAATATGTATACGAATATCTGTTCGTGCTCACTGAACAGAATTTTGAAATTTGGAGTTGAACTCTCTTTGCATATTTGTATAAAAGTGGATCAATTTCGTTTATCATGAGATTGATGTTAGAACTATAATGAAGAATTACTTATTCAAACATTTTTTTTCATACATATGTGTTTGGTTTTTTTATTATATTATGTTAATTTCCGTTATTCAGACGAAAACACATTGTGTTGCTTTTCTCGTAAATCGTCATCTGGCGACAATGTAAATATTTCATACATGAATCAGTTGTATTTGAATGCTAGATTAAAGCGTATTGATTAATCTCCTATTTTCATTAATCCCATCGATGAAATTTCACTATCAACCTCATTGAACCAGTATTATCAGAATTAAATTAAACAATATGTATACAACATATAAAACTGGAGATATATAAATATGGGTATATGAAATGAATATAACAATATAAATATAAAAATGAACGTCTTTCAAAAGAATTTAGAGGCTGACGAGATTAAAAGATTGAAGAGATCCTAATCTTGACAATAAAGTATATAATATATATATTTGTGAGCTCATTCTATGTGACAATAAATTGAATCCCATTTCAAAACTATACGATTTTTCACAAAAGAATTTGGATCAATTTCATTTATAACAAGAATTAGTACCTACTTGGTAAAGAGTAAAAAGATATCATGTCAGAACTAATTGGAGACTCAATTGAAAATTTATGAAATTCACCCCAAAAAATAATTCATTATGCGGAAGTACAATGTCTTTAAGGACAATGTTAAACAAAATCTTTTCCTTGCATTAAATCAAATGGGAATGTAAATCATGTCGCGCCACGGCCTAACTGGGATAGTCACTCGAGATCGACGTGTTATGCATCTATCGCCACCCGTTTCCAGTGAGTCATTGAAAGAAATAAGCTAACCCAAAATAGGATACGAGGTTATTGCAGTTGGCTAACTACAATTGTTGAGGAATATCATATTACCTTCTGCTCTAACAAGATTTTGAATTTTGTGTGACTGTATATCAATCACAAGACAAAACCTCTAATAAATGCACTTGCTTCTATATTATTGAAAAGTTTCACATGTGGTTCCGATACGCAACATCCCTGCAATTAGGAAACAGTGGCGTAACATCAATCTAATTATAAAAAAATTTGATGAATTTTGTTACAAATAATGATTAATTATAACACTTTTCAAAAATGATACATAAAATACATACAAATGAGAAAGTGTGAAATAAATAAGTGAGAAAATAGATCTCGACAGAACATATAGAATTCTGAACACAAGAATATAATAAAAAAAATCAATAAGTCAACATTGATTTTTAAAATTTATCATTTTTTGAAATAAGTTCAGTCAATTCAAACTTAAATACCTTTCCGCAATTTAAAGTTTTTATAATGCCAAAAACTATTGTATGCACTGAATCTTACACAAAAACGTTTCTACGCTCAGAAAGCCTACAAACTGGCATATAAAAACTGTATGCTTTTCTAGTGCACATCGCTGACACATATTACGTTTTTTATTACTCAACACGAGAAAAAGAATTCATTTTTAATTTCAAATATGAACATAATTATAGCATGAAGTATTTTCTATTTAACATTGACATTAATTATTCTACATTATTTTGAAGCAATCCAACATGCGTTCAATTGGAGTGTATCTATTAGATTGCTAAATATAATTCATTATTGCCATTATATTATTATAGGTTCTTTCTTGAATTTTTTTAGCTGTTGACTTTTTTTTGCTTAAACCGAATAACAGAGTGGAACAATATTTGAAGTGCTCGATCAGCAATAACTTGACACATGTCGGAAGATTTTTTCCTATCGTTTCAGATAGTTGTTCTTTTGGAGATATGAAGTAAACGTAGTGTTTGAAACTCAATTTCTCACCTAGTATAATACTCAAATATTTCTGTTACCCGAATGGGAAACAGTAATTGATAATTCAACAACTGTTGGTTTTTTCAATGTCTTGATTCTTAATTTCAATAATAATAATTACTCATAATAGTAATATATACTCATTGTTATGTACGTTCACAGTTTTCATTGTACCGAAAACTATAAACTAGCCTTACGTATATTCAGCGATAAACTGGTATCGAATAGGTGTTCATTTATAGTCTCTATATTTTTACCATTAAAATAAACCATCGTATCACCTGCGAATAATCGTATAGACAATTTTATTCCATGAGAAACAATATAGATAATATGGATAAATGGATAAAAAACATGATGATACTCGTATATCAACGCAATAATAATAAATAAAATAAATATAATAATAATGAGATTCGTCATTTTCAACTTTTCAACTGCAACTCTATGTTCTATCATATATTCCCATATTGTATAAGTTTGCTGTAATTATACATTCGTATAATTACACATATAAATACACATATTTTTATGTATATTGGTTACATGACTAACAACATAAATCCCTTCTGGTTGAATGCCAGTACCGACACTGGATACCTAAGACACAAACTTTTCTATTCACATTGCTTCATGCTCCCCCAAGTTGTCTGGCAATTCGAATTGTAATTAATCACTATATGCACCAAAAGTATATATATATATATATATATATATATATATATATATATACTTCCGGACCACTTCATTTATGCATTCATTTTCTGTCGATACGCTAACACTTGTTTGGGTTTTCTGCCGGTCTTCATATATTTAGAAAGATTTTGTTATATCGCAAACATGAAAAGTTATGGTAAGTAGGAATCAGCAAAATTATGAATCTTGCAATTCAAAAAAATTGGACTAGCCCTGGAGGTTTATTCCTTAGAAGTGATAAAAAAAAGGCCGTCTGAAGAAGATCGCGTTATACGGAGTAAGTAACTGAAATATTTTATTATATATATATATACGACTCAAATTACATTTGGTTTTTGAATTGTGATTTCTTAAGGTACGTTTCTTTTTTAACTAATTGATATGATCAGTATTCTTAGAAATGAACATGGCATGCTGAATGTTCATATCAATGTGTATTCATTATACGTATTCACTAAATATATTTCATTTTCCATCAGTACTTATTCATTAAACAATATGACTATGTTGGTATTCAATGATTTTTTAGTTATTTCGTTTTATTTAATTCTATATTTTTAATTATTTCGTATTAATTTTGTATTTTCCCAAAGTCAGAATTAAATAAATTCAGGAATTAAATGAATTTAATATTTCCTTTGTCATTCAGATGAGCAACATGTCATAGCATGTTTCTGATGCTCATTGAAAAAAATTGTAACTATTGTAATCTAAATGCATGATAACTTTTCAAAATATTCAGCTTGATATATTATCTCAATTTTTTTGCACCTTTTTTCATTGAAAGTTTAGTGATGAATGTTATTTTTCATTAGGCGAAAAGAAGAACCGATCCAGTTGAAGTAGCGAGGAAAAAACAATAACAAGAATATTTTTCGAAGAAGAAATTTGTAACAGCAAAAAATTATGTATGAAAAAAGTGAAGAAATTTTTTCATGATCATAATTCCATTCTTAATAAACGGTCACCTCATTTAATTCGTCAATGGATTTTACGTAAACATGATAAATACTTGAAACCATTAGCTGGACAAAACTGTAAGAAAATTTCATTGATAAAAGATATTTATTTGAATTATTCTTCAATGGGTTCATGGCATGAATACAACGTCTTGAAACAAGACATTATTGCATGACAAAGCAGACTATCATTTCAAATCTTGTGTTGATGGCACTAAATTAAACAAAAACATCAAAGTAATTTTTTTTAGTTTAGAAATATTCTCAATATCTCAAACTAATGTAATTTCTCACATGTGTTTTTAACGAAGTTCAAAATTATGCAATAAACTTCATTCAATATTCATGGTAATAGCAATAAATTAACAAAAAAAATTACTCTTAAATTGATTTTCAGTTTATAATTCATAGATTCTCTATATCTCAGTGTGATGTAGTTTCCCAATTGTTTCTTATAAATTTTAGAACGATGCAATGAACTCAATTTGCTTTAGTATAATTTGGTTTGTAAATCGTGCAAATTGGAAAGTCAAATATGTATTTTCAATTGTAAAATTTTTACATAATACAGTGTTTATAAAACTATAGTGCCTCCTTCAATTTAACCTTCACGTGCAAGATGGACTACTCCTGAGAGAACTGTTGTGGAAGAAGTTGTAAATAAACATTCTGCAGAAGATTTACTACCTTCAATACCTGAGTGTGAATTTCTTATTGAAAAAATCCTGTTTTACAAAAAAGAAACCCTTCTTCTGTGAAAGCATTCATTTATAATAATCTTAAGAAACGTGCAAGTATATGATGTAAAATATATCTTTCATTCAAAATAATGTATTTTAATTATTATGAAACTAGATAAATACAAGAATTGCTTATATAATATGTTCTCTCACAGTTTTATGTGATATCTTTTTCTATAAAATTTTTGAGTGTGTTTTGAGTACTATGAGTATTCTGAGGGATCTAATGATTATTATCAACGGCTCGTTATAACTTGAAATTTCAATTATAATTGAAGAATTTCAAACTGAAATAACATCTTATACCATGAAAACAGTAGGGCATTCCAATAAGGAACTGTGGACTTAACACAACTTGTATAGATTCCTAAATTATTAGAGTCTCGATTAGTATCATCATATATACAGTGCATATTCATTCACTAATTATATTTGCTAAACACAGTTTCGAATAAAAATAAAAGTGAACTAGAAGTACAACATATTAGGGAAGCCTTCCGTATCCTTTTGAGTTCTAGATTTAATTACATAATTTAAGTTGTATTATTTGACACTGATAAATTTCAGGCTTGATTAATTCAAGCCTGATTAAATAAAATCAATCTTTTAATACCTTCATTATAGCTCTTTATGGATATTTTATATATATATATATATATATATATATATATATATATATATATATATATATATATATATATATATATATATATATTATTTTTTTCGACAACCTTATTTGCAAAATCAGATTATAAATTTTTGGTCAATATGGCGTCTTACCCATTTTGCACTCGAATTCGTTGAACGATTTCTTGACTCAGATTGAATGAACTGTAACACCGTGAATGAAATATGAATAATTATTCAAGAATGGATATCTGTTCATTTCAGTTTGTTTCCTAAATAATATGGTAATTCGTCACACCACCAACATCAGTAAAATTTTATTTATTGAATATACATATTGACTTACAATTCCATTGTCGAACATTTTACTGAAATATTGCTTTCAATGGACAATTTATATATTAGTATATAATCCTATATTTCTTATTTCAATCAAACACATTCAAGTAAACCGCTATTCTTAAACAAAATCTTTCAATGGGTATCAGGAACAGTAACGAGAACGGAAATAACGTTCTCGGATACGATATAAGTATTCACAAATATAACACAGAATAGCAGTTAGCCCAGTATGGCAACACAGTGAACTTTACAATAATCGTTCCTGAAAATATTTGTCCAACTACCTCCGCATCTACTATGTGTCAATACCTGGACGTCCAGGCATTCCACACCCTGTCCATGTACCTCCTTATGCAAACGAGAAATGGTCCAGCAACTTCCGTATAAACGCATATATATATATATATATATATATATATATATATATATATATATATATATATATATATATATATATATATATATATATATCTATCGATTTTATTTCATTTCACGATTACAACCTATTCGGCCAATCTGTTGGATCTTCTATTCCGTGTTTTACCGTTGAAAGGGCACCAACCGATCGCCGATAAAACTAGAATTCACTTACTTACAGACAGGGGCGTATCTTTCGACGTGTCCTCGGGGAATTTGAGAAATTCATGGCCTGGCAGTTGTCTTACCTGGAAAAAAAGAAACATCCAGTTAGGTAGAGTTATTTCCAGATTTAAGATAAACAAGTTGGCTGAAAAGCGGTTGGGCAGCATAAATAAGTTTGGTATCTGCGTTTGATGGAGACGTAAACATGGAGGCAGCATGAGGTACCCGAAGGAAGATGCAGTGATATGACGTGTTGAGATGTGCTGATGGAGTAACATGGGGGATTTCGATATATCAGATTTCTTAGTATAACGTTACATGTGTAGATGAAATGATCTTTACTCATATATCTACGAATCGAACAAATATTTCATATTACGACTGGTTTGATATCGTACATATTTATTTATATTACTCTATTTTCAATCAACTCCTATCTTCTTCGATAAATTCTGTTCAATGAATGGCGGTTGTTGTCAAAACTTCAGATTTATAACCAAAGATGTAGAAAAAAATAGAAAGGGTGAGTTAAAGTATTACGTAATTGAACTTTCAATGATTTTAATCTACCAGCTATTTTGTCTGGACAAAAATCAAAAAGCATGAATATAGGTACTCATTCCTAAGACAGCTTTAAATTTGTGTTATTTGTTTTCAGTTGAATGTATTTAGGTAAACTTCACTTTTAAACACTCGCTGAAGTACCAAATATTTTGGGTGACAATTACACATCGTAGTAGTAGCTTAAAATACTTCAAATCATTAATCGATTGCACTTGATGAATCAAAAAACATAATTTAAATCAAACTAAGTAGTTTTATGATTTTCACTATAATGCTTTAATGCAGATTTAAATTGTTCATAGATGATGTATTGCTCGAGCTAGGTGGATGGTATTCGTGAAAAATTACAAACTACCACAGCCAAATGGAGGCTATGATGCTATATCATGATTATTCATTTATCATTGAAGGCTTGATGAAACTGACGTTGATCTTCAACAAAACAGAGAATAAGCAGATGACTTTCAAGATACTTATCCACTTGTTGGTGTTGAAGATAATAACGCTAATAAATGTTCCGATTGCAATGTACAAATATATTCATGTGTAAATACCTGTATGTTTTTTTACCCTTTCTTTCGTTATCTTCAAGCCAGAGGAAAGCAATCTGCAATCTTGATGTCTTTCTGGACATTTTTGTCATGATGATTAATTTCCTGATAAATATTAATAAAATACAGCTGTAATTTTGCGTGAGTTTGAAATCTCCCCACATATCTCCCGGGTACGGTAGGTGTCATGAAATTTTCTGACATTAGGTCATTATTGGACGACTCCTTAGGCCAATCTTGAATGCCCTCAAAAATAGAACTGAGGAAGAATAATTGAATAAATTTGTCTTTTGTGATTTTGAATTCTCGCTTAACTCTTGGTGAAACATAATTAAATATCAAATTGAATTAAACCCAAGGCTTAATGTTTCACGATTATATTCGACAATATCAATTCGTCAACATGTTTCGAGCGTAAGCTCATCTTCAAGACTAACCTACAACAAGGAACGAACAACAAATTTATATGTATACAATGGACGTAAGTAGAGGGGATATTTGAAAATCTGAGAATTGTATTAACTCCAACCATTTCATAGACTTTGAGAAAATCAAATGCTTACACGAAGGTAAAAAAGGGAAAGGATTAGAAGCAATTGAAATATGCAGTTCTTGGAAGAAAAACGAAGACATCGAAATGAACAGGTAGATTTTCAAATATCCCCCTTACTTACATCCATTGTATAGATATAAATTTGTTGTTTGTTCCTTATTGTAGCCTTGAAGATGAGCCCACGCTCGAAGCATGTTGACGAATTGATATTGTTAAATATAATCGTGAAACATTAAGCCTTGTTTTTAATATTATTTGATATTGAAATTGGTCATTCTCTAAAAATTTTGGTCTGCAAATAGTTTTGCTCTCAAGGCATCAATACTGAGGAAGGTGTTCAATAATGTAAAAAATAGTTTCAAAAAGCCCTTATATTTTGATTTACGGAAATTAGAAACCTTGTACCAAACAGAAAGTACAGATAAATTTTTTCACATCCCTTCAAATTTTACTATAAGCTCTTCTCGTCAAAGCACAAAAATATCAATGTTATTTATAATTCATTAACAAAATTATCTGCACCTGATTTCGTAAGTCCCCAGAAACAATAATCTATAGGTTGTGGATCCTGTGATCGAGTGGTCTATAATTCGATTCAATTGCTATCAATCAACTGATCAGCTGAAGGTTAAAAAATTACTATAAGCACAGTGATTTATGTCTTGTTGTTCAAAACACATGGACAAATTTGAATTGAATTATTCAATTTTCTTGACATTTTTCGACTGGTGGGTTTCAATACAAATTGAGTACATTGTAGCTGAAGGTCTCAACAAAGGACTTTAAGGGGATCCTGATTTAGAAGGTTTGAAAAAATCTATTTTTTGGATAATTTTTTTAGGATGAAAAAATTAAAGCAAGTGTAGCGAACTTTTCAGATAATTTCATTATATGTCTGAACATGATAAAAAAAAATTTTCAAAGAAAAATATCACAGGAGCCCGATTTTTATGTATGTTCGTGCAACTGCTGTTTTCAATCGGCGGGACAGATGGAGCTCGTAATTTTACATCTAAAACTAAGAAACCAGATATCATTTTGATTTTAATATATTTTTCTTCTATATGAACTAAGACTAGCTGAGGAAATTATGAATGTTTTCTCAGGGTTGAAACGAAAATATGTGTTTTATGTGAAAAAATAATAATTTCGATTTGCTAAAAAACAGTTAAGAACTTTTCATTGAATGGTATTGACGTTTACTTGATGTTAATCCATTAAAATCAAATATAAGATAAAATTCAAGCACTTGAACCTTTTATTTACACTTTATTGACAACATAGGATGACTGAGAATACAGTATTCTGTTAGCATCTTAAGAAGTCATGATGCTATGTTGTCAATAAAAGTGTAAATCAAAAGTTCAAGTGTTTGAATTTTAGTTTATATTGAAATATAATGGATTTACATCAAGTAAACGCCAACACAAAATAAAATTAAAATCAATTGCAGAAATAATAAAAAGCAAAACAAATGAAATAGATAATAGAAGTTCAAGAAAATATCACGACATCCCATTGCGTTTTTCTGAGTGGCATGTCAAAATCACTGATAGCCGATCAAAATAGATATCACATCGACCGCAAGAACCACCAAAAAGATCAAATAGACAGTTGACACTTACAACTTAGGTACCGATATTGTAGCTGAAGCTTTCAACAAAGGGATTTAAACGCCGAAATGTAAATTGATTGAATCACATTAGTAAAATAAAGTCAATAATTTGAAATATTTCAATGTTTGTCAAAGTTCTACCAATTATGGTATTCATCAGCAATGAATAAAATAGATGAAAGGAATAATTAAACAATCAATAATTCGATCATTAAAAATGTTGTGAGACGCCTTCAGCATAATCAACTTATAAATCATCATATCGAATAATTTCAACACAACAAACATGCTTAATTTATTCATTAACATAACAGATCTGTATCACCACTTCCTTCTTCAAATTACGATTATGAAAAGCTACGAAGAACTCCTTCAATTTATAGATATTAAATTTATGGGTGCGGAAAGAAAATGGACCGTCATTTATAATAATAGAATCAAATTACACAAACACGAAATTCAAAACGTTTAACGTAACAATAATATATTAGACGCACGGAGAGAATGAATTACTTGTTCCACTTGTTCGCGTGAAAGCAAGGATTGTCCGCCATTGTTGTTAAGCCTACACGTGGTCGAAAGGTCAGTGGTTATTTTATCTCCGGCAGGTGAAGCCCCAGGCGAGGTCATTTTTCATATTTCACCGCAGCTAAGCTTATAAGTAGTACGTTATTATTACTATCAATTATAACCAGATCGAGAGAAAGAGTGTCTAGGTAGACATCTACTTTATCGGCAATTCAAGTTTCCAAATTTGGTGCTATTACTGCCGTAATTTTCGCACGGTTCTGCTTTGTGTAATGGTCTGCGAAGTAATAAATTTCCAACGCGTCAACACGTGATGAATTGAAAAAAAAATAAAAATACCATGAATGGTCTTGTCATTGTTTAGATATAAGTTATGTATTTTAATATGTTTCAACTTTTACTAGAATAATTCCTTATAGTCTTAACAATGATTGATATTTATGCATGTAACCTTTAAAGAGAATGAGCTATTCGATCTGAGATAACGATTCAGACAGTTGAAATAAATCTTGGTGAACTTTATATTATAAAGTTTCTTTTCATAGCATTATACTTACTCATTATTTATTTGTTCATCTAGATTTCAGAAACTGGCCATTATTCTACGTAAATATTAATTGATAGCACTCTAAAATATACTACATTCAAATTCTGGTGCATTATAAATTAAATTCTATTTTTTCAACTTAATCAACAGTAATCTTATAAGCGATATCAAGAAATCATTTAAGTTGAATCAACGACAATATTTGTAGTGTATTGGATGCTCCAGTATCTACCCCAATAAAATGACGAAGAAAATAATCTTTTCTGGATTTTTTTACACATTAAGATTTAAAATGAAATAACTTACACTGTCTCAAAAGTTCACAATTGAGGTTATAATTTTACAGTTGTAAACAATTAAGTACTCATAAATGAAATTGTATATACAATATTTGAACATAAATAAATATTGATATGAAAATACATCATTTGGTAAGGGTGGAATACATTCAAATTATGTTTATTACATATAATTGCATTTCCAGGTTACTATTCCAAATTAACTACTATTTGTTATTGATTTAAAAATTAGATCGATTTATGATCAAATTTTGGAAGTAGATTTTACAGATACATTATATAAATACTATTATGTGACAAGAAATGAGTTATACTAGAAATACATAATTATAAAGAATCGAAATAAATTAACGTTACACATTTAACTACATACGAGTGATGTTATCAATTTTGCTAGTGTTTACTGATTATTTAATTTCAATTTATGTGAATATAGAGAATAATTTTGAGATCTCACTTATAAAATTTGAGATTTTGATTTTATTTGAGTCTAATCTTTCTATGGGTGGATTCTAACTCTTTGAACTGAAATTAACCCAATATAAAATTTGAAATGAACTTTGAATCAACTGATTATTGAAATTTAGTTTCAGGTACCTGTTTCTTCGAGATCTCCTAATTTGTCCTGCGTCATTATCCCAAAATTTCCTCTTTCCAATTTAATCAACACTTAAATTTTCAACACTGTAATTATTATTCTCCAAATTATTTCCCTTTTCCACTATTTTCACCTTCAAAATATCATTCCAACACTAAACTATCTTAAACTCGGCGTCCCTCTTTTTATTGTTCTTAATTATTTTTCCTGTGGTTTATTCCACAGCAATCTCTGATGCGATATTTTGGATGTCGTGCGTAAAAATTTATTATCTATGGTACTTCAATTCATATCGTCCGTGGTTTTCCATATTTATGATATGCATCTAATTTTGACAGTTGAGGTTAAGATATTACAGTTATAACTAATTTCGTATTCATAAATCAAATTAAGTATACAATATTTTACATTTGAAATAGTCATTGATATAAAAACACATCATTTGGTAAGGTGGAATATATTAAACTATGTTTATTAAATATATTCGAATTTCCAGGTTACTGTTCCAGATTAAATAATTTTATTACTGATTCGAAATTTAGATCGATTTCATGTTCAAAGTTTGGAAGTTGGTTTACAAATACATTATAGGTATGGATATTCATCTTGCCTATTATTATGTGATAAAAAATGAGGAATAACAGAAATAAGAAACAATTAAGTGAACATTGAACATTTTTAACTACATACAAGTGATGTTATTAATTGGGCTAGTGTTGAACAGTTGATAATAAATACAGATTACTAAATTTGAAAGACCCTTAACTTCATTAACAAATTATCAAATGAAATTCATTATATCTACAATACTGTATGTATGCTTGAAATATTACACAATAAAGTATAATGCAAGGAATATGACTTTGTCAAAACATTCAGCTAACAGTTTTGAAGCATCACCTTGAGAAAAATTGAACATTGATTATTTCTATTGATAGTGCACGTATATTCAGTGAGTTCTGAAAAAGAATTATAAGAATTATGGTGAAAATTTGTACTATATATGTCATTTTTCAATTTCTATGGTATTATTAAAATTGAATGAGAATTTCAAACTATCGACTTTCGTGAGATATATTTAGAGAATATTCAGTCCATTCAAAATAACATCCAATCCGTTGGAAATGCCATACCGTGCTGTTTCATCCTTTTCTGTGAAAATAAGGTTTAAAAATTTGAGCTGTTTCAACTTTTCAGTCGAGTGATTTTCATTCCATTAATAAATAACGAAATATATCCATGTTTTTATATAATATCATTTTATATGCAAAAGGACGTAGTACACAGTACCTAACTTTTGATTTATAAAATGAACTGTGAAATAAATGAAATGAAGGTAGTTATTAACTCTTTATTGATGAAAACCAATGGAAATGCCAACAATAGAAGACTCAAATATTGAGCTATATTCCTAAAGTTTGTAAACAAATGTCCTTTTTTTTCTGATATTTTGTACAAGATATGCACAAAACTCTTGAATTAGAACATCTAGTATATTTTCGAAAATATTGCGAAGAAACAAACAATATATCTTCAAATTACAGCTTTTATTGTATATATATTTTTTATTTTCTTCAGTACAGTGTTTCTTACTTTCTATAGGTGAACGTTAGCAGATACTTAGGTATATTTCGCGTGAAAGAAATTTTGAGCTTCTGTCATTGTCGTTAAGTGACAAAGTTAGAATTTTATTTCCCCTGAAATATGTTTGAATGACATTCCATCAGCTTATTATTCAAGATTGACGGCCATTCCATTGGACAATTGGAATATACGAAATTCGTGGGTATTTATATTGATAAAAATTTGAACTGGTATAGGCACGTTGACTTTCTTTATGACCATCTTTAATCAATGTGCTTTGTTTTGTTTAGACTTAGAGTGCTAGCTAATAAAGAGATCTGCTCATCATACTATCACGTTTGTTTAAGTTTTGAGAATAATGTTATGGGGCTGCTCTGGTCATCGAGACAGAGTATTTAAATTGCAGAAAGGGGCAATAAGAAATATAGTTAGAATTAGTGCTATTATATCGTATAGAACACATTTTAAGAAATTGGGAATTTTGCCTTTAGCTTGCAGTTATATTTTGGAAGTGGTCTGTTATGCCAGGTTGAACATATCTTTATTTAGAATAAATAATGAATATCATAATTATGAAACCCGTAATGGAGATGGTCTAATGATACCACAAATTATTTTGTCTCGTTGCAAGAGTAGTCCCAAATAGGAGTGAAACGCTATAATAAACTACCACCTATACTAAAACTAATATGTGTTAAAAAATATCTAAAAAAGAAGTTAATGAATATTTATTGTCGAGATGTTTTTACACCATTGATGAATATTTGGAATGTGAATATTAATTGATAAGAATTTTAACTCTGAGTGTGTATAATATATTGGTTATTTTGTATTTTTGAATTTGTTAAATTGTGAGGTAGTGTGCTAATGACATGTCCAATATCTTTGTATCCTACTTTATGTGAGTATGTATTCATTCAAGGACAATAAATCATTATTATTATCATTATTATTATTAGTACCTATACAAGAAATTTTCTCGTTCAGTTGACATGCATTGCTGTGGAGTTTCCAAGTAAATCTTCCTAGGCTACGAGAAATACAATAAATTCGATAGTTTCCGAGTTATTCCACACCTTCAAGAATTTCTTGTTATCCATAGATTGCAGATTGTCTCTGATTCAAACGAAATAAGCAGAAAACACTCACGGAATGAGAATTTTTCAATAGAGAAAATGTCCAAGTTATTTTTCCGAATGCTTTATTCTTAATCCTGCCGAGCTATTCATTTTCCAATTGTCGTTAAACTGGAATCTCTATTCGACTCGAATTTAATATTAGTGTTGACTTTTCTATGGGCTCGTAAATCAGTGGCCGAGGATTTAGTATTGTCTTCGAGGCATTGTGTTGTGAAAAGCAACAATATAGGAGCTCTAACGATATACGAGTTCGTCTTTCATGCCTTACTTTGTTCTCTTTTGTGAAATAAAGTTGCAAGCTAGACTACTGCTCTTATTTATCGTTTCCTATATTAATACCGAGGAAGCTATGAAAGCCTCTCAAGGGAAAGGTAATGAAATTTGAGCAGAGTCTGATACGTTGCCGTTCAGGAAGATTCGTCTTCTCATACTTCTTTTGAGAAGATGAATTACATTCATGTGTCTTTTTGAGGTAGTAAGTCAAAACGGAGTTACATGTTTCAGAAGCATTTGCAGTTTTCTAACTTGCCTTCGCTTTTATAACTTGTATTGAATGTATTGAAAAGACACACAAATTAAATTACCACAAAAAACGTACCTAACATAATCAGTATGATTTGTTTTCTAATTATCTATTTATTTATTATCAGTTTGATTTTACTTCTTGACTATTACCATTCTGTTTTCATTTTCTAATTCATATTTAAATAAACTATATAGTGACTTCATCTTATTTATCAGCGATGATTTCTACCTATCGAAACTCTGCGAGTTCAGAAATTCTTGATACATCCATCTTTCGGTGTATTCGTATTGGAATCGACTTTTCATCGTTTTTTCTCCATTACTTTCCAATTATATACTAATTTTGAAATGATCTGCTTTATTATTTTATGATTTACGTTTAGTTCATTATTTTTCCATTTTAGGCTAACGAAAACACTGGTTGCTAACATCAGATTACATTACACACCTATCAGTTGATGCATTTTCTCACTTATTTATTTCAATTTTAAGACAGTTTAATAGATGATGCAATTTGATTTCTGGTCCATTAGTTTTTAAAGATATTTCGAACCAACTTAGGGCCCAAATACTTCTTTGACAATGAATATTTGACGATGTATCTGCAAGTACTGTGATTTTTTCTGCTTCTCAAAATACTCGAAGAAGGAATGGAGAATATTCCCAAGGAAAATATTCATTTCATGACGTTAGGTTTATTTACCAGATATCTTTACATATAATTACATTTCGACTCCTCATTGCATTCAGAAAAAAAAGATAATATCCTCAAGTTGAATGCTTAAAATATGTATAAATATGATGCAGAAAAGTCTTTTACCAATTTGGTCGAAACTAACCAATAGAAATTCAAATGTAATGATTACAAGTGGAAATTGGACGTAAAGCGTAGCGGAAATTTCTTAAGATCATCACAGGACACAGCAACAGAAGCATCCACTGGATTGACACAGGGAGAGTAGTAAGCCTGCGTTTATGTCTAAATAAGAATCTAAATCATGACGTTAGTTAAATAGAGCAGGGCAACATTTGAAGAAGAAACTCAACCTATTGTATTGAGAATTTATCCAAGGTAGTGGATTTTGTAGATCCCGATTATAAGCTTCATAATTTACGAAGGAATTTAGAAATCCTGTGGAAAAAAATCACTGTAACACATCCAAAAGAACTATCAAAAAAACTATGCCAAACAAATTATTCATTTTGCAAATACTATGGCAAAAGAATACAAAATTTCAAATCGAGTGCTCACAAAAAAAAGTTGAAGATATCAAAAGTGTGGTTAAGCCGAATATTCATGGAATAACGTATCGTGCAATACAGGACTGAGAGACTGGATCAATTGGGAAGCCCCAACGCATTTTCTTTGGAAGAAAGTTAGCTTACGCAGATGTCTATGCCTTCCTCTTGTCATCATTGCCACTGTCGAAACGAACTCCTCTCGTCATTACTCTAAAAATAAACCTTCACTCTTAGTATCATTAAAAATTTCAACTTGCTTTAGACTAGAATCCCCGATACGAATGAAATCTAGAATACGAAATTAAAGATGCATTTGAATTTCACACTCATTTTTATTTCCCTGAAAATGTAATGAGCCAACAACTAAGATTCCTACTTACTGTCAACTCGCTTGAAATATTTCATACTCATTTCAATAGCATCAACTTCAAGCAATAAGGGTTTTCGTGCAGGAGAAATCCACTAAATGGCAAGATGTAGGAATGAGCTCTAACTGCTATGCGATTGGTGAATATTGACATATCTGTTAACGTCACGTCAAAAATTACCATTCATGCAGCAGTCGGACCTCACGCCTACGCATTGCCGTGTAGCGGGTTTTTTATACGGGAAAACCCTCATTCTAATCAAATTATGATCGTTATATATTTTTCAGATTCACATGAGTTGACATCCACAATACTGAAATACTGCCATAATAAAGACATATTCGATCTCCATGATTGTTATCGAAAATTAAACATAATATCAAGGTCTACATGTCGAATATAAGGAACAAATTTGGACCATGTTCCATAGCAAGTCGAGCATAACATATCTTAACTAGTTTTACGAGACAAATTAAAATTTACTGTTAATATATCGGCTGATTTGAATAAACTGTAGGCGTAATTAAGTGATCAATGACTATTGAGACTGAATTTCATGAATAAGATACCTCTAGGATCAGATTTCGAAACCTACTTAACGAAGAAAAGTTCAAGTTAGTGTGGAAACTCTCATAAGAACTATGACATTGGATCATTAATTTGTGTATTCCACCCATTAATTGTATATTTTAGAAGCAAGCAGACGTATTAGATGTGTTGTATATTTGATAATATTACAGTTCAATTCGCGTACCTAATTATATCTCATTTAAGTAATTTTCTTTATTATCATTATCTTAATTTCAATAATAACTCATATAAACTCAAAAAAATAGACGTAAATTTAAACTTTTCACACTTTCAGAAATGAAGTTTTGGTTTATTCTACTTGAATATTGAAGAAAAAATTCTGTTGAATACTCATTGAACGCCAAGAAACTACTTTTTTATACTGAGTTCCTTTCGAAAATCTTTTTGAATGATGACAATACAAATGCCGAGTTTTCATATATATATATATATATATATATATATATATATATATATATATATATATATATATATATATATATATATATATATATATATATATATATATATATATATATATATATATATATATATATATATATATATATATATATATATATATACATTATTACCATTGTATCTCCATTGTTCTCTCCGTATACGCCCTTGACTGTTTGGTATATTTGATAATAGAAACGTTCAATTTGCTAGTGTATAATGTGAAATTTATTCCAAATATATAGCGTCGAGGATGTATCTATCCGCAGATGTCAAGTGTTATACGAGATATAATAATTAAAATAATAAGACATTTATTCCCAACATATATACATCCAATTACAGAGAAAAAATTACAATTTACGAAAAATTGCAAAATTGTACACAAATAACTAAGAAATAAGTTAATAATAAATAAGAAAAAAATGAACGAGAAAAAAACAAAAATAGAAAGTACAAGCGAATATATTCAACAAAAAAATTAATTCAATATAAATTAAATTAGTATAGAACAATAACCAAATGACTAAAAATAAAATGAAATATTGTCTATTACAAAGTTACTTATGGTCAGCAGAAGTTGACCATTTAGTAACGAAATATGTTTGATGAATAAAAATAAAATTAGAATTGATTGCGTTAGTACTATCTAGTAACTGAAATAACTAAAAATTAAAATAATATTTATAACTAAGTCATATGTATACAACAGAAGTTTAGGAAAATATCACGATATCCCATTGCGCTGTTCTGAGTGGCATGTCATGTAGATAGATATCACATCGGCCACAACACCCATCATAAAGATTACATATACAGTTGATAGGAGAACGTGGCATAACATTTGATCTGCTGTAAGTGACATAAAAAGTATTATTCCGCCTCAGACCAGGCCTCGGTACGCGAATATTCATTTTGCTTCATTTCTATCATTGCTATCATTTATTCAGATTTGGTGAGTCAATCGAATTGTGCAAAATTTTGAAGAGAAACGTTAGACCAAACCGTTTACACCTCAACTTCAATAATTCAATTCCCAAACTATCGGTTAGGATGGAATGAAGTACATATACTTACTTCAAACATTTCCTCTGAACTGCCTCCAAGTCGACAATAGAATTAATGTACACAGGAGACCAATTTATAGACGCATATTCCAGTATACTGCGAATAAAAGAGTAGTATACTGTTTTCATTGTGTCAAGATTGACAAAGTTGCCCCAATTTCTGACCAAACAACCCAGCATCTTAGAAGCGGAAGCCGTAATACAAGTTATATATTCAGAGAAGGACAGCTTATAGTCAAAAAGTACCCACAGATCCTTAAACTCAACACATCTATCTAGAATTTGACCTTCCAATGTATAACTATGATGAATTGGAAAAAATTTTCGAAAAATTATGAAATTTTACATTTACTGATATCCAGTTTCAGCCCATTGCTGTTACGCCACAAATTAACCGCGTGAAGGGAAGACTATAATCTGACACAATCATGACGATAGTTAATAGCAGCAAATATTTTTGAATCGTCTGCAAAAAGCAGATGCATGCAGTTAAGCTGTGAAGAAAGATCCTTTATATATATATATAATAAACAACAATGGACCCAAGTTGGACCCCTGTGGCACAAGACCATTGTCATTTCGTGTATATATTATCATATCTAACGGGAAAACTCATGAATTATTTTACAGTATATGACGATATTGTGAATTTGTATATTGAAATGTTTTAGGATTTTCAGGTATTCTACTGTGTTTTCAGATTCAATGTTTCTGTATGTAATTCAGTGGGTCCTACAGTTTAACGCAGGTTGGGAACGGCCAATGGGCTTGTAATCAATGTACATTACCCAACAATTATCATCGTTAAACCATTCAAATCAAAGACACATACACCCATGTCTACACCGGGATTCGAACCCGAATTCTACCGCATCATATTCGGTGGTTCTCCCGACTAAGCCACAGAGACAGTCTCAATGTTTCTAAAATCAACATAAATATCGTGTTACATCACTCCATTATATAGAATATCACTTCTTACACAAGTGTCATCGAAACTTTGTGACATTCAAACATTAAATGTTCGAAAAAATGTATATTTTTTTTACACATTTCATTATCTTTTGATACCAGTTTCATTTGGATATAAAGGTTGAAATCTATTGTGAAAGTAATTTCTCTGGTCAGTTTATTTTTTATGACTAAAATTTAACATTATTTGAATGAATGTATGTGAAGAATATTGATTACACATTTAGTTATAATCTGCATTCATAATATTCAATTTTGTTACATCAACTTGACAACACTGCTTTGCTTTCTGCAGAATTTATCCATTTCAACACAAGTCTTCTGTAGCTATTGACGCTAGCGATCTGCATAGGATCTGTTCTACCTATTTAATATTCAAAACGAATGTTACTGCTGAATGATCACTACTCTTGCTCTTCAACATTCCATTTTCGCTCTTTACCAACATCTCCAATTATTTTCAGCTTAAAATCTTTCTGCAATTATCTTCTATCAGAATCTAATATCAATTAGGAATGTACAAGTAAACTTGCAAACACGTTTAAGCCAGAGAAGCTGCAACTCTCGGTCGCCTTCTTGCGCTGTGTTGTTAAAATAATGGTGATCATTACGCTATAAGTTGGGAAAAATATATGCCTACCTACACATTCGAATCAAAACAAAATGACTCGAATGGACGATCGTTGAAGACAGTGACGTATTTTACCCATCAAGATTCTGAAGATAAAATTGGACGAGAATTCTATAGCATTAATTCACGTTTACCCATCTAACTATAGGTGATCTTGATAGTTGCCATTTCTCTCTTTAGATTGCATTATAATTTCGATTCTTTTCTTGCGGAACTCTTGATTGATGAATATTTCTGAAAATGTAGAATGCTTTAGATCTCTATTCAATATTGCCGAAATTGGCAGCGGTAATATGAATTTGACAGCTGACAAATGATGGAATGATCTTATGATCTATTATTTCACATTGACTAGAGATTTCTGATGTAAATACAATAGGAAGTCCGTATCTAATGTTTTCCTGAAACATTGAATCGTTATTTGAAACTGCAAGATAATGGATGTTTTGTTTAGAGGTATAAAACTTTAAGTTGGCATTACTGTTGAAGATGGCCACCGATTTGACAGCTGAGAAGTGACTTATTCTCAGTTCGGTTTGGCAATTCATCATGAATAGACTCACGCCTGAACAACGCTTGTGAATAGTGTAATTTTATTTCGAAAATAATGTTTCTGTGCGGAATCCGTATCGCGCGAATTTTGTTCAGCGATGAAGCGCCATTCCGGTTGAATGGCTACGTCAACAAACAAAACTGCCGCATTTGAAGTGAAGATAATCCTCAAGTGTATGTCAAAACACAGTTACATCTAGAAAAACTGTCTGTTTGGTGCGCTTTATGGGCTGGTGGAATCATTAGTCCGTACTTGTTCAAAAACGATGATGGCCAGAACGTTACAGTCGATCGTGATCGGTATAGAGCCATGATTACTAACTTTTTCATTCCTGAATTGAACAACCATGATATCCAGGAGCTGTGGTTTCAACAAGACGGCGCAACATGTCACACAACTCGTGCCACAATCGATTAATTGAATGACACGTTTAATGACCACCTAATTTCACGTTTTGGACCTGTGAATTGGCCTCTGAGATCTTGTGATTCAACACCGCTAGACTATTTGCTGTGGGGCTATGTGGAGTCATTGGTCTATGCGGATGAGCCACAAACGCTTGACCATTTGGATGACAATATTCGCCGTGTTATTGCCGATATAAAGCCACAAATGTTGGAAAAATTCATCGAAAATTGGACGTCCAGATTAGACTACATCCGAGCCGTGGCGGTCATATGCCAGAAATCATATTCGAAATGTAATGCCACAATATTATCTTTCGAATAAAAAAAATTCTTGTCAATCGAATAATCCATGGCTGTTTTATTGCAATTTAAGGTTCTCTAGTTTAAAAAAAAACACCCTATATATATGATAAATTCAAGAGCATAAACAGTTATTCCGGAAAAAGTTGAGCATTTCCAGAGAAATATCAATCGAAACGAATATATGGGCAGCATAATATATTTTCATGAATATATTGGTCATCATGAATATATTTGGAATATATTCATGATAGCCATTCAGCATTCCAAGATAATTTGAAAGGACAGCAGAGAATGAAAAATGTGCAAACTGTAGTTTGTATTTTTTGTGTGATTTGATGAAAGAAGGTGCGTTTTTTGTTGAAGATCGAGAGGACCAACACTAACAAACACCAAATTCTCAATGATTTTTCCTTAAGAGACCTGAATTATTCAAAACAAAACATGAAGTAATAAATTCATTTAGATCTAATATTTTAAGCAGGAATAATCTGCCCTATGCCATTTGCAATAACTAACTCTTCACTTAATAAATGAGTAAATAGCTATTGAAAATATCCCCTTATGTTTTTTGCACTACAAGGCTATTTTCTATCATCAAGATAAATCACATTTACACAGTTACAAACACAAACACTCTTTCTAGCACTGCTGAAGATCAAAATAAATTAACTTTTCGACTTTTTCTCCCAAGAAATGCAATGTAAACAATTTCTCAAGAAAAGTATTGGAATACAATCATAAAATAGACTGAAGTTTTTCAGGAGCATCTCGTTCAATACAGTTTTGAAAGTTTTTCAATGAAAAATCAATAATTATTGGATTATTATAGAGAAAAATACATATTGTTTTTATCACTATAATATATTTATTATTTTTCGGCTGAAGCTGTTAGTTATTATGCATTATCACAAAATAATGGACGAATCTTTCCAATTTTAATGGATATGATTTTCGTTGCTAATTTATACCTTTCTTTGACATACTCACGTTAATTTAGGTCTCATATTCGAATGGCACTCGATCTAGAGCATTTGTATCAAGACTCCTTATCTGCGAATACGATGAAGAATTAATCTTCAAAATTTTGCGGCATATTAAAGTCTAAAATTTCTGAAGAATGTCCTGTCCCAGTGATGTAGACTTTATATGAATTATCCTGTTTTGAGATGACTCTCGAAAATAATTCATGAGAACCTTAAATTGAATTCGGAAGAGAATCTTGTCATTCACTGTTCGATATATTTGAAAATAAATTCCGACACACCTTCATAGATTTCCAAAAATATCACAGCAGAGGAAAACATTTCCCCTCAAGAGATATCCGTGTATAATCTATTGTCGGCAGAAAAATCATACTGATATATATACTGATTTTTACACTTCACTAGTTTTTCAATATTTTACACCGTTGTAAAGGAATTTCAATATAACTTCGCTGTGATTTAGATCATGATCCAAAATACTTGAAGGCTATTATTCTGTAACAGTGCATAGGCGTACTTGATCCATTATTTCTGAAAAAATAAAAGAGGGATAACGCAAAGAGAAACATAAAAATCGATGTGATCCACCATAGGTTAATTCATCCAGTTATTAATTGAATTCCAGCTTCAAATTAATGTGAATTAACACCTCTTCAGAAAAACGACCCTTGAATTCTTCGTGCAGCAATTATCTTCAAATCAATGAGTCGTGCTTGAGAATCCAAGAATTTTTACAGTAATTCATTGGTATCACAGCTTCTGCAAATGCATCTACCAGTGCCAGAAGGTAGTAAATTAGCTATGCATATGAGAAACTTACGTCTTTATGAATCCTGAAGAATCATTACGCTTATTTTATTCATTCCAAGTAAAACAATAATGAACCTTCATTTCAGTAAAAATACCATTCAGAGCTGTGGTCAAATTAAGAACTCTGAATTCATTGGAATTGAATAAAACTGAAATATTCGAATAGCTATTGCGCCTTTATTATAATGCAGGAAAAGGCAAACGGCTATTCAATAACCTGAGCTCGCTTTGTTTAATCTGTCTCTACGTAATTATGTCCCAGTAATTTCTCATTTAGCGAATTTTAAAAAATGTAATTGGAGCAATTATTATATTTGATTGTACTACCATAATTGAAGATAAATATAGATTTACTCGAATAATTCAGTTAACGACATAGATGAAATATAATTTGAAAAAATATTGAGTGGTGACCTTCTTGAACAATATATAATTATTTTGCCTATGAACACACATATAATAATATACTAATGAGATAATTCTTTATAATACTGTGTTGATGCGTGGAAAAGTTTTAATAATATGTGAGTTCCTGGAATCGACCAAAGTGAATCTCCTGACAAATTCATTTTCCTCATGTTCCTAATGAATGCAGCATTTCGAGACGTATGAAATCAATAGAATATTTTTACACGTTTATTTGACTCGATATCAATGTTGGTATAAATTGACCAAAATGAATTTCATTACAAAGTGAGAAGCCGATTCGAATAAGTGCATCATATTTTCACTATTATTGACCTGTATACAAAACTGTCATCTTTTTGGCCAATTAACATAACCACTTCTTGAGATAAAACGCTAAGGAAAAGTTTTGTTCACATGATGAACATTTGTCTGTGATAAAATTGTTCATCACGTCTCAATATCGTGCAACATTAAGAGTTGGAGCAGAACCAACATCATTTTCATATCGCCATACCATAATGCATACCAAATCGATACTTTTTGTGGGTGCATTAAGTTCATGAATTTCTTCAGGATTTTCCTCTCACTAAATACGACAATTCTGCTAATTGTCATCTAGATGAAAATGTACTTCATCACTGAAGTAATTTTTTTTGGAAATTCAACATATTTTTCTCAGATGAAATTAATAAATTCACCAATCCCATTCTAAATGGGATTTTGGCTGACAATTCATGTGTTAACTGAGTTCAGTTAACACATGAGCTTTTAAAGATAAATCCTTGTGCAAAATTCGTCATAAACTTGTTTGTGGAATGCTTAATTGTTGTGAATTTTGTGCTATTAACATTCTTAGATCATCTTCAACACTCCTGGAACTGCATCCATATTCTCTTGTCAACGACCTGGATGATGACGAATTGGTGCTCTTACGTTCAAAACTGAATTACTTTGCTCAAACTTCTTCACTATTCTCATATTTTTTGATTCATTTGGTCTATTGTGTAGACCATAAAAGTCGCGTAATTTACGAAAAAAAATTTTATTTGAACGTCTTCTCTTCTTCTTCTTCTTCTTTATTTTAGGCGAAAGCCGCCTGTTTATTCTTCGGTCGTTTGTCTGTTACGGAACGTTCAAGTTGTCATTCCATCTTTTCCGTGGTCGTCCCACGCTTCTGCGCCCCAGTGGATATTTATCACGGGCAATTCTTACTATTCTTCTGTCGTCCATTCTGTTTATATGATCATTCCACTCCTGTTTTCTGTTCAATACCCAGTCATTAATGCTGTCCACCTTGCACATGTTTCTAACATTTTCACTCCTTTCTCTGTTGAGAAGTGTTTTTCCGGTTATCCTGCGAAGTACCTTCATTTCGGTTGTCTCCAGTAGTCGCCTGGTTTTCGTTGTTTCTGGTCTAGTTTCTGCGGTATATGTCATAATGGCCGGTTGCTTTATAGATTCGTGCCTTGGCTTCAATTCCGATATGCTTATTGCGCCATATTGTGTCATTCAGACATCCTGCTGTCCTTGCTGCTTTTGTTGCCTGCTCCCTTACCTCTGCCTCGACATCACCATAACTCGAAATCTCTATCCCGAGGTATTTAAATTTCATTTCCTGCTGTATAGATTTACCATCAACCTCAAGCTTGCATCTCAATGGTGTTTTTGATGTAGTCATGCACTTTGTTTTAGAAGCAGAGATTATCATATTAAACGATTTGGCTGTAAGGTTCAACTGGTGTAGGAGGCGCTGTAAATCGTCTTCATTTTCTGCAATCAGCACAGCGTCATCGGCGTAACACAGAATGGATATCTCTTTGTCCCCCATTTTGTAACCCCTCATTCCTCTTACTTTTTTGATTATCTCATCCATGATGATGTTGAACAGAAGGGGCTTAACGAATCTCCTTGACGAATACCACTTCTCACTGGTATCTGTGTGGTAAGCTCCCCGTCTAATCTTGCCTGGATCTTATTCGCAGTATATATATTTTCGATAGTCTTTATTATATTACGTGGGATTTGCCTGTTGTAGAGCAGATGTATAATGTCTGATAGTTGGACCCGGTCGAAAGCTTTGAGTAAGTCAATAAAGCACATAAATGCTGGCTTATTATATTCTATAGACTTTTCTGTTACTTGTCTTATGACAAATACGGCGTCGGTGCAAGATCTTCCAGATCTGAATCCTTGTTGTTCATCAGCGAAAGAGGTGAGGCTATTAATTTTGTTTGTCATAAACTTCGTAGTAAGTTTCAGCGTGGTGCTCAGCAGATTTATTCCCCTGTAATTCGAAGGTACTTTCTTGTCTCCTTTCTTGAACATAAGAATAGTAGTGCTTGTACGCCATTCATCTGGGATCCTGTGATAGTAAAGGATCTTTTGAATTAAAATTGTTAACTCTTGAGTAAGACGTTGTCCGCCATATTTGAGTAGTTCGTTGCTAATTCCGTCCTGCCCGGCACTTTTCCTATTCTTTAATTTTTGTAGGGCTAACTGTACGTCACCCACATTAACTTCAGCATCTTCGCTCACTACTATTTCCGGTGTCCTTAGGTCTTTTTTTGTATCCTCTACCGAATATAGTTCAGTTAGGTACTCGATCCAGGTCTCGTTGGTTATATGTTTTGTTTCAACTAACTCACGTTATTTGAACGTCTATTTTCCTAATTAAGCTGAACTAGTTGGACGCGTTATTTAACGCGTATCGTTCCATTTTATGAATTATCGTACACAGTATATTAGAAATTTTGATAATAATAAATAATTTGACCTCTCATGTGATAAGCTCAGAAAATATAACATCATGAAAAATTGCCTCCTTAAGAAAATCCTTTAACAAAATGTTCCAATTTTTTACAATTTGTATGCCTATTTATGAATGTTGAAAACATTTCAAAAAAAATGTTTACTACCAAATTCTCTGAAACAACAATTCTTGACAACAACCTTCCAAAAATTCATCAACCACAATAATTGATCTCTATAATTCTATTATATCAATTGAACACAAACAATTAAAATCCTTCCAATATTTCATTGAAAATACTATGAACGTCTCAGAAATTTTGTTGACCGATTCAAAGGCTTGAAAACTTATAAATAAATACAAAAAATATCAGTTTCCTAATAATGAAATCAGTAAATAGCTAGATGGCAGCATATTCAGAACACCTATAAACGTTTTAATGAAAGGTTACTTATAAAGCGCATGAAGAGAAAGTGTTACTTTTTTCATAACGAAATAAATTGGTCTACAGATTAATAAAGTCCCAGACTAAGATGAGCATCAAATGCTGTTCGTATTTACAATTC
Source organism: Henosepilachna vigintioctopunctata (assembly GCA_030704895.1). Lineage (NCBI taxonomy): Eukaryota > Metazoa > Arthropoda > Insecta > Coleoptera > Coccinellidae > Henosepilachna > Henosepilachna vigintioctopunctata. The sequence continues at coordinate 2,949,243 of JARQZJ010000033.1, read as the reverse complement.
CATTTCCTTCAGAGCAAAGACGAGCTATTCGACTAGATTTAAGTATATTTATAAGGCACTACCACTTGCTAGTTTTAAATTGATCTCAATTGATTCTCAGATGGTTAAATTCATTTTCTTCTTCATATGTTTCCTGTATCTTATCTCTGTAGTTGTTAAAATTGTTCTCTCATAATTTTTTCTGCCACTTAGTAGCTAAATAATGCTGTGTATGCATACATTTTTAACATAGAGGTTAATTGGAGTATTCCTCTAATACTATCATAATTAAATGAATGGGCGTTCTTAGTTCCAAAATATACAACGTTATCCTACTCGACTAAAAAAACTTTTTCATCAGCCACTGGAATAGGATCTAAAGCTGAACGCCTATTCCGAAAAACTATTGATAAATCTATGTGTATCAAACTATTGTGTGATCTGGAACAGTACCCATCAGAAACATTCACTTATATATCCACAAATCTCACAGGCCCTATTTCATCTTGGGATTCGAACCCAGCATGTCTGCTTCACAGGTAGTATGCATAAATCGTCCTTACCTATGTTCGATAAGTTATCAAAGCAAATTTTGGAAATTTCATCGAATATCATTTATCTGAGAATGATTGGTAATAATTTCCTACAAAAATCTTTATTTCTTCTTATTTGAGTTGTGTTTGATCAGTTTGGTTTTCCGATTGAATTTTCGAACCAGTCTATATGAAATACAATTTTCATGAATATGAAGTATGAATTTCATTTGAATTACCACGAAAAACTCTTTTTCTCGCTTTTATACAAAAAATATTTTGTATAAAAGTGACATGACGAGTATGTCATTTTTTAAAGGCACTTGGCTGAAATGTACAAGAAAGTGTACAGTGTATTAAATATTTTCTCAAAATATTGCCGAGTATTTTCAATTATAAAATAAACGCAACATTATTTCCACACTACTTTTATACAGTGTAAAATTTATATAGATTTGTATTTTCACATTATTAGTAATGTTCATATTCAATTCGTTTTAGACAACTGAGAGATGTATTCGACGTCAGTTGCCTTTTAAGCATATGAAGGTTGTTTTTTCAGAGGTATAGAACTTTAAATTGCAATAAAACAGTGGATCATTCGATTGACAAGATTTTTTTTTATTCGAAAGATAATTTTGCGGCATTACATTTTGAATATGATTTCTGGCATATGACCGCCACGGCTGGCTCGGATGTAGTCCAATCTGGACGTCCAATTTTCGATGACTTTTTCCAACATTTGTGGACGTATATGGGCAATAACACAGCGAATATTGTCTTCCAAATGGTCAAGCATTCGTGGCTTTCCGCATAGACCAATGACTTTACATAGCCCCACAGAAAGCAGTATAGCGGTGTTATATCACAAGATCTTGGAGGCCAATTCACAGGTTCAAAACGTGAAATCAGGCGGCCACCAAACGTTCTTTCAATTAATCGATTGCGGCACTACTGTGTGACATGTTGCGCCATTTTGTTGAAACCACAGCTCCTGGACATCATGGTTGTTCAATTCAGGAATGAAAAACTAATCATAGCTCTATACCGATCACCATTGACTGTAACGTTCTGGCCATCATTGTTTTTGAAGAAGTACGGACCAATGATTCCACCAGCCCATACAGCGCACCAAACAGTCAGTTTTTCTGGATGCAACGGTGATTTGACATACACTTGAAGATTATCTTCACTCCAAATGTGGCAGTGTTGTTTATTGACGTAGCAATTCAACCAGAAAAGCGCTTCATCGCTAAACAACATTGGCTTATGAAAATCGGGAACAACGGCAATCTCGTTTTGGGCCCATCCGACGAATCTACGCCTTGCGTGAGTCTATTCATGATGAATTGCCTAACCAAACTGAGAATAAATCACTTCTCAGCTGTTAAATCGGTGGCCATCTTCAACAGCAATGCCAACTTAAAGTTCTATTACCCAAAAAAAACATCCTATACTGTGGGCTAATAAATTCGAGACTCATCTTCGGAATTTCATCAGCTGAAACTGGAGTATAGAACCTGATAAAAACTTTTGCGCTGGTACTGTTGAAAACAGTTCACAAATCAAAGCATTGTTTGCCAATTGTGGACCACGGTTGTAGCACTCCTCAGAAAGGTATACAGTATGAAACACCATTTTCCTTCAAATCATTCGGTCAACGAAGCACAGAGTATCTTGGGCCTTGGATTTACAACATGTCACCAGTAGAGATTAGGAGTATTAGAAATATTAGGAGTTTTACCAGAGCTGTCAGAAAATTTTTGATGCAATAGTGAGAGGTGACATGACGTAACTCGATGCAGAGTTTGAGTTCTGTTTTCTTTTCTATTTCGGGCTGGACATGTGAATTGATTAGTAGACCACAGACAGCAGCTGGCTTTGTGGTTTCGATGCATTTATATTGGGAACTGTCAAATTTATGATATGTTAAGCTTGATTTAATCGTATTGTCTTTTTGATACTATTATTGTTTTTATATTGGGTGCATCTTATGGTTTTTTTGTCATAGAATAATTCAAATTTGTTAAAATTTGTAAAACTACTGTTTGTAATGACAATAAACTTATTATCATTATCAAAAACAAAATTAGAGAAACCGAAATATTTCAAGCGCATTTTCGTTTAATACGAAATATGAAATTTTGGATCGCATTCACACTTATTAAAACCTAACTTGACTTGAAATCAGGTCATCTCAAATCTCTAAGCAGAGCAGAAAAATCTTGGGAGATTTTACGATCTAGCAACGATGTGGCATGTGATCTCTTTACATTTTAATTTATAGGTTAAAGAGTCGATATGTGTACTATCAACCATATGGTAAAATAATAATTGTCCTCAATTCGTCAAGTGCCTAAATTTGTGATAAATAGTTTGATATATAGTTATTAATGATATTCGGTTCGTTTACGTATATACAAGTTTAAGAGTTTCTACAAATGTTACGAATGATAATTTCTTTTTAAAAAGGCTCATAGTTTCAGAAATAAATACCAATATTAATGATTAAACTGAGGAATCAAAAGCCCAACAATGGAAAATAACCTGATTGTAGAGTAATGTAAGGAGCAGAAGCGGAATCGACGGATTACAGTAGATATAAATAAACATTATAAAACAAAGAAAAAGAAAAATTGACTGGCAGAATAACAAACATATTTAGCAACTGAAAGTTCGTGTGGTTCATTTTATGATTGAATGTTCACAAACATCTACCGATATTTTCATTTAAAAATACCTACGAAGCTATTAGGAAAAATATATCTCTTTCATGTCTTCACATTTTTACGCCTTTTTAATTGTGGTATTAAAGGCCGGCGCTGAATAAGCACAAAAACTCAATTCCTGCCCACATAACCTCGTAAAAGCTAGAAAAGAGCGGAGAATTTTCCAATCAAGATCTCGGCGATAAACCGCTGAAATGGTAGGAATTAAATTGAATTTGTTTCGTAAAATCGGCCGTCTGCGATCGAGATCATGTTCATCTGGTTTCAAGGTCAGCTGGACGCTTTGCCTCCTCAACTCGCCGCAGCCGCGGCAATGGTCGGAAACAGGTTCATCAACATGTATTTTATTGAAGTGGTACTGTTCGAAGAGCTTCTTCCGATAATTGATTCGAATTTGCAGCGAATACCGTTGTCCTGTCTCTTGTGACAAGATGGAAGGTTAATGTGGTGACACTTTGGTGTCACCTAGATTCAGAAGATTATGCCTGCTTGGTATCTTCTTTCTATTGATTGAAAAAAGCATAACTGCATAATGTTCATCAATTTTGAGACTTTATATGACATTAAATGAAGATTAGAGAAAACCTCATTCCTATTAGTTTCGAACAAGCAAATGTTAATGAAATTATTGTTTTACAAAAAGATTCATTCTATCGAACAATTAACCACAAATAAAAACAAAATTTTAAGCAAGATGTCGTTTCTAGCTCATTATAACACACATGTCAGTTTCGTCCAGTTTGCTTTCAGTTAACATCAAGTGAAATGATGTATGTACGTGAGGTTTGTGTATTGATACTCCATCTTTAGAATGCATCGAACGAAATAAACACCGAATCACATCCGAGGAAATGATTGAACTTAAAGGCACTATATCATAAAATGCTTCGGAACACATCTTAAGTCTTAATACATGTTGCAAGATTTGTAGACATGTATGTAAGCTGTTTATAATGTTTTAAAGTTAAAAATGTATGTAATGTTTATAATGTATGTAATTTTTGTATAGTTATAATTGAATATATGCTTATTTGGTTCTGAATATATGACATTTCATTATCTTATCACATTTTGAAGATTTTTGCTTTCATAAATACATAAGATTTCATTAAGATTGTTTCGTAAACTTGGAATCGATAGAAAATACAGGAAAAATGCAAGGAATACCACAGAAAGGAAAATTTGAGCTAGTCACGAAAACGACGAGCGAGAATTAAGTTTTAATCATCCAGATTTACGTCAGTCTGTTCACAGATGTATGAGGAACATTTCGAGATGACGATGTTTGAGGCACCTAAAAGCTTTTCTCTTATTATCGCTGTAAGTTTTATGATATTTCACTTGTTCCAAGTAAAACCAGTAATTTTTCAGTCATCTCATATTTCTTATTTCCACGCTAGAACAGATGAGGTATTATATTATATATGAGATATGGTATTTTCTGGAAAAATGGAATGTTGCCGTGTTATAAATTGTTGTAACTGTAGTAGTCCAAGCGAGGAAAGCTGCAGTAGTTCGATAGATTTTTAATTTGCTACAAATTGTTAAAAGCAGAATGAAAGATTCGTTATATATGTAACATGAGGACGTTTCAGATTTATGTATGTTTTGAAATCAATCCTGAAACGGAGTTTGTTAAGTGGAGTTATATGTCATTTTCTGTTTTCCTTCAGGTTCAGTATGAATAAAGTGAAACAATCAAAATGTTCTGACTGTACCTTTTGGTATTTTCACTATGAATAGTATCTTTACATGGTAAATTTAGTTGCTGTATTCAGTAAGCGCTGATAAGATCAAGGTATACGAATAAAGTGGAAGTATATTTTTGGTAATTTAATACGAAAACTGAACGCATTCCTTCAAGTTCCACTTGCAGCAATATTGAATCAGAAAAAAATTCCAGTTTTCAAGTTTAGTTCAAAATCATCATCCCAAATTTAAGTACAATTTCAATTGGAATTTACCCTTTATTTATTTGAAGATCATCTTCAACACTATTGAAATAATAACAAACCAATGGAAATATTAATTTGGTGAACACGTGGAACGTACTTGATGGAAATTCGTTATCATAAATATAATGATAGAAAAATTGTCCAATTTTCACATAGAGGCGCATGAATAAATTCGAAGTGAAAATAAGATTGTTGTAATTTATTGTTTTAACAAAAGAAAATCATTCAGTAATATTTGCAAAACTAGAAAAATTGCTGTTGGAAATAATAAATTGTTTTAATGGGAATTGTACTAGATGCCCATCAGCAAAAATTCGGTAGAATCACGTTTACTCATATTCAAATGATGAACAAATGATTGAGTAAATAAAATAATTATAATTGAATTAACGTGAAGGAAGGCAAGCAGACAAAATAAGTAAGGTACTGATTGTGATGGATTTGAAAATTCTTGAAAATATGAAATAAATAAGGTGATGAATATGAAAACTTAGAGCATGTTATCATGAAATCGTTAGATAAGAGTTTATTAATTTCAAATAATGCGGAAATATGTCCAATTTGTGTCTGCTTTGAGTGAAAGTCTCAAACTAAAAAATACCAATCAATTTAAAAAAGCACATTATAAATTATTATAATTCATCACAAAAATATCATATGAAGGTTTCACAATACTGCATTCCAAATAAGGTTTCAAAGCGATGAAATAAATTCCCACGAGATGCAATATACATTTTTCCATATATTTCAATTTCATTTGAATGAGCAGTCTTCACCTCCATATGCTCTAAAGGTCTTCACAATATTTACAGAATTTGGAAAATTTTTCTGGCTCCAAGTGAAGTATCATACCTACTTGTTCCTTATATGAGATGATAAGAATCGACATTGAAAGCATTAGAGATGAAAACTCTTATGATGTTTTTCTACGTCACCAGGAAAAAAGATCGATCACTGAAACCCATAACTTCTCACTAAGACCAACTCGAATTGATTTTTCAAGAAGTGAACCCCTTTATACTCCTTATGGCTTGTTATTTCTTCACGGTCGACGATCAGTATGTTTACGTTCAGTATTTACAATGCTTCCAGGAAATGAGGCAATCGAAAGCGAACACCAGACGCGATTTAATTTTAGACACAGAAGTGCAACAGAAGCTGCTGTGGAGTAAGATAGTTCGTAGTGTTATAGCTTTTACTTTTGGAATACAATGGGTTACAGTATGAATGGAAGGTATGAAATTGAGTCACGTTTTCTGATGTTAAATGAAAGTAATGTGAAGTCTAAGATCGATGTAAATTATCTGTAGCTATTTTTTTATTGATATAACTTTCTGCCGTAAGTAAATCCTTGACTCCTGCTATGAAATGTTCAAAGAAAAATTAGTGTATATATGATGAAAATGGAAATATTTATGGGTAATATATACACAGAAAATATGAATTATCATGTATGTATATACACATTCATTTGGTTTTTTCATTCAGCTAGGGCATTATTTGATTAATTTCAATTTTTGTAATCTCTCAAGTGAAAATAATGCTAGTTCCGAACGGCAATTGGCCTTGTAATCAATTCACATTACCAACCACATATTATTTAAACTACTTGAATCAGGACAAACATAAACACCCATGCCTTCACCGGGGCTCGAACCCGAGTTCTACCGCACCACAAGTCAACAAGTCAACATATAAAATATATAAAGGGTAATTATACTATTACACATGTTTTTATACGTTAGTCATTATATTCACAATTCCTGCTTTAAACAAAAGCTTATAATGTAAATTATCTTATGGTGTAGCTCATTAGAGCCTTGCACAAATTGGTCTATTTTCGATTAATGGTTTTGTAACAAATTTACATAGTGTATTTACAGGAAAATAATCTTTAAAAACCTGCTTGAGAGAATTGGGATATAATGTTATTAGTTTATTTTTTATTAGATGTGGAAGTTTAATCTAATATTTTGTCGAATATTGAAAGATTTTGATAGGGCAATGTGTGTCTATATTCGGAGTCAATATTGTTAAATCTAATTCGGGTTATATTTTTTGTAATAGAATTGGCGTTTAACTGATTTTCATGAAAGTTGTTTGATATTCGATTTATATGGTCACGAATTGTAGCTACTTCCGCCAGGTCATGAAGTTCACTAATACGAGTGTATAAATTTTTGTTAGTAATTAATCTCAACATTTTATTTTGGAAAGATTGTAACGGCCTAAGGGGCCACAGTCGGGCGTTCTCTCGTCTAGGCCACGGAGACCGGCCAAGTAGTAGAATGGACGAAAAGGTTATATATTTATATAATTACATATGAAAAACATAATTCATAAGAATTATGTTTTATATTATAAAAATTATGAGTAATAAACTCATAAAATTTTATTATGACTTGGGAGAAATTGAATTTATAAAATTTGTCTTCTTTGAGTTTCTTTCGAAAACGATATAACTGGAAACTGAACATTGAACTTGAAAACAGATTCTCGATTTTTCCAATGTTTAGCCATGTTGGCGTTTTTAATAGTCCTCAGATTCGATTCAGGTGACGTTAAAAATGACATAATTGTATTCTAACTTCTTAAGCTTAACGTTTTGTCGAAATCATTGATTGTATTCAAAATATATGAGAAAAAGATCATGGCCTCATAACAAATTGAAGTGGAGTTGAATCTTTTTTATTGAATACATTATTAAGGGACGAAAATAAGGGAGCGACTACTTATTTGAAAAAAAAATATTCCGTTAGATAGAACTCAATAATTATTATCTCTGTGGCATTAAAGTGATGAATTATAAAACAGTGTGATCCAATATTTACGCAATCAAAACTCCTGAATTCCGAGAAAAAGGGATGAAAAAAACTTTTTTATATATAATCCCAAATTATAAACACAGTTGTTTATAAACATATGAAGCGCGGTAGATCACAGAAATCCAGACATCACGAATTCAGGACGACGATCAGAGAAACTTGATAGATACGAAATTCAAATATTCGGAAAGTGAGTTTTTTTTTCAATTAAAGACGACTGTGGAGAATTGTAAGTTAAGTTAATTAAGAGAATTGTAAGTAAGTGAATCGAGAGAAGGACGACAAATTTGAAAAAAGTTTTGGTTGCATTGAAAACGGCTCTACAAAAAGCGGGAAAAATTAAAAAGGAGCTTAATGATGATAAGATTAATGATGATAAAGTAATTAATGATGATAATGATGATTCATTTTCGATTCGTAGACCACAAAAGAAAAAATCAACCAAGTTTCAAGAACAGAGATTCGCTTACCCCGGGCCCACAATGTTTCTATTCCTTTCAAACTTTGGAAGTAGACAAAGAAAGAAATAAATTAGATATAGAAGAATGAAGAATTCGAGGAGTATCTAAATTATGAATTGAAGAAATAGGTAAAAGTTTTTTGTTGTCTCAGTTTTCATCTTCTGAAGGAGGTATTGTATATATATATATATATATATATATATATATATATATATATATATATATATATATATGTACCACGTCAATTTCGGACTCGATTTCAGGCGTTCAACGTCAACTTCGGCCACAAATGTTATCTTCGGCCTCCGAGGTCAAACTTTCCACCCGATATTTCTGACAAAAACGTCAACTTCGGCTACATAACTTTGACTACACAAACATATAAAAATTATATGTTTAATGTAGCCGAACTTGAAGCATAGGGCGTAACACATGTTTTTGTGTTAGGGGTTTCGTAACATGATCATGAGAAATATCTAACTGAACTTAAATTTTGCATTGAGTTATTAGTTCGTTAAAGTACTATTTATAAAACAAGCATATGATAATAAGAATACTTTTTGCGGTTCTCTTATTATAATATTATGTGGGTGCATAAGTACTGCAGAAATAAATAGCGAAGTATTTGAAATTTCATGGAAAATATTCGAAAATGTTTTTATTATATAACAATGTGTATTATGTGTTTGGTATTATATTATCTGAAATATTTTGAGAATATTCTCGAAATAATGGAATAAACCCATCATAACAATAATTGTTCATGAGTAACGAGTTCATTTGTAATTTTTCATTAGGTATGTCTATATGGAAAGTTGTTTTTCATCTTTTCATAATTGCATATTTATATTCATAAACTCAGTGAAGTGACCAAAAACTAGCGATTATATATATTCTATTCAACGAATGACTTTTGGGATCAAAACTTTTTCTTTCGACTCCGAAAAATATGAACGAGCAGTCACTCGAAACAGATCAGAATTTAAATAGCTTCTGAAAAAATTTACGAGCTGCTTGCAAAATTGCATACGTCATAAACTATCAACTGAGAAAATGTCGTTGCAAATATCTCACATTTTGTATTCCACATTTTTGAAATTTGAAGAATAATTCAGAAAACGAAGAACGTTTTCTAGGAAGAAAATCCAAGAAAACCTACCGGAACTGTGGCACTAAAATATATATAATTTTCTTCTGAATATAGAAATTATTGATTTGAAAATTCAGTCATATATTGGATGACTGAATGAAAACAATTTTCGATCAATACATTTTCAACGCGAGTTTTCTATTAATTATGAATAAGATAATTAATATTTTTTTCATTTTCGAACATGAGTATTACATTGTGATAGTTTCAAATAACATTACTTGAATTCACTCTTCATAGGGGGCTATTTTGGAAAAGTATCAGAGGAGATTTCCGTTGAGAAAATTGGAAAATTTCCTTAGTGAATTATTTTTTCTCGATGAACAATTTTTTCAAGTAGAAAATCGAAAAGATTGTTGATCATTATAAAAATAATATACATTATATATGTATTCATCCCTTTTTGCATGATGAGAAGCTGCACGAAAATGATTTTCATAAATTTTCATTTCATATTGCTTGAAGATTTATTATAATGAATGCCCATAAGATAATCAGAATTAATTTTTGAAAACATAATCTCTGAAGCAAATGATGCTCCGGACTTTTTGAGGAAAAATCGAAGAAAATGAGTTAAACGTAGAAGAAAGGTTTTCCTATGTTATTCACAGGTGGTAAAAATTAAATATTTGCTGTTGTCAGTGACTTAGTCGGGAGAATACCCGACTATAGTGCGGTAGGTTCGGGTTCGAGCTTTGGTAAAAGCATGGGTGTATGGGTTGGTTTATGATGATTGAGTAGTTTAATGATGATGATTGTTGGGTAAAGTTTAGTGAATACTAGTCCATTGGCCATTCGAAACCGGCGTCAAACTATAAGCCCACCGAATTCAGAAAAAAGTTATATTTTCGATAACAAATAAGTTTTCTACCATTGAAAAGATTTTCCAGTGTACGTTTTTTTTAAACCATTGACAACTTGTAATTAACTTTGACAATTAATATAAAATCTAATATAAGATTTGAGAAATTGAAAAATTTGTTCTTCAAAAGCCCAACGTTGTGATTGAATATGAAAAATCACTTCGAGGATTTTGAAATTTACAGATACCCTTGATGAAATATTTGTTGAACTGGTTTTTTTCTTAAATCGATTCAGTGTTGTCGCAAATGGTTGCGAGTTTCTGGATGGAGTTTATACATAGTTTCAGTTTTCGAAGAAATATTCCATATCTTATATATATTCTATATTATCATCTATATTCTGTATTATTGTAGTATCAAGTGAATTTATCTATTATAGACTAGTTTCATATGTTTAGCATAAAGGCGCCTCGAGGGATCTGCTCGACACCGCTTCGTGGAATTTTACTTTTTACAACATATTTAAGCAGCAACAATAATTTGAATGATTGAAATTCAATTCACCTAGACATTCTCACATACAAACTTCTTTTGATTTCAATAAAAAAAGAAAAAAAATTCCGAAATAATTTAATTTTCACGTTGAAAGCTAGTAATTCTCAATTCTCGTAGAAGGCCACAAAAAAAGTCGAATTCGGTCGGCAATAAATATGCCATGTTACTTCGAGTTTTGCTTCATCTTATAGTGTAATAAACCGTTTTACACCCCTATATTGAGGATCTTGTATACTTGATTATCAAAATAATACTGATGGTTCTGTGAGACTTTCAACTGAATAGAATTGAATCACAATGCAAAACATATTTATGAAATTATGCAATCAATTGTTGAATCGAAAAACTTTCTATTAGATAATAGCTGTTTTCGCTCCTATTCTACCAATTGACCAACATACATAAATCTATATATTTTTTAGATATTGAAACATTCTACCAAATAACATTCGTTACAAAAATTTTGAAAATTACTGAATAGTAACGGAATATCAAAACCGAAAAAACTCACTTACTTAAATTATATATTGATCGGATTAACCTACAAGTGCGAATATGGATTTGTTGTACTGAATAAAATAGATCGAGTCATAATATCACAAAAATTGTATAATACTTGCTAGTTTCTCAATAATTCATTTATATCCAAGATTTTTCATAACATGAACTACCTTAAATAACCAAATACAAATAATCTATTCGTTTCACTAAGGTTTTTGAGTGATCAATCGCTGAGACTCGAGGCTCATGATGTGAGCACAATATTTGATTTTTCGTTACTTTTCTGATGCATATTTTTATAGATTATACCGTAGATATAGGAATAATGCAAAAATAAATTGACATAATAACTGTTGCAGAAATAGGAAGTTTTGAAATTTCATGATCTGAGTTCGACTCAAAGTTATCTACTCAACTTTCGTGAATAAAACGGTAGCTCATTAATATAAGGATTTCTGTGATTAAAAATATTCTGCTTCTTGGTTATATCCTTACTTTTACTGCTATTCTGATTGTTAATTTTGGTATTTTTTTTGGATTGTTCCGAAGTTACATTATCAATTCATCGTTTCTCATTTAAAATAATAGGGTGTTTTTCTTGATATTCCAACCAAATGTGGATTAAGTATTTTGAATTTTTTAAATTAATGATCTGAGCCTTACAGTTTCGCTATTGCGGCTTATGAAATCTGATTATAAATATTTGAATACATAACACCTTACACTTTTCAATAGCATGCAAATGTTCAATATTTTGTTTATTGATTGTTTGCTGATCTCTTAGTGGAGTTAGATATAGAAGTTGAATATATTGAATAAAAACCTGTCAGGCAATTAATGTTATTTTCCTGAAATAAGAGGAAATTCAATAATTCATTACAAGATATCTCATTGATATTCACAAGTGATAAAAACCATCTGGCAAAACAGATGTCCGAAAATTTGAGAGGTTTCATGGAAGAACCATTCTCAAATTTATTGCTGTTAACTTGGGAAAGAATGCAAATATTTTGGGTTTTCCTCAAGGATTCTATATGCATTTGCGTTCCACTTGTCCTCTCAGAATGAATTATAGATACCCACATGGAACTAAACCAGTAACGCTATTTTCAAAATGAACCTAAATATCCAAAGAATATTTGCTGCAATATTCCATGTTCTTGTAGTAGGCAGAATAGATCAAAGAAGCCGCATTGAGACGGCAATCAATATGCCATGTTTATTCCAGCTTTGCTTCATGTCATAGTGTTGTAAACCGCTCGGCACGCAGATGAGTTTTACCCAGATATTGAGTACTTAAGTTATAAAAAAAATAATGTTGTTACTGGGGAAAGAAAGAACTATTTTGAATATTTCTGCATCTGTGCTGTCAGACACACAAAATTAACGAATACGAACTCCCACTTACATTTCGAAAATTGTGCTCCAGTTTGACGCTTCCAGAACATTTAACTTTTTGCGTTGCCTATCCGACGATTAGTTTGTCTACAGTCTAGTAGTACTGATAATCTGAAAATTTGTGTGTTCTTGATTAAACAAAACATATAATAAAACAAAATGTTTCACGTTGTGGATCATCAAAATGTGTAATATCAAAATGTGCGTCGATAAAATGAAAGTATCTAGTAATGGACAATATTCTGCAAAATGGAAACGTACGTGGTACAATGTTCGCCTTCTCTTTTCCGGTAGTGAATCTGATTGTGTAGAGTTTTTACAGCAAATTCAAGAGAAAGGTAAGTCAACTCCAATTAATTTTTCTTTATTTTTATATATTGAAATATAGTACCAACATATAGGGTGTTTTTTCAAATGTACTAATAATATTGCGAATAATGAAATTGATATAAGCAGGGAACACCAAGAATTTCATTTTTAAAATCAGTTGCACTTTGTTGCACTAGTCGATAATTTTAGCTTTTCACGCGAAGAAAGTACCTACTCTTGTCATAGATCGCTACGACTGAAATTTTCGAAATATTCATTGAAACTAATCAATGCATTAAATTTTCTTCGAATTTGCTGAAACTTTCAAAATAAAGGTACCTGTTGACGTTTTGTTGTATTCGTTATTATTGTGATTATTTGTTAAGACTCTGTTACTACAAGAATGCTGAGTTTGTACACTTTGAAAATATTCACTCAAAATGAAAAAATTCTGAATACTCCAGCATTTTTCCGAGTAGTGCACGAATCAATGATTAAATTGGAGTTTAAATTTTTTTCATTTTGAAAAAAAATTCAAAAAGTTTGATGTTTTGAAAACTGACAATTTAATTTCTTCAAATCAAAATAACTCGAAACTAGTTTCTTGTGTCGAAATTTGACAAGAATACCTCTTCCACTAAAAATGGTTGAAGGATTCACTAATTTCCCATAAGTGCGCTACAAATTCGAAAACAAAATTGTGACTTTCTATGAGAGAAAAGTATTTATGGGTGGCGCCGCCTACAAACCTGACGTGAAATTTTAATTTCTAATACTGAATAAAGAAAAAACTTGAACATTTTATTTTCCTAGAAATATTAATTTCTAAGTAGGGTACTACTTTTTTCATAATATTGTTTCCAGAATTATTCAGGTGAAACAAAAATGAAAATAAATCTTGAACTTGTATCTCAAAAATTAAAGTGTTACATACTAATGCTTATATGAACTGTTTTTCTCGAAAACACTCGAGGAATTTAATTATTTTCAAGTGAAAATTTCATTATTTCATGAAAAATACTCACCTTACAAAAATTCTATATTAAGAAGCAGAAACACAATATTGTTCTTTCCACTCACAATATATTTTGATAACTACTTTATTTTTTCATAATTAACCCTATAATTACTCCATTAGAGATTAGCCAATCGAAAAACGATGAAATCTTTCGATATTTACCTCGTGAAATTGGTTTTTTATTTCCCAAATATTTACTTGATATCAGTTATTCGAAACTAGTATCTGCTCATCGAATTTATTTTTTCAGTTGATGAAGATAAACTATTAGAAGAGGCTTTGTCACATGTTATAATATTCGAAGATGTTATTCCAAATACTGTTGACTGCTCGTCAGACCAAGAAATACAGAATGTAACTCCAGAACAGTGCATTTGAAGAAATTATCTCAAGAATATGAAAGATTTTTCATCAGGGGAAAGTTGAACAGACAAGTTCCTGTCATTATAAGTAGGGAACATAAAGAATTTATAGATCTTATTTTGGAACATCGATCAGATTACGGAATTCCAAATAAAAATCCCTTTGTTTTCGGATGTTTAGGAAAATCTGAAAAAACCTATTTCAGGGCTTGTAACTTGATGAGACATTTCTCTAGAAGCAGTGGAGCACCAAATCCAGAAAGATTACGTGGTAGAGAATTGAGGAAGCAAATAGCTACTGCTTGTAAGTTTTACAAGTTACCTGATCCACTGATAGAAGATATAGCAAACCACTTAGGACACAAAATCGACATACATAAAGCGATATATCGACAATCAGTGGGCAATGAAGTCCTTGAAATAGCAAATATTTTATTGAAAGTTCTGGGGGAAACTGATGAGGATCAACAAAATGACGATAACAATTTCGAACAAGATGATAAAGTACAAGATGAAGAAATTGAAATTTCAAAATCGTTGGATTCAACTCCGAAATGTTCAACCTCAAAGATATCATTATCGTCATCCGTTAGCTCATCTGGTTTGTATTCCATTAAGCTATTAGTGAGATTTGTCTTTGAAATAAAAATTCAATTTGTTTTGCAGGACAGTCCTCTAAAACGCCATGGACTTCTGAAGAAGTGCAGATCGTTAGAAGAAGCTTCAGTGAGTATATAGAGGCTGGCATTGTCCCAACTTATGCAGAGTGCAACAAACTGAGGGAAGATAATTTTTGTATCCATCGGAGAACACCACCACAAATAAAAGCGTTTGTTTCTTATCAAACGAAAAAAATGAATACGAAGAAAACCTGCACAAGTCAGTAGATATTATTGAAATATGTATCATATTTTGTTACATGTTTCTTACTTCAGTTCATGATGAGAATAATAATTAAAATCTCATGAATTCTTTGTTCTAGGTAAGAAAACATGGAGCACTCCTGAGAAGAAAATTGTTCGTTCAATATTCAAGTACTTGGAGAGTACAGAGTCATACAGAGTACTTGGAAAACAAGTAGTTACCATCGATTAACATGTGTGAAGAGACTATTTCTTCCTATCCCATATTATCACACAGAACACCACAACAGTTAAAAGCATTCGTCAATAATTTGAACAGAAAATAATGCTCATGTTATGAATTTTTTTCAATGTTTTCTTATTGATTGATTTCCTTTTCTTTATTGAATAAATTCTTTGCTGTCATGAAATGTGTTGTTTTGTTTCAAATGAACTGTTTTTTGATCCAAATGAATTCAATAATTTATCAAATGTATTTATTTTGGCATACTTGAAAGAACAAAATAATTTAATATCCATGTTGTCATTCCGCAAAATAAACGGATTTTAACCTACAATTCGGTACTTTTCCACATATATTCTTATTATTGAATGGGAATATACTTTTAATATATTTTATTATGTGTATATATGTCAATTTAAATTAGGTAAAAATATGCCAATAGTCGAAAAAAACTAAGCTTCAAGGCCATTGATAAAAAAGGAACAAAATGACTCAACCGTTAATCAATTAAATATGTATAACAAATAATTCGTTACCGAAACAGGTATAAAAGTTTTAGGCGTGAAATATAAAAATTCTAAATAAAATAATATTGTAAATATCTTGGTTAAGAATTGCAAATAGAAAACTTTTCAAATACACGTTTATTAGGGATTACTCGGGTCGTTGTCAAGTTTCTCTACCTGTAAGGGATAACATCTGTTCACAATATTCAGGAAAAGGTTTTATGCTATTGAAAATAGATTAGAGGCTGATGATGTTCTGAGAAATGAATATATTTACTACAATAAGTATTAAATGAAGTTCTGTTTAACGGATCTGCTGTCTAAAACGATTCATTTTCGAAATTATTAAAATTCAGACAACACAATATTGTTTGAAATAATACTTTTAGAACCGATAAAACATTATAGAATCTGACGCGTAACCTACGGTTTAAGATTTTCGTATCTTCTAGACACTAGAGCATTTGATAGAATTGCATTATCACAAGAAAAATCATAGCAAGTAAAACTATTTTGAAATGAGTTCTACGTTGATGACTTACTTGAGGGACTAATACAACAGAAGACAGAATTGAATTACGAAATCAAATGATTGAACTTTCATGAAAAGCGAATTTGTTTTAAATTTTGTTTATCATAAATGATAAATAATAATTATAACATATATAACTTGCTTGGAGTGATAATAGAGGAGTGTTTGAATTTTATGAAAGTTATCCTCGAGTTTAACAGTAAATATGAATTCGGAAACAAATTTTTCTCAATAAAATTGATTGATCTCTCACATTCAATTTTGTTTTAAACTATTTTCTGTGCTATTATTCATAAGTTAACTAATAAGTCATGAGGCCTCCATCCGCGAGATGGTCTACTTATGAGACGAGTATTATACATGACTTATTTTTTCGCATTTATGCAATGAAACCTTAAAAGTTTCAATCTGCTTGTTACTATAAAGAGACCTATACTTGGAAAAAATTGAAATTCATAATAGAAATATTGAAGTTTTCTGAATATATTCAAGAATTGCTTCAGAATTTAAAGTATTGAAAATATAGTGAGGAGTTGAAATTAATCATTACGATAACTTTAAATCAATAAGTTTGCATAATTCAGATTTTTTTTTAACATTCATATATATCTTAGTGATGAATCTTTGTTCAATTGTCTGTAAATTTATTGTACTATCCACCTACGAATACATTTTACCTACGAAACGTGAAATTATTTTATAGGAAAAGAGTATCTGCTTATATTTTATAGGTGCCGTATCTATACCCAAATATGAATTAATTTTGAATATATGTTGAATAAATTAATGTTAATTCCATCGATGTGATGTAGAATTCAATTTTCTCTTTAATGCTAGATAGTTTTAACCGTGTCGATCGAGGAGAGAAAAAAATAATTACTTGAAGATTCGAAAAATCCTCATTTTTGTTACTTTTTGCGTTGTTATTTCCAAAGCAAAAATATTTGAAGTCGTTGAGAAAAAGTCAGTTTTGATTACAATCACTAAAAATATCAATGGAAAAAGTTATGAAACAAATAATATCAAAAAACCTCTATGAACAAGAATTCAATATCTACGGTGGTTAAAAGCATGTATGGAATAAATTCCTTTTATTACATAAATTTCAGCTTGTTATATATTAAATAAGGACATATTATCTATGGATAATCGCATTGTTATAAATGTATACAACGAAGCATACAAAAAATCAATTGAAACTAATTTGAAATAATATTCAAATACCTAAATAGATAAGTAATTTATCAGAAGAGATTATCTCCTTAATTATATAATATATATTATGAATTATCCACATATATTATTTCATATAATTTATAAATGAAAAATCAAATAAGAATTTATCATCTATTTATAATGAGTTGAAATATATAAAAATATATAATATATAATATTCAACTTATATTAAAACCTATCCATAACTCATCTGTATGCTACGCCAATGAAATGAAGTCGAACTTTAGTTTGAACATATAAATTTTTGTAGTCGAAGTTGACGTCTAACACTCAAAATATTCGAATATATACGGTATAAATATATACCGTATATATTTATACTGAGGTTGAACTTGACGCGAAACATATATATATATATATATATATATATATATATATATATATATATATATATATATATATATATATATATATATATATATATATATATATATATATATATATATAATATATATATATATATATATATATATATATATATATATATATATATATATATATATATATATATATATATGTACATAATGTTTTTGAAATTCTTAAAGTATGTTCAATTTATTAATTCTTTTTGTTACGAGTATTTCCATTCGATTGTTGGTTGAAGTGAATATATATTTCAAATTGTTAGATATTCTTTTATTTCTAGAAATTTTTTCAATTCAAATAATTCAAGTAGAAGATCGATTATAATAATTAATATAAGTATACATATTCAAAATGATCTGAGTATTTATTTTTCTCAACTCTTCAATTTTTTCTCAAAATTGAATTGGAAATAGAACTAAAATTTCACAAAATATACAAATGAACGATATAATTCTCTGGACCAAATAAAATGAAAACCTACCCACAAAACTACAGGAATGTTTTATATCTGAAAAACAGTCAGATGTAAGCTTGCCTGATACCACAAATTTAAGAACTGGTGAAAAGGCTAGGACATTGGTACGAGCTAGAGGTTTGTGAAATACTCTGTTATCCTCAACATGCGATACACTTCGTTCTGTATAAAAATGATCATGGAAAAGCATTAATATTTCAGAAGCCTTTTCGAACGAATTCAAGTTTTATTATAAAACGCACGACGTTTCCTGGATTGTGAATGATATTATCATATTATAAGCTTGATCGCATAAGTTACCTATTGTAAAAAAGCATAGATAATTCGGATTGGTACAGCTATTCGTAATTTCGGATCGAAAAGTTTTGTAGATTTTTGAATTTTTTGAAATTTTTTTTCTTGTCTCCATAACAACAAAAAAAAATGTTGTTTTGGAGTTGTCTGTGGGGAGAGTAAAGGTCCTCACTAAAGAGACCGTGTTTTTACAGAATAGCGGGTAAGACAAGGACGTTTGTTTATGTATGTAATAATAATGATAATACTCTTATTCTCAACAGATATACATCCAATTACAGAAAAAAAAATTACAAATTGTATACAAATATTAATAAACAAGAAAAATTCAAGGAAAAAAACGAAAAAGAAAGTATGAGCTAATATATACAACGAAGATAGTTGAAATAGTAATAAACAATTACTAAATGGAACAAACTTGAAATGAAATATTATCTATTACAAAGTTACAAGTAGTCAACATAGTATTTAAGTTAATGAAATATAGTTGACGAAGTCAATGAAAATTAAATCGCAAACCAACTGCGATAGTAATATAAAGTAATCAAATAAAACAAACTAAAATTGCAATATTATATATCACAAAGTAATATGTAGACAACAGAAATTCATGAAAATATCATGACATCCCATTGCGCTGTTCTGAGTGGCATGTCAAAATCACTGATAGCCAAGAAGTATATGAGATTCAGTAGTTACGAACTTGAGATTATAAAATGGATCTAATGTACAAATATAACGAGCGTGAACATTGGAATAAAAACAAAAGCTTATGTAGCCATAGCATAGCCAACTTATCGAACGATAAATCGAGTGACACGGTTGATTCAGAATCACTTGTTTCAATCGCTCACAATGCTCGATAATCATAAATAATATATCCAGGAAGCGTTCATGTAAAATTAGAGACGAAAACCTACTAACGGTCATACACTTATAATTTTCTTCATTTCTGCACTAGCAATAACATGTTCATTGTGCTCACTAACAATCAATGTTTCATTCTTGTTCCAAAGCTGGCGCTTGTATTAAATTCGACAGCTGTTTCGCTGCTCTAACGACCATTGTGTCAGTGTAATAGTCAATAAATAATGAAGTTACCAATGTGATGTTGGAAGTGTGAGGTTCACGCTGGCCGTAACTCATCGAATTCCATATACGTAAGAATTGATCAAAGATGCAGTTAATAAATGCTGATGAGAAAAACCTAACAAAGGTGGATTGTGTGTGTGTGTAAATAATGAGCAGTCATTATGTTTTATTTTCACATTATTCGTTGTTGGAGGTGGAATTGTCGGATTTCTTCCTGTATTTAATAGTTTTACTGCGTTGTTTCTTCAAATTATTACTCGTATAATTCATAGGAATGTGAATTTCATATATATGATCTTCTAGAAATAAAATATTCCTCCAAATGATATGTAAGTACAAAACGGAATTTGTAGATTCGAAAATTTCATCACAATAAACTTTATTTTATTCATCCTAAGGAAAAGTAAGATAACATCACTTTTCTGGCATGGGTGTTATAAAAATCTCCTGAGAGATATCAGAGGTCTAGGACTTGGCGATTATCTTCATAAAAAATTACAAAAATCGGCGAAGCTTGCCACAGAAAGGTCTGACAGGAACTTCTGGAACATAACGGAAATCAACGCCATGAAGGTCGCCGTCGTGAAGATCGCCGTCATGAGGACCGCCACCACGAGCTTGATAACTTGGAAAATGCCCCACAATGTCCGGGATAAGTGAAAGTTCTCCTGTGAGGGAGTGTGAAGCGGTAAGGCTTGAAATCAGGGATGATAATAATAATTATTATTAGTATTATGAATTATTGATTAATAACTATTATAAACGTGGTCAGGACTGTTGCAATTATCTTGGGATCCAGTGATATAATACCGAAATATTTCCTGAAAAAAATCAGATAACTAGGACTCGGTGAACATCCGTGTAAGGAATTACAAAAATCGGTGCTGCTTGCCACAGAAAGGCCTGTCAGGAAGTTTCTCGGATATAGCGGAAATCAACGCCACGAAAGTTGCAGCCGTGAAAATTGCCGCCATGGGGACCGCCTCCATGGCCCTGATAACATGGGAATGGCCTCCACAGAGCTTAATCCCTCTGATATATAATATCTGAGATATGTGATACGGGATAAAACTTCCCTTGTGAGGTAGTGTGAAAGGCGTGAGGCTTGAAATCGGAGAATAATATTAATAATAATAATACACTTATTTCCAACAGATATACATCTAATTACAGGGATAAGATAACAATTTGTACACAAATAATAATAAATAAGAAAAAGGAAAAAATTTGAAAAAAAAAGAAAAGAGAGTATAAACGAATATGTACAACGCAAAATAAAAACGCTATATATAAAATATGCCATAAGAATATTTATTCGAAAAAGAAAATGAAATATTTTCTAGTTCAACAGATTAGTAAACTTGCATTACACACTCTACTTGGGTAAAAATATAAACGCTATATATAAAATATGCCATAAGAATATTTATTCGAAAAAGAGAATGAAATGTTTTTTAGTTCTACGGTCATGTTAAATCAAATGTTTAGAATATATAAAAAAAGAAAATATTGACGTTATATTTAAAATATGCCATAAAAACATTTATTCGAAAAAGTGAATGAAACATTTAATAGTCAAACAGATTAGTGAACTTGTCTGCATGACTTACCCTACTACCTACTGTCATGATATAGAAAATAACGTTATTTCGAACATATAGGAAAGAAAATTGAATATAATATTTATATTACAATAAAAATAATTTTATTATGATAAAAGTGTAAATCAAAAGTTCAAGTGTTTTAATTTTGTGTTATATTCAATTATAATGGATTTACATCAAGTAAACGCAAACACTATTCAATATGAAAAATAAAATATGAACGTTATAACTATATAAAATAAGCCATAAGAGCATTTATTCGAAAGAGGGAATGAAACATTTAGTAGTCATATTAGGGAAAATATTGCGAATATATAAAAAAGAAAATTCAAAATATTTCTTTATTTCATATTATTTTCATTTAATATAATATTATTATTAATAAGTAACTATCTTTTTTTCATACCAAAATATATTTTTCAATCATGCGTATTATTCACTTTCTTCTTAAAATTGTTTGATTTGTATTAGAATTATAACTACGAGTTTAGAAGAAAAACTATCATCCATAAAGTTTGAATTTCAAACAGAATGAATGAGGGTAAAATAGTACTCAGTGATCGAATAAGTAATAATAATGTGATGAGGTTTCGGATATTAGCATGCCAACTCAATTTCAATCAGCTTCTTCAGTAATATTTTCATTGCCACACTTCATTGAAAAATTAATATAGAACGACTAATTCAACTAAATCTAAATAATACCCACTATCGAATCCTCTTATTGTATCAAGTTTCAAGTTATAATTGACAGTAGCTGTAAGAAAACCAGATGCGCAGTTATTTGTGTTAGTCCCATCAAATAAACGACACAAACTTTAAACAAACAACGATCTATCGGCATTCAGCCATGTCTTCTCCTCCATCCTGCATTTAAAACGCGTTTAAAACATTACCCAGAAATAGAATTTGTACTCTTGTAAACTGTTATGGCACCATATGCCGTACACGTAACTGAATAGTTAATAAAACCTCAACAATTCTCCGACAGTATATTCTCTTAATGTCTACATAAATCGAGACATAAATATTTACAAATATGAGCTTCGGATGGTCACAACGACGCATTCTATCCGTATTTTATGTCATTCAGATGTTCATGGTATTTTGATTGAATTCGGGAAAGATCTAATCGAAATATTTTCTTGAAAAGTGAAATTATTTCAAAGAGTTGTGGAAATATTTCAAAGTGTTGTACTTCGATCTCCAAATTGAAAAAATTATTCAAAAGTCATTCATATTCTTTTCTACTACCCAATATTCTTTTTTGAAATGTGAATTGAAATACATAAAGAGGAACAATAAGAAAGTGAAAGCTTAACTATACGAGTCGAACATTTTGGTTTAGCATCTCGAGACCTGAAATATACTATTTTAGGTAATGCTCAAATATTTCAACACTATAAGTACAAGTTTTTGAGAAACTAGGTTCAATAATGAAAACATTGAACCTTTCATTATATGAGTCTACTGTTTTCAGAATTAGCTCAACTTTGGATGTAAAAACTATCAGCATTTCCAATATTATAGTCTTGACACTTTGTAGCAAAAAAAAACAGAAATGTCTTAGTTCAACAGACATTTTTTCCAGAGAGTAAAGCATATTTCTAAGTGGAGTATATGTATTGCACTTCAAGACAGTTAGCATAGCCTATACTGTAACTTTTGTAATTGTTGATGCCAAACCGAATTACAGAGAGGAGCAATATTCAAACTGTGGCATGATTATTGCAAAAAAATAACTTCATATATGTTGACGGCTTTTTCCAATTCAATTCGACGATTCAGCTGATTTAAATGAGACGAATTCAACATCATTATTAAAATGCAATTTTTCATCTAACATAATACCTAAATATTTAACTATTTCTACTCTTTCAATTTTCTGCTCATTTATTTTTATCGTTTTATCTTCAGTTGTATTAATCATCAGGATCTTACTTGTACCATGATGGAAAAATAATCTAATTTGGTATTCTTTCTAATCACAAATTTCTCAGCAGTCGATACAAAGTTTGAGATGAGTAATTCATTTTTGTAATTGCAGTTCAGAGAAACCGCAATTCAAAAAATCAAAATTTTACCTGAACCAACACTCTTAAGATATATTCCTGATGAAGTACAGTTTTTTCTTACAATTTTTCATCTAACATAATGCCAAAATATTTAACTTATTTAATTTTCTCTTTATTTATTCTTATCGTATTATTCTCATTCATAATAATCTTTAGGGTCTTACTTGTTCCTTGATTATAAAATAATCTAATTTAGACTTCTCAGCAGTAAAGCCTAAGTTCGAAATAAGTAATAGATTCTGTAAATCTGCCTACTAGATCCCCTAAATTTGCACTTTTTCATATATTCGTACATTGAATGTATGAAGATATGAATGGATAAAAATTATAACTAATGTACTAAACTCAGAAATTGTTAATTTCACATTTTTTTAATATTCTTCAATCTTTCGTTTTCTATTGTAACAATTTTTATTCTATTCTTTTGGATGTAAAGCAATATTTATAAATTTTACTGAATCAATTCTTATTATCTTGTGAGATGTGGGTTTCTGAAAAATCCTTCATCCGGATGGGGTACCACATAGGTCTGTCTGACTTTTCATTTGTCCGACTTAGTTTACACGTACTTGATGAAGTTTTCACACCGAGGAAGTAGTATAGTGAAATCTAGATGTTCATTATATTTTTTGGGAAAAATTTGTTTTATAGTTATGTCTTTTCTGCATTTTTTTCGACAAGAATGAACATAAAATATACCTACATCATCTGCCTCATTGAATACTTGAATAATTACCGGATTCATACGATTCTCTTATGATTTCATAAACAATGAAGAAAAAATTTCAGAAATTCTATTTACTTAAGTCTGAAAGTTATCATGAAGAGAGGAATCTCATTTTATTTTCAGTAGAGTTCAATCGCAAAAGTGGGAACTCCCGATTACTTACATATATTTCAAATATTGTAGTATTGTTATCTGAAATAATTTTCTTATTCCATTGTTGAAGATGGCGTTAGATGTGAAAACATAGAACGCCCTTAGCAAACAGTGAAGAAAATACAAAACCTCACTGTCAGCAGGGAATTTGGAAGGGATCTCGGAAAAGAAACCCTCTTTGTATTCCAAAGCCATTACCCAGGAATCGGGAAGACAGAAAGTTATTTCCATGTAAATGGGATAAATTTCCCTGTTCATTAGAGCTTCGAAATTCCTGGACAACTCTATTGAGCCAACCTTTCAATCAGCCAAGCCGTCGGTGGGCACCTAATGGATTTTCCTCTGAATTTTCCATTCTCCTCGTTTTCACTCTTCTCGCGTGCACGTTCGAAGTACATAAATCATGAAGATGGAAATCGAAAAAACGAACAGGTTCTGCGTTCGATGCTTCAGAAATGCTTATTTCCCAATGACAGTCAATTCAGTGTCATATCGGGAGGAATATGAAATTCGAATTGTAATTTGAATTCAAGATTGGTTATCCAATTCAGTGGCGTAGTTAGAAATACAGGCTTAATATATTGAATAATCACCGAAAAAACCAACAAATTGCACGTTGGCATTCGTTTAAACATACTCTATTATAAAGAAACGTTAGTAGTAGTTCTGAAGTCATGTGGTAGCTATAAACTGCATTACATCGCCCGAAAACATTTAAATTTAGGGGTATCGACTGAATCGAGGGATAAAATTGGGTATTAATTCCCAGTCTTGAAAAGTTATTTGCATTTCAAATTTGCACGTTTTTTTCTGTAATATGTACTCGCAATTAGCGCAACGTACGCGCACTTATGTTACCATGAGTAGAAATCTATAACGCTAGGGAGAGTTTATTCGTCTTTTCTTCGACAGAGGGAGCTCACGTAAATTTTCATTAATTGTTGTTCCCCTCACTCGGATCTAGGACCTGTGGGCGTTTGGCAATCGATTCTTGATTGATTGATTAAATACGGACTGATGATTTCTTATAGTGATGAAACAATTGTATCCTATCATCATTCAACAAGATCGATGATTTTTTCGAAACGCACTTAATATTCACTCTCGAAAGTGATAGGTCCGTTCTCATTGACAACATGTGTAGACAGCTCCCTGAGAATTTTATTTGATATATTTCGGTATTTCGATTAAGAGTTTCAGTTTTTACTAGTATGAATGATTTGTGAATCTTCAAACTATATGTATATATATATATATATATATATATATATATATATATATATATATATATATATATATATATATATATATATATATAATTATAAATTCGAAATGAAATGATGCGGATATTAACATTTGGAAAACGTTCATAAAGGCCTGTAATTTGCACTCAATAATGGCCTATACACAACAGGTTCTCAAGGAGGAATTTTCAAGTGGATGCTGCACTCGGTTCGTGTTTCGATTCCTTCTCATGATGAGCATCAAACAAGATGAACATGATTATTTCAGTTGGAATAACTGTAGATAAATTCGATCTTGCAATAATGAGTTCATTATATTCAGCATATTTCCGTAGTACATCTCATTATCCAGATGAAAAATTTGTCTTGAATGACTTTAGTTAGCGAAACTTATTATTTATTGTAATCGTTCAAATATTACTGATCTGCTTTCTTTGAGTAGCAAATAATATTTTTCTGGAGGAAAATAACGAATTCTAAATGAGCTATCCGAATAAAATTGTCTATCGATACTTATATAACGGAAATCGTTACATATTGTAATGTTGAATATTATGGATGATAGGGACATTTTATGTTATATTAGTCTTCACGAGAAAACTATTTGAACAGGTGATTTTCACTTAAAAATTCTATAATTGTACAACTTGAGCACTTGACTACATTTCAACATAAAAGATTTTTTGCAATTGTGAAATTACGGTTGAAAATCTTGAAGAATGACAAGACCCACGAAATATTTCAAAATTAATTCAATAAATACATTCGTGGCATCCAGCTGAATGTTAAAGCATATCACACCGCTCCTGAATATGCAGGTCTAAATTTTTTGTATGAAGCATTTCCTACTACTGAGCCACACATAACTCTATATTTTCGAGGATAGGAGAATCAATTTGCACTTCAGGACACTACAGATGTAGTGTATCTAAAGATACGACTAGATAAGACGGGTTAAATTGTATTCTTTCATGCAATTTCGAAGTTTTTTATTGTATGAATTTTCGAAATAACAGTTGAACGATATGACTAATTCATGTTTCAATTGAATTCGATTAGATTATTTGTAGATTACCCACAGCTTCATATCATGTTGCATCACTCAATTCAAGGACATATATAAATACGTCCAGTTTTTAACCAGGATTCGAACCTAGATCGACAATTTGTCAGACCATCATCCTCCTCTACAGGCTATGGAAACGACGAAGAAAAACATTCATTACACTGTTTTATCGTTTCTTCAAGAAATTTTCTTCGTCAAGATTCTTCACTGACTTTTCAGCTGAAGACTTCATTCCACTCTTTCGTCGACGTTTCATTATCTATGTGTTTCTGGCTGGTTCTTTTCACTAGATGCACTACTAAACACTGCAATTGAATTGTGTACCATCAGGTGGAAGCATATTTAGTAAAGAAATGAAGAATGTGAAAGTCTTCACAATTGATTTAATGATGAAGAATGATTGAAAAATCTGAAGGTCTCGTTACAAATCACCTTATTAGGTGAAATTTATTGTGAGGTTGGAGTAACCAAGAAAAATATCAAGCTTAATTCAGCAAAAAGTGTTACATTGAAAAGATATTCGCAATTATGTCTCTTCAAATCTGTTCATTCTGCAATTGATATCGTATTCAATTACTTTAACATGAGATTGAATATAAACTGAAATTCAATCACTGGAACTTTGTTGACAACATAGCATGATGCTTTTCGTCGTTACAAACGACTCCTTCATATGCTAACACAATACTGTTACTGACGCTACTACTTTTCTGTTACCATCTGAAGAAGTCGTTTGTAACGACGAAACCTGTCACGCTATGTTGTCAATAAAGTGTACATCAAAAGTTCAAATGTTTGAATTTTAGTTTATATTCAATTATAATGGATTTACGTCAAGTAAACACCAACACTATTAAATATTTTAGGATGGGAATTATAAACAAAACCCAGTTGGTTATAAAGTCCCCATGAATTTTTATATAAAATGTTGAAAACATTGTGAAGAATTCGTATTGAATGTGTTCAAATAATGTTGAGGGAATTGATCCTCAAGGAAGGTAATCCTGAGAAATAGCTTAAAATGAGAACACCAAAGTTTGATAAAATTTGAGATGCTCGAGCTTACAGGTTAACACAGAAGGCTGCTTTCCCATAGAATATCATAATAGATAGGTATATGATATCTATAATATGAAAATGAATCGCAAAATGTGTTAGTAAGCGCATAACTCAACAACAAATGGACGGATTTCACTATTTTTTTGTTGTGTTTGTTATTATCAGAATAAGTTTTAAATTGCGGGTAAAATTATAAAATTTAAAAATACTTAATTAATAATATGAGTGAAAAATAAAATCATTAATTCTCAAAAGGAGTATGTAAAAAAAAAGAATATCTTATCACAAATTTCGGTTAGTTTAGAGCTATCACAACTAATATTAAAACTTCTATTGAATATAAAATTTTGGTAAGTTTAAAAAGACTTATATTTACGTACTAAGATAGCACGTGGTATATTTGATTATGAAGTAGAATACATCGATTATCAAATTTACAGTTGGAATTTCGTTTTTAAAAATGATTGCTGTTAGATGTACAAACTTAAATCGCACAACTCGCAATGCAGCAAGTCAAAGATATAAAAGAGCAATCAAACTGACGAGCAACGCGAAGCTCGAAATGAAGTTGAACGGAATGGATGGAATCGAAATCAACAATAGGAAAAGGTTGCGTTTAACTCCTATCGACCTGCATTCAATTATAACGTTGAAATAGATTACAGTTCACAGCAAATCGTTGGTATTGGACCAATGAACTTTGTGTGTCAATATTGCAAAGCAAAGTTAAATTGTTATTGATAAGAAGGTACTACCAATGAAGCGACAAAATATTGCGCAAAGAGTCAATTCAAATAGACGCTACCGCCACCAGAGCCACAATATTCATTGGTTTCCGGGAATGGACTAAATACTGAATATTTTTTGACTTAAGTATATCCAGCAAATATCTCATATAATTAATATACTTGACAAATACTTGATACGATCAGAAACAAGCCGCATAGAACGGCCAGGTTATTAACTTTCAATACATCAAATGTGTTAATATAGGAATTTTTTGATAATTCGACTTATTCGAAATAACAGAAAGTATTACAGTCCCTTCGTAAGTAAGTCCCTGGCTCCATACGGGATAAATATTAAAAACAAGATATTGTAGCGCAAATAGTAGAAACTGTCTTTCCGGCTTTTTGAAAAATATTCAGATAAAAATAAATGGGCGTACAAAGTTCGCCCGGTCAGCTAGTATTAAATAAATTTTTCTCGAAAATGAATTATTCAATAATCCAATAAAATGAAATACATAATGTAATACGCACAACCAAATCTAATTTGATCAAGTTATTCATTATGTGCAAAAGTGAAAAAAGCTTTGATGACACCTTCGTGAAATGATTTCAAGATCTTTGGACTGTTAGGTATATTCATGATTCTCACTGAATAATACCTGAGGGTTTAACTGAGTTTCTGAATAACAACGACACTCCAGAGGAGACAGCCGCGAAATATAGATTGCATTTAATCCCGCAAGCTCTATATTCGCAGAATTAACTAATTTTGATGTAGGAACTTCCTTAACGAAGCAATTGTAAAGTTGTTCGTGCCTTAGAGCCCCAGAGGAGCGCCTCTGGCGACACGATCCCGTTTTTCCAACCTAAAATATTCGGGTCGCATCGTTCATACAGGAATCGATCACGTCGACTGAGGCGCTGTCACTTTCCAAGGCGTGTTCCGACTCCCAAAGCGGGTAATGTTGAAATTCCATCTTGCTCGCATTGTTTCTCCGCCTTCTACATTCACGGGGATATTTCAAATATCGCGTCTAAAGGTTATATCCTATTGGATTTATGTAAAAATTATACTCGAAACGGTCGTGATGCCAAGAAGGTTGTTACCGGAGAACGGAACATTGCGACAAAGGTTCAAGATAATGTTTACGAACGTGTTTACGATTTTTCCCGGTTTTGAGATTCGCTTGTGTGAAACATGAACGTTTTCGAGAATAACAAACCGAATCTCCATAAAATCTTATAATTTGCTACCATAAAATCATGTAAGCTTATGAAATTTTCAATCTATTTTTCGCAAAACACTTAGCGAAGCAATGTTTAATCTAATTCACAATACTTAAGTCTGAAAAGTTCAGGAAAACCACAATACAAAACACCAATATTTCACCTGCACAACGCTCTTGTCAAGGCATATTGACGAAATACAGTTTTTTACAAATTTATTGATAACTCAAATCACGAAATTGACGAAAAAAAAATCACGAAAAATGACGAAAAATCATTGACGAAATTTTAATGCTCAGTAAAGTATTCATTAAACTCCAAATAAAGAAGAGGAAACCTCCAAAGGGTGGTTAGAGCTTATAATAATCCATGATTCCTGGAGCATTTTGGAACTTGATTACTATCAAGCTAATTTTCCGTGAGTAGCTTCATTTTGATGAGACGCCCAATAATTTTCGGTACGAAACTCCAATTGTGGTAGCTAACAGAGGTGGCAAGCATGAAATGTATTAATTCGATCATTCTGTTATGTATTACCAACTCTAAATCTCAAGATAATTATCTAAATTATTCGAAAACATATTTGTCGTACAAAATCTATGGCTTCATTGAAGAGTCCTCTTTCTTGAACATGTATTAATAACGAGGTCCTCATAAACGATTACTAATCAGCTGATTTTTGTTTTTTTAGTTAGTTTAAATTTATATAATTCAATAATCTTATTTTTCTACAAGTTACCCACTCTTGTAGTGCACTCTCTTGAGTGCACTACAAAGTGCACTCAAAATATACAACGATAAAGTTGTATATAAATAGTATAGTTGTATATAGTTGTATATATAGATAAAGTAATATTATATTGAACAATCTGAAAATCTTATCAGTAGCAATATTCTCTCTGAATACAATATCGGAATGAATCTATAATCGGAATATCATATTTCATGCGGATGCGGTCTCAAAAATTTTATTTTTTCAACCGGTGTAAAGCATTTTGAAACGTTACAAGCTGAACTACTAACATTTTTGGGCTTACTCTATGGGGATAAAACGGAAATCAACTTACGGAGTTAAGAGTTATGGAAGCACGAAGAAATATGATTTTTTTTAATGTGTTTTCAATATTTCATTGTATTTATTGTCATATAATTTTGATCAATACTATAAGTTATTCTGTTATCTTATTTCTGTGTCGCATTTCACAATATATTCATATCATATTCCCCTATATGCTGATTTTGAAACGGCACATTGCTTATATAATTAAAATTTATACTAAGTAAAAACAAGTGAAAATATATAAGCTTTACGTCCAAAATAATTTTAGTCGTTTGAATGTTAAGTGCACAAAGTGCTAGTTACTTGCTATTAATAATGGAAAAAAAGCTGGTGCTCGTACTTGAGTGGTAAAATACCACAAGTACTATTTAGTTTTATCGATTTCGGACTTTTAACCCCTCTTGAATATTGAGCAGTAGCCCTAAACATTTGTTGAGTGAATTCAACAAGTGCGGCAATAAAGTCCTTCATGTGAAGTTTGTGCAAAGAACATCGCGCCAACCTAAAATGGACGAATGATTGAAATAATGGGCATTTGCCAGTCTCCGTGGCTTAGTCCGGAGAACACCCGACACTATGGCGCGGTAGGATTCGGGTTCGAGCCCCGGTGAGGCATTAGTGTATGTGTTTGTCTTTGATTTGATTAGTTTAATGATGATAATTGTCGAGTAATGTACATTAATTATAAGCCTATTAGTCGTTTGCAATCAACGTTAAATTGTAGGTCCTCTGAATTAATAGAAAATGAGCTTTCTTAAAGGATGGATCGTTTTTGGAAGAAGAAAAAAAAAGCTAAACCCTCAAAATAATAAATTTTAGTTCCATCGCTTTTCTAATGATTGAATTTTAAATAATTTTAATGATTATAATTCACAGATTATCACGTAATTACCAATGTTAAAATTACAGTGTAAACCTGAATAAAGAACTACTCCAAACTTCTGAATTGATTTTCGTTAAAAAGGTACCTATATTGGAAAATGTACATGAAAGAATTACATTCTGTGAAATTTCAAACCGGATATCACGCTTGAATCAAATTGATGATCTAGGTCTATAAATTATATCCAACAATAATTACGAAATATAGACGTGAGAAAACAATACCTGATGATATGAGTCAAAATATTACACCTTTCTATTCATATAAATGTCTGCATTAGTCAACAAGGAATTCAAACGTATCTCTCTAACATGAATTATTCACTTATTAATTAATTTCCCCATTCAACTATTCAAGATACCGTCGTTAATAACGATTACATCCTCCCATCAAAGGGCTTATATTATCAGTTTGAATAATTGCTAACGTACTTTCTAGGATGCTCCCAGTTAATTATTTTTCCCATTCTTGTGGTATATAAATGAAGCAAACATGCAGTGGAAGTTTGAATTATTTTTTGTTGCCTGAATTAAAACACATGTTTTAGTCGATCATCGACTTCTGGGAATAATTACTACTGAAATTTCGTCGACATTTTCCATTTATTGAAGAGTTATCAATCAATTATATTGAATTTTAGAATTTAAACAAATATGTTGAATATAAGGGATTTTTTTCGTGATGAATTGATCATTCATCCCGTTAACAAGAGTGTCATAAATAAATTAAAACAAGTAATATTTTGCCTTTCTGTACTTACATTATAACTATAGAGAAAGATACAAGATGATTTTGTTTAGTTGGCCTAACTATGTACTTCATGACTTCCTGGAAATTGCATACTTTATATCCACCATCCCCATTCGAACTATTTTTTATATTATTGGGGATAGTGTATTATTGGGGTCTATAGTTGAGGTTGTAGTACAGAGTTTTGACTAAAGGATCAAATATTCCGCTGTTATTTTTCAAGAAAATTTGATATCCATATAACTCAGCGTTTCTCAAAGTTCTTGCATTTGAGGCTTAACTTTCAATCACAGTTGTCATTGCCCTTCCCTTCCTTTCCAATGGAATCCATTTCCAATTTCAGTCTGTATTCAATTCAAATATTTTGGACCTTAAGTACAAAGATCAAGTACGAATTTGTTGGATACGAGTGACAAAGTTGATGCTCTCTGCGAAAAACTAGATTTATGTAGTAGAAATGTGACGCAAATAAACTAGAAATATTAAATGAAATTTTACACTTGGCTTAATGTTTCACGATAATGTTTAACAATATCAAATAGTCAACATGTTTCGAGCGTGAGCTCATCTTCAATGTTTACAATAAACTACAATGTTCAGTAGTTTCACGCTAGAAACATGTTAACTATTCGATATTATTAAATGTAATCGTGAAACATTAATCCAAGTGTTAAATTTAATTCAATATTTAATAATGTTTCACCAAGAGTTGAGAGAGAATTCAATGTCAATAAAAAACTATAAACGCTTACAAATATGGTTGAATGTTTCAAAAGTTTCTGAGGTGGAGATCAATTTCAATTAATCATTAAAAATCATCTAACCACTTTGTCAAAGAATTTCGAAAAATCTTTTCCTGTTGACCCCAACTTGTTATTGAGTTACTGCTGATTTGGAAAACCATCTCAAAATACTCCCGAAGTTCTTTTAACTACCGAAGCATGGATCTTTTTGGACTAATTGTTTTTGATTAGAGTTTAGTAATAACTCCTCACTACTCGAATTTTCGGTAGGTTTGGGCAATGAGCATTCTTCACTGAAAACAAAATGACGTGGTATACGTATAAGTATACACAATGTACGTATGGTATTGTTGAATTGATACCATATTAAAATTTATTTGTTTTAAAATTTATCAATTGATTAGGTGGGAGATCTTGCTAAAGTCTTCGATCAGAAACTTTCCTTCATTTCACACATCAACTAACTTATTTCATCTTCCTCGAGAATATATGGATTCGCTATACGCAATGGCAAATATTTCAATAATTCCTCCACATTCATAGGACTATTGAATGCCCTAATCCGAAGCAAGTTGAAGTCTAGCAGCATGATCTGGCATCCTATTCACACTTGCCATCAACGCCATCTTGAGGCCAAACAGATGAGGTTCTTGAAATTCTTAGTTTGTAGGGAGGATAAAGTTTATCCACAGAGCGAAGTGAATCATAACGAATTATTGAGTCGATTCAGGTTAATCTCATTGCAGGCCAAGAGAGAAACGTTATCACTAAAATTTTTGTAAAAATTACTGCACAACAGTATTTATTGCCCTCCTCTCTTATCCGCTTTAAAATTTCGTGTTCCTAGGCAAATTCTCGTACCATAAAATTATTGCACCTAGAGACTCCGAGGACCAACTGGCTAATACAATGCCCCATTTGGTTTATAGAGTCTACATTCAATACAATTGCTAATAAATGTGACATTCACTTTGACTCAATAGAAGTTATTATTAGTAGTTACTAAGGAAATTGACTAAAATAGATTTGGAATGAGTTCTTTGTCATATTTAATTTCATTCTATTATTTCAAAAAAAGAGACTGAAACAACTTTTACTATATCAGCAGAATATATAAAAAGATATGATAGTATATGGAATATAATAGTTGCATTGTGGTTGTGTGTGTGCGCTTTGAGGATTATGACGACGCATGCATGTATATTTGAATTGTAAACGTATATTTGCATTGTTTCTTTGTATCTTTTGATTTATTTATGTTTTTTTCTCTTTAGAATATATTTTCTTATTTCTCTAATGGTATTTAAGATATTTATATACATGTTACTTTGTTTTAGTGAACTCTAGGATTTATCTTTTAAATAATGTTTGTATCATACTTCTTTCATTCATTTCTTATGTTTGTATCAACATTGTTTTTTTCTACTTTATTTTTATTTACCTCCAGGAGGTAAGATGGAAGAATAGCTCATGCTAAATCTCGCCTCTTCTTATGTAGCACAATATGTGTGGCAAAAAAGACGTTTATGATTATTATTATTTAGTTATAAGATACTTTTTCATTTATTTTCAATTTATATTGAGGTCTGTGTTATATTTCTTTCATATTATTCATTTAGTTATTATTCAACATTATGTTATTATTTTCTGTAATTGGGTATTATACCTGTTGAGAATGGAGAACTTAGTATAATTGATCTATTGAAATTATCCATTTTTCATAAGAGCATTATTCATCAGTGTAAACTCGGAATTTTTTTTTAATATCAGATTGAATTGGTTTTTTGTTCAGTGAGTATATATTTTCTTTCTAACGTTTATTCATATTTGATTCTTTTGATATGTACGAGCCCCTTTCAACCTCTAGCTTTTAGATTAGAATCTATAAATACTCATATTGAATCACGAAAATTGTTGACCTACTCTTGAAATGAGATATTTACGAGTACATAAGTATACGGTAGTTGTCGTAGTTCAATAAAATAAATTGTTCATTAAAATTTTAACCAACAGTCAATTAAAAAAATTGAAGAAATTGCACGAGTGCGAGAAGATATGATAATTCGATGGTAATTTTACCTTATTGTTGTCGTAAATACCGCGACCCATGGCCCCATTCAATTCCACTGTAATATTATAGTACCGACGTCTTTGAGTTCGCTGCTAATTGCTAGGCAGACAAATATTTTGGATTTAATAAGCTCCACCATTTAGAGGGGCGTTACTTGGCCTCTTCCATTAGTTCGTGAAAGAGTGCAGGATTGTAATGGCCCATTATTTAAAATTCTATTTATCACAAGATGTTAATTAATGATTTGTAATTTAGAAACATGAAATTCAATTCAAATACACCAAATGTTCTTAAAGTTAATCACAATGGGCCAGGCTGATGATAATTCAATATAAATTCATTTTTTTCGGTAGTAAGTCGACTTTTGTTGTTCATGAATCTCAGTACTAATGAACGAGTAGTCCAAATATCAGATAACCTGAACAAACTGAAATTGTAACTTGAAGGCGTTTTAGAAATTCAAATAACACACGACGTTTCGGCTGATAATGTGTTTTAAGTGAACTGACAAATAATCAGTTCTTTACATTGCATTCTATTGTTGATGTGATTTTGATAATAACAATTCATTAGAGCATGAAGAAATACTTGCTATTTTCTGCACTTGTGCTATACACATGTGTTTTAAAACCTCTAGAGGATTCTATTACTACAATTTGAATATATATATATATATATATATATATATATATATATATATATATATATATATTTATATATATATATATATATATATATATATATATATATATATATATATATTTATATATATATATATATATATATATATATATATATATATATATATATATATATATATATATATATATATATATATATATATATATATATATATATATATATATATAATAATGAAATAATAAAAATATAATAAAACATACTCGAGCGAAATATCAGAAAAGTGGGTACATTGTATGAGTATCCATTTCAAACCGTGTACGTTTACATTGTGTTATTTACTTCAAGAGCAAATTCAAATATTGACCCGATAAACACATTCACAAATCATTCTGCACCACCACTGGAAAGCTGGGATTAACTTAATTTGAGCAATAGTTTGCGAATTTCTCAAAAAGAAGTCGCTGAATACAAAACAGCACATCCAAATTACTCTGGATTAGTCAAAATTGATTAAATTCAGTTGAACAAGTGACTGTCTTTCCCAAACACATCGTTCACTGTTTTCTTCCCCTCCATAATTGATGTTAACTTCATTAAAGCTTTTAGCGGGCGCTAAACGTTCAATTTAATTAGTACAGGAGTACTTGAAAGTCAAATTTTGTGTCTCAGAACATTGTTGATTTTTGGTATTGAGTGTGGAATATTTCTAAACTCTAACAGACATTATATCAATAAGAGTTATAACCCATAAATTCATTTTGTTCACGAAAAATTCCCAAGGTCTTGAGAACACAAAAAAATGATAAAACCTCGAGTATCAATACTTGAAGTGAATAAATGAATGAGATATGTATATAGCACAGATTTGATTTTATATATGTACTTGATTTCCTTCGAACATTTAAAAAAAATAATTATTACATATTTTCATGTATTGTTTTTTATATTGAAATATTCTGTCAGGTTTATGTAAACCTATTTGAAAATTTCACGCAAAACTTATTACATAAAACTTCGCTACAATAGGATTACAATTTGCACTGATCATTATTACTTTCATACATAAATAAACCAAAATAAGAATACGTTTTTCACTAAGATAAATAGAAAGATAAACTTTAATGAAAATGAAATATTCATTTGAACTTTGCTGGCAACTTGCCATATTTTTCTTTCAAATGAAACCAGAAAATTGTGTCAAAAAGGTTAAGTATGGTGAACGAGATGTCCAATTCAATTTTTTGCCGTTCAAGGAAATGCTTTCTTTTCCAATGAAAATATGAAACATAGAATATTTTTTTGCTAATAGTATAAATTGTAACGAGAACACAGTTTTTCAAATATTTATTGAACAATGTTTATTGACACCATAAAATCGTGAAACGATCCACCATTACGATGATTTCTCCAGATAAAAAAAATATTCAACTAACACAAGAACTTTCATGAAGAAAATAGACATGACCCAAATTCCTGAAGAATTCAACAATTCTAGAACATTACAGTAAAGGTGGTTGAAATTGAAAGTGAGTTTATTTCTGTTTTTTATAGGAGTATTTTTTGGTTTTGGAATATTTTGTCAGATCATGACCGTGAAACGTACCACACAATAGTTAAATTGAAGTGTTTTAGTCCAAAAAACAGTGCTAATTGTTTTCCAATTTAATCATAGAATGGGGCCATGATTCAATAATCATGCGAGGCTCGAAAGGGGGGTCCATAAAAAATCACAAAATATCACAAGGGAAAGGGGTGTAGTAATCAGTATCAGGAGTATTTATTTTTTCGGCAAACGCGCCATATTGAACCGAAAAGCGGCGTTAGATGTATTTATTTTTTCGTCAAACCGATGTTGATTTTCAACAAAGCACTGCGCCTACAACTAACTTGCAAGATGCTTATCCAGTTATTGGTGTTGACGAAAGTCTTGATAATCTGTGGTCTGTGGACATTGTAAATTAAATTATATTCATATATTACTACAAGAAAGTTTTTCGCATTTCTTTCATTATTTTTATGTCAGTCCAAAAAAAACTTGCAACCTTTCTGTCTACCTCTTAAGGGTATTATTGAAGTTTTTTTCATATTTTATTATGAAATTGGATGATTCTTAAACCTGTGTTTTAAATATTCAATAGTGTTGGCGTTTACTTGATGTAAATCCATTATAATTGAATATAACTTAAATTCAAACACTTGAACTTATGATTTACACTTTATTGACTACATGACATCATTCTGTAAGCATCTGAAGAAGTCGTTTGTAACGACGATACGCGTCATGCTATGTAGTCAATAAAGTGTAAATCATAAGTTCAAGTGTTTGAATTTAAGTTATATTCACCTGTGTTTTAAGTGAATATTTTTGAAAAATTAAGATTCTTTGTAGTTACTGAAAAAATATTCGTGATATAGAAAGGGGGGTAGTCTTGAACCTCAATATGTATCACCAAGGGAAGAGGGGAGTGTTAAAAGCTCAAAAAAAATTCACATGATTATTGGTCTGCCCTAATGGTTTCACGACCAAAATTAAGATTCTTTGTAGTTACTGAAAAAATATACGTGATATAGAAAGGGGGGGTAGTCTTGAACCTCAATATGTATCACCAAGGGAAGAGGGGGTGTTAAATGCTCAAAAAAAATTCACATGATTATTGGTCTGCCCCAATGGTGTACGACCGTGCATATGCAAATATTGAAAATAATGAGAACTATGAATGATATTGAAAAAACAAGGTATATTTACAGGATATTTTAGGAGCTAACGCTGAAAATGTTGCACAACTGGTAATATAATAGAATTTTTTATATCTTCATGCAGTAATCATTTATAGTAATCAACATCTTTAGTTAGTATGCATAACATGAAAAAATGATGAAATCATTCCGTGTTTTAAAGGGGCTTTCTTCGAATGGTTACTTGAATAATCTTTTCAGATCAGTACTCATCACATCCATCACTGCTTCGAATAGTTTAGAACGTAGATCAAGTATGCAAATGAAATTTCACAAAACTGGTAACTACTCGGAAAATGCATCATATAATTTAAGAAATACACCAAAAATACAGCATAAAATTGAAGTAATTTTGTCACGTATGTAATTTTACCCTAGTACGACTCTACACGAAGTACGACCAAGTGTAGAACCACTCTCTTTGTACCGTCCCGCTTACGTCATGTTTATTATCACGGACTATAATCTAACCTAACCTGTTCATTTGTTGTGCCTTATAAATCATCCGTGTTAAACAAAAGGAACACACTTGCATGGGAATTTTCAGCCGCAAATTCACCGGAATTTAACGAAACTCATAATCGGTCCGCTGTTGCCATCCTTGTCGTCTGGTTTTTTTAGTTTCGCGTAAAGTTCGGCTGAAGGAAATGTAGGCGCATCAGATATCTTCGAAAATTACGAGGTAGTAAACGGCCGCGACTGGTTTGTGAACGGGATTTCAGCTTTGGCCGGTTTTATACCCGATTTTATATCATGCATACTGTCAGCACTGTATAAAGAAAGGATTCGGTGACTTGAGACGAGTGCTACGAAATATCTCGAGATATATTTGACATTCCTTTTCGTTGCCGCATTCATGTTTGAATTTGAATAGACACCTTTCCAACTATGTTTATGTACCTGTTAACAAATTTATTTGTTGATTTGTCGGATTTCTTGCTACTACTGGTTATATTTCTTTATTTCAAATAATTAGACTTTTGGAATTCTGATTGCCATAGTTCATAGAGAAAGTGTTAATAAATTGTTATTATTGGGGTAATAATTGAGTTCATACGTAACTAGAAATTCCAAAAATGATTGAATTTTTTCAATATACCTATGCTTAATTCTCAAGAATAATTACCACTACCATGGTTCTAGTAATATATGTCCATAGCTTAGTAGCCAGAAATATATAAATAAGCCGATTGAATATTTTTTAGAAATGTATTCAACTAATTCAATTCGTTATGGTAAACAACTAACTCTTGAATTTCATCATTGATCCTCAAAGTTCATAAACTTCGTAAGGGAGTTTGTGATTTATAATTCACCTAGTACAGTTGGAAGCTCTGCAACTGATTGAGAATTAGCTGAAGTATCAAATTTCATACATAACTTTTCATAACTCGAAGATACAAGCGAAATAAATAATTTTGAGTTCACTTCCAGCTTTGTTCTTCTGCTTTTGAAATGCAGTACACTTATATTGTTTTTTGAATGGAAAGTTTTGAATGAATTGTGTGATACAAGTTATGTTGAGAATATTTTTGATTTATCAACAGTCACAGATCTGAAAGAGACATTACGTCCTCTAAGTTCTGCATTCTATGCATTTTTGACACAATTAATTGGGCTTGTTAAGTTTTACTGAAGGAATTCTATGAGTATACCTAATACAAAATACCTACGTATTGACTAATACATTATTATAAAATATTACCTTATTCTAACTATGTAAATCTGTTCAAAATCTTCAAGATTCTGAACATGCTGGGAGGTTCCGAGGTTCTAACAACATGTGCTTCATCTCGACGGCTGTACTAAATTCTCCCATCTGAATTATTAACTGCGCATACAAAATCTGTTCAAAATCTCGCAGATTTCAAACAACTGATTAAATTTTTTCATTTCAGATGATTAGACTTGTGGCATTCCAATTGCCATAGTTCATAGACAAAACTTTGATAATTGAATTCATACGTAACTAGAAATTCCAAAAATAATTCAATTTTTTCAATATATGCTTCATTATCAAGAATAAATAATACTAACTTGGTTCTAGTAATATCTGTCAATAGCTTAGTAGCCCAGAATATATAAATAAGTCAATTGAATATTTTTTTAGAAATGTATTCAACTAATTCAATTTGCTATGGTAAACAACTTACTTTTGAATTTCATCATTGATCCTCAAAGTTCAAACACTTCGTAATAAGGGAAATTGTAATTCATAATGAAATAGCTGAAGTATCAAACTTCATACATCACTTTTCATAGCTCGAAAATCCATGCCAAATATCAAATTTGGAATTTACTTCCAGCTTTGTTCTTCTGCTTTTGAAATGCAGTTATAGATATACTGTTTTTTGAATTGAAAGTTTTAAATGAAATGACACAAATTATGTTGAGAGTATTTTTGACTTCTTCAACATTCACAGATCTGGAAGAGGCAGTACCCCCGATAACGAGTTCTATGCATTTTTTTTACAAATTAATTGGACTTGAAAAGTTTGACTGAAGGAATTCTATGAGTTGATTGAAAAACATAAAAAGAGATGGTAAATAAACAATATGCTCGAAATTTAATTCAAATTTAAAGTCAAAATACTTGAATGACGATAGGTATATATCTCCATAATTTTACAAATAATCAAGGATTATCAAATAATATATACTATGCGAATAACTAAATACTATGAATTAGTCAATTATTTTCCTTCCGCGCACGTTGCGTCACTCTGACACAACAACGAAAACAATTATTTAAATATACGAAATATTAGGATTAAGGAATAATAAAATTCATGGAGTGTTGGGATAGACAAATAAACAATAATCCGCGATCAAACAAATTTCGTATCAATTTTAAGATAAATTATGCATTTTTTAATTAAGTATTTTTTCTGAGCTGAAAGTTAATATTTAAACCCAGATAATTATTAAACTGATACCCTAGAATTTTTTTTACTTTGTAAAGTCGTTCCTAATAGTATAAAAATAGATTACCGTTACAATAATGACAAAATTTCGATTTTACAGTTTTTAATTAACAATTAAAAATAATTAAAATAAAAATAGTGAATAAGAAATTTTTTAAAAATTTTTATCTTTAAGTCTAATCGTTAGAGCTACTCAACAATATATATTTTTCAATGTTATTGTTTGAAAAATTGTTATCAACAAAAAAAAGTTTCTAATTTACTATTTTTTTTAAACTCTTAATAAAAAAGTGGAATATCAAAATTTTTTCATTATTGTAACGGTAATCTACATCTTTTTATACTACTAAGGATGACTTTACTAGTAAAAAA
The DNA here is from genome assembly GCA_030704895.1 of Henosepilachna vigintioctopunctata. Classification (NCBI taxonomy): domain Eukaryota; kingdom Metazoa; phylum Arthropoda; class Insecta; order Coleoptera; family Coccinellidae; genus Henosepilachna; species Henosepilachna vigintioctopunctata. The sequence continues at coordinate 2,907,011 of JARQZJ010000033.1, read as the reverse complement.
AATTATGGTATTATTTTAATAATTATCTGGGTTTTAATATTAACTTAAAGCTCAGAAAAATTAGTTAATTAACAAATGCATAATTTATGTTGAAATTGAGACAATCTTTTTTTGAACGCTGATTATTGTTTTCCTATGTAAACTCTCCATGAGTTTCAATACTCCTTAATAATTAATATTTAATATATTTAAATAATTTTTTTCTTTGTTGTGTGAGAGTGACCCTAAATGTGCGGAAGCCAGAGTTCCTGCTTTTGGCACTATTGTCGAGGCTCTGTAAAAAACAGAGCTACAGTTTCGGGGGTCCGAGCTTTTTCTCAGACTCATTTCTTCGTCTTTTTGAAAATTATCTGCAATTTTGAAAATTTCGAATATTTCCTGAGATATTGAAAAAGCCGAACCACTACTTTTTTTTATTTATTGTTCATAACTTTTGCAATTTTTCCAGCGCTTTTTCGGACCTTTCCTTGAACTTCCTAATTAACAGTACGAATCGGACGACACCATGCTCGTTATGTTCGGAGACTATTGAACAATTTTACAAACAAGTGTACATGTGAACCAGATAATAAATAGTTTTGGATAATGCACCTGGTCATCCTCGCGAACTTGAAATTGCATCCAAATATAAAAGACATTTTTAACTCCCAACACGACGGCTTTGCTTCAACCTATGAACTAAGTGATAATCCAGGCCTGAGTCTATTAAACGAACCTTCAAAATCATAATGGATAATATGGAATGTGAACCTGATACGAATGTTAGGAACGCTGGAAAAATTTGGACATAGGAAAATGCATAGTAAACATGAATGATTCATTCGATAAACTGAATACATTCACAATGAATTCATGCTGGAAAAAACTTTGGCCTACTCTGACTGCGGAAAATGACTAAGAATCTGTGCACATTTGAACTTTGACAGCAAACATAGCCAAAGTTGCTTGAATCGCAAGATGAAGATTTTGGCTGAAATCTGCTTGCAGAAAATGTTAAATTATAGCCTATTGATGAAGAAAGAGTCTTCAACTAGCACAGGAGACGTGACATTCAATTTGAAAATTCTCAGTGAAGGTTTGAGAATGGCTAATGAGCATTGTGATTTTATTCATGAAAATTGATCCGTCTATGGAACGAAAACTTATTTTTGAAAAACGAATTGCTGAAGTCATTACTGAATATTAGACTGAATTGAAGGAACCATTAAAAACGGTCAGGCAATAAAAAATTACAAAATTCTTTAAACCATTACGTAAGCATATATTTAACTATAACTATATTTAATGGAAATTAATCAATATGATCAAAAACTATATTCAAATTAATTATTTTTCTATAATTTTCTTCATTTTGTTACCCAAGAACGTATCCCCCCGAATCCAATTTAATTTACCATTGCATATTCACGGTTTCTGTATTCTCGGCATATTTTCGGAACGTATACCCCGCGAATAAAAATTTTTACTGTATTATATAAAAAATTTGAATGCGAAATTTTATTTGCTAACCATGAGAAATAATATTCTCATCCAAAACTATTAATTCTATTAGTACAACAATAATCCTATTGGTAGTATGAGTATTTGATAATGTCATATTTATCAATCTATGTCACTTGAAATCAATGATCAAATTTAAACAAACGTAAACGTTCCAAATTATGAAAATTATTGCTAGTAGATATAATACTTCTAGAGCAGTCATTAACAACGTTTGCCAAAAACAAATTAAGCTGTAAGCAACTCTCCACGCAGGAGAGATGAAACCAAGAATACGAGCTCTATTACGCTAACGTGATCTATACGAGGATGGAAACAGAATTAAACCGAGTAGTTGACGAAGATATGCATTTTTTCTAATTTCACAATTATTGAATGAAAAAATACAACTTAAGACATTTATATTAAGGTTAAGTATATCGTGAAGAATACATTCAATACAAAACACTTGGCTTTGTTGCACAAAAATTATATTGAATAAATAGCTCGACTTTTTTTCGTGATGTCACTCCAATTTCAAAAGTTAGACTTGAATGGGGTAACATCTTTTGAAAATGGGGTTACACCTTCAAACAATTGTCAAGCAATTAATTCAACATAAGCTGAGTGTTTTTGATTCTATATATTAAACAATATTTCTCCAAGAGATCAGAGAGCATTTGATCAACTTTGTGGCGAGGAAGTTATTATTAATGTAATAATTTTTATTAATGTAAATTTTTTATTTATTAATGTAAATAATTTTTTTTGCAATCACGTTTACTTTCGAAATATTTCTGTCAATTATTTTCAAATTTTTCAGGGAACATTTGGGTCAGCTCCAACTCTTAAATAAGCAGAAAACAATGTCAGCTGACAATTTTATGTGAATGAAAGAGAACTTATTTAAATGAAAGAGAATATTTTGAAAATAGAATATTTTTACAGAGATCAATATTCGTATATAATACGATGAACAATGAATTATAATTCACAGTTCGACTATCTTCACAGTTGGAATAATAATTATTATTCCATCTGTAAAGATAATAATAAAGGGGGGTTTCTTTTTAGAGGTATAGAACTTGAAGTTGGCATTACTGTTGAAGATGGCGACCGATTTAACAGTTGAGAAGTGATTTATTCTCAGTTTGGTTTGGCAATTCATCACGAATAGACTCACAACTCAACAACACTAATAAATAGTGCAATTTTATTTAGAAAATAATGGTTCTGTTCGGAATACGTATCGCGCACTACCTCCATTTTATCGTCGACAAAATCGTCCATCAGAGCAGTTAATTCGATTAACCATGGGAGGTTTTGGCACCACATTCACTCTTATTGATAACTCGCATCCCCAGAGACGCCGTACGATGCATACAGAAGAAGCTACTGTAAAGCGTAGCATTGAGGAAGACCCGAATGAGTCCATCAGCCATCGAGCACAGGAATTGGATCTGTGTCCATCCACTTTATAGAAGATTTTGCGAAAGGATGTTGGTTTGCGTGCTTACAATATCCAACTCGTGCAAGAATTGGAGCCAAACGATCATCAAGCAAGGCGTAGATTCATCGAATGGGCCCAAAACAAGATTGCCGTTGTTCCCGATTTTCATTAGCGAATTTTGTTTAGCGATGAGGTGCACTTCTGATTGAATGGCTACGTCAACAAACAAAACTGCCACATTTGGAGTGAAGATAATCCTCAAGTCTATGTCATAACACCGTTACATCCAGAAGAATTGACTGCTTGGTGCGCTTCATGGGCTGGTGGAATCATTGGTCCGTACTTCTTCAAAAACGATGATGGTCAGAACGTTACAGTCAATGGTGATCGGTATAGATCCATGATTACTAACTTTTTCATTCCTGAATTGAACAACCATGATATCCAGGAGCTGTGGTTTCAGCAAGACGGCGCAACATGTCACACAGGTCGTGCCTCAATCGATTTATTGAAAGACACGTTTGGTGACCGCCTAATTTCACGTTTTGGACCTGTGAATTTTCCTCCAAGATCTTGTGATTTAACACCGCTAAACTACTTTCTGTGGGGCTATGTAAAGTCATTGGTCTATGCAGATAACCCACAAACGCTTGACCATTTGGAAGACAATATTCGCCGTGCTATTGTCGATATACGCCACAAATATTGAAAAAAGTCATCGAAAATTGGACGTCCAGATTGGACTACATTCGAGCCAGCCGTGAAGGTCATATGCCAGAAATCATATTCAAAATGTAATTCCACAAGACTATCTTTCGAATAAAAAAAATTCTTGTCAATCGAATGATTCATCTTTATTTTATTGCAATTTAAAGTTCTATACCTCTAAAACAAACTCCCTTTATATGAAGGAGCACTTATTTCAATATAAGAGAGTATTTCAAAAATAAAATATTTTTACAAAGATCAATATTCTTATATAATACGATGAAAAATGGATTACCATTCCAACTGTGAAGATAATAAAAGATGGAATAATAATATGCATGCTTCTGTGTACTTGTGGTAACAAAAAAATACAATATGAAGCTAGAGAAGCACTGTAACAGTGGAGAATAATTTTCTCTGAATCAGCTACTTGAATGAGGGGCGAATGACTACTTAGAAAATTGAACATATCTGCAACCATATTGGTATCTATTTATCGAGAAGTTTTCATTGTTCATGAAAATTCATTGTCGATATATATTCCATCAACAATAGATAAGGCGTGAAAGAACTATCTCCAGGCATATTCAATATTTAATGCAGAAAATGAGTAAATTCTTATATCCAATAGTATCCATATATTACCGAGTCAGCAGCGTGAGAAATTCGGTATTTCATACATTTAAATAGCTTCGGTTTTGTGAAACTCTCACGTTATTATATTCTGAAGTAATATTCAATCGATAGTAGGTTTATTCTTTGAAGGTAATAAAAACGGGAATTATCCATTGAGCAATTATCTACCCCATGCGTATTCAATGAAGCCACACACTATTAAACATCCTAAATAACAGCCTATTGAAGCAATGTGGTACATAAATCACAATTAATCCATAAACTCCGGGACCACCTAGACCGCACAACATTTTCACTGGATTCAGTTGATTCTAGTCCATCTTAAGCTGACTTCCAAAGATTGATGTCCTTTTAAACACAGAGATCCTACCAGGAAGCCCAAGTAGTAATTTCAATCTGAACCGAACGCTCTGGAAGTCTTTGAACAATACTTGTCTCCCATTTGAATAATGCGTATTGACAAAAATCATGTTCAGTTTTGTGAAAGAAACAGTCATAATATTATGACGCATTCGAACTTTTAGACATTGCCGTAAATACTTTGAATCAAATCAGCACTAAATGTGAGCAGTGATGATAATAATGATAATAAGGATAATAATTACTTAGAATTATCGGTTACAGAAGAACACTCAGTTATAACCACTACCGAAATACTTCACTAGAAAATTTCCTAACCCTATGCGTGGTTCAGTATTGAAAATGAAAATGGAGATTTAGACTACTTGAAAATAGCTCAAAATTTTACGAAATTTTACTAGCCAAATAACTCACTACCTTTCAGCTGAGTGAGTTATTTGGTTTGATCTGACGGATAATAGTATTCGTAGCTTGGATTATTATTTTGTTTATGTTGTTCCATTTCTTATGCTATACCTACTCAAAGGATTTTAGCTGCGAAATATCTTTATCTCTTCAAACTCATGGAGGATATTTATATTCCTGGTAAAAAGAAAATAGGTTCCTGAAACAATCTACAAGAAGCTTCGAATCAACCTTGAAGAAATAAGAGTTTTAATTAAACATGTAATATTTAAGGATTACTTCAGTATATTGAGTAGTTTTTTCTAGATAGCAGAATAAGTTTGGATGATTTTTACTAGATAGAAAGCTCTTAGTACTTACTGAAAAGAATATGTACAAAACATTGAAAATTTCAATAAGATCATTTGATATGCGTAGTTAACATAATTTGAATCGATATCCTGCTAAGATTCAGTGATTTCCTTGTGAGTGAGTGATATGATATATTGAAATGGTTTCCTGGTATTTCAGACAGGCAGAAATGAAGAAGACTCTCTTTTCTAACTCCAGCTTCCCAGGTTTGCCTGTTCGTTAGGATGATTAAAAACTAAATTATCTTTAATATAGTTCAAAGAGCTGATAAAAAAATATACAGAAAAAATGAAAATATTCGAAAGTACATGTGAAAATATACGTACAGACATAAATTGATATCTTCTTGAACATTAGAGAATTTTGTGTTCAAATAGCGACGATTACAGAATAAGGGTACTTTTCATACTTATAATGTTAAAATGGGTATATAAAAATGATTTAAAGTCCAAATAGCTGGGAAACACCCAAATATTGTAATGCTCTGAGTATAAATATCAAATATTTAAGTCAATTTTTCAATGATAAAAAAGTTCATCTACAATTCAATCTGAGCAGCTGAAACAATGCGGAACAGAGTGGCTAAAAGAAGTCCAAAAATATCTACAAAAATCAATATAAAAATATAGTGTTACGGCAAATTCCGTTGAAATTATAATCTTATAATTTATGATCTTAAGTAAAAGCTGTATACCTGATACTTTGGGTAGTACGGATTTGGATTTACCCGTAATACCCCAAATGTAGTAGTGATAAAAATAAATAGAAATAAAATGTATACAACAAAATATCCTAAAGTAATTAGGATACCAAGAATTAGCCTGGTCATGCTCTACTGTACAGAGTGGGGTTAGTATCCCCCTCAACGACATGACCGGGGTGATTCCTATATAAAGAAAAAATATTATTGCAAAATTGTCTGTTTTCTAAGGTTTTCATATCAGTATTGTATATATTTGTAAAGCTCCGGCAGAGAGCAGTGATTAAATAAAATTATAAGGAACACACAGTTCTTTCAATAAGACGAAAAGTCAATACACTTAAACAAAGTAAGAAATATACTTACAGTTCACCATTTATATCGAACATCTTGGTCCATCAAGACTGAGATTATACTTAACATATAGTGTCGCTATAAATTCGCACATTTGAAGTTTGAACAGGAATGAATGAAGTGGTTTTGGGAGGCAAAAAGATTAAGAAAAAGTGCTAAAAACTACGATCTGCAAGTCAACATAAAAATCTCGAAGATTGCAATCAGTGTCGCTATAAAATCGCACATGTGAAGTTTGAGCATAAATCAAATCGTCAACCTGGAGTAAAGTGGACAGATGAACTGAAGAAAGAGCATTCAGAGAGAATGAAGCGTTTTTGGGAGGCAAAAAAAGTTGAAGCAAAAGTCCTAATAATTGCGAATTCAAGTTCAGTCGCTCTCCTCATGGGGAACAATCGTAAGAATAATAATAAACTCGTACATGTAAATACATTCATACATTCGTCAACCTCAGTCGTTGTAACAATTGGTTTACCTTTTCTTCGATTTCTTGAGAAATTTGAATAGCTCATCTGATAAATCCTTGAAAATCTACACGCGTGTAAATTTTCCAAAGAAGGAAACGCTTGTGTTTTATGGATTTCGTGAGCAACCCGGTATGTCCGCTATGCCAATAACGGACAATAAATGATGAAAAAACCCATTTAATTTCTATATTGAAACAAATAAATAGCGTGTTAATACGTAATTCCGCCGGAAGATTAACGACCAGCTGTATATTAAGGAACCAATCCCATACACGTCAAACCGCAACAGGGCTGCTCTCCGATCGCCCTACATGCGAAAGCTGCATTTTCTTCGCGTTATTTACGACCAGAAACTTCCATACTAAATACAACACGCAGTATAATCTCCTGCGCAATCATCAAACGATTTCTCATCCGTCAGCTGGTCGTAAAATTACGCTGAGACCATATCTAGGTTCGCGTGTCCATTAAGAATATTTTAGCTGCCTGATTGTCCGTGTTATATATTTGCATATCTGGAAGATATTTCGCTGTTTGATTTTGATTCTCAAATTAGAGAGTTTCCGCTACGTTAACGACTTCCTTTATGATTGTGGGATATATGAAGACATTCTAATCTTTAACAAACTCTTACACATTCTTCGAAAAAAAAATAGTACTGAATCCATACAATCTCGTTTGTATTCATATTCTCTACGCTTCATTTGAAAGAAAATGAGTATATAGAATACGTTGAAAATGAAAGTTTCACACATGAATTGAAGTTACAGATAAGGCACTATTTACTCTTGTAGTTATATTTCTAATCCAAACTTTATAACGAATATATAGAAATTATCGTTTCCAATATTGTCATTTATTTCCTTGATCCTATCTGATTTTCCCAACACGCGCGTCTATTTTCTCAATTTAATTATACCGTGGTCAACGGGCGTATCCTAATCGGGCGTTCGAATAAATATCATCGCCGGGGTTGGAAAATAAAGACCGGTATCAGTGGCGAAACCACAGAATGATAGCGGATGACCATAACTTAGCACTGAATATCTCCACGTATTATCCGTGCTGCCCCCTGGTGCCAGGACCGATAAAACACGACCGCGTGTGGCTGTATTTAATGGAAGATAGGGGATCAGATGGTCAGATGGGCCAGTAATTGCTTTCCAAATCGTAAAAATTCCTTTATCACCCGATTTATTGTTGTTTCCAATGTTGTCGTTTAGCGAAGATGCTTATTGGGGATTTCTTGTGGCTGATATTCGGTTGACAATAACCTTAATCATTCTTGCCCGAAATTTTTGGTAGCTGATTATGCTTATAATGATTTATATAAGTAATTTACATGACGAAATGAAAATAGAGATAACTTTTGTGATTAAACGACGCATGAGACTTGTTTCAAATTAATAAGTACATAAAATCGATCATTCTGTGATTTGCCAACTCTGCATATGAAAATCTACATTTTTATTTTCTCTTCAGTTTATGACAATAAATTAGGCCTTCGTAAAGATCAAAACAATGCGATCGGAATTTCTAGCTGTGAAAATGCATTTCTGTAGCATGATCGATAGCTTAAATTTCCTAATTAACTTATACACCTTCATTGAAGTCCCAGAAAGAAACACCAAAGGCTTCAGAAGATCAGCCGTATAGACGCAGAGGTACCATATCTTAGGTGTAAACGTCAGGTACTTTGTTTTCAAAGCATGTAGCGACTTTTATCTAGATACATTGTGATTGGCAAAAATACTCGTCACAAACTTGTCAGAGAAGTGACTCACATGTTTCTCCCATGTTGAACCAACATCAAAATACCAAGAGTATCTTTATTAGGATTGATATACCCAATATTACGTCTAAAAAAACGTGCGGTGCTTTTTTCTGCATCGACCGTTAATTTATTCGCAGAGAACCAATCATCTACACTAGAATCTATCTCATTACCTAACTCCACTAGGCAAGCCAGATTAGTATGAGACAAAGTTGTGTCATTAGCAAATAGTTGTACCGAGGCATCGGGCAATTCACTCAGGAGACCGCCGAGGAAGACCAAGAAAAGCAGAGGATCCAGTACTGAGTCCTGTGAAACCCGGATCTACGCCATCGTGAATACATCCTGAATAATGTCAGTAAATATGGTAATAACCTTACCAGGCAAGGTACAAAATTTTGAGGAAAACCATAAAACATTATATTGACTTGCCGTGTAAAAATGTTATTCAAACAGCAGAAAATATTATCGTGCAAGATCCCTCTTCTTTCTGGTCCTTCATTAACGAGAAAAAAGGTTTCTCTAGCATTCCTGGTGAGATGAGAGATGGCGAGCGAAATTATAATGAACCTACATCCATAGCTAACTCCTTTGCTGAATATTATAGTTCGGTATATGATACAGCTTTGAACAACAATTCATGTAATGTGAACCAATCTGAAGGTCGTGACGCGATATGTGTCAGTTCAATAACTCGAAATCAAATCATTATTGCCGCCAAGAGACTCCCTAATAAACTTACATGTGGTCCTGGTGAAATACCAAGTTTATTATGAAATATTGTATTTATGCACTTTCTGATATGTTAACACATATATTTAATCTCATAATAAGCAAAACTCTCAGATCGACTTGCTTACAATGATTGGTTGTGGATTTTTCTTTTAGTAAAAGTTATCTAGTAATTCTGATAGTATCTTATTAAGAATAGTTATTCAGTATTTCTGGTTCTATTGCCTTTCGAACGAAGAATCTGATGCATCTATAAATAAGCTGAAGAAATCATATTCAAAAACCGGCTTCGAAACATCAGATTTTCCCAGTATTAATCGAAATATACTCGAAAGTTTTTGGTTCCCAAGAAGAACCCAAGTAACCTTGATGCGCCTAATATCTCTCTGATTTCTATAATCTACGGATGCGAAGAACAGTACACGCGGTAAATATCCCAATTAATATCGAATTTTATCTCGAGTCACGACTTGCGGGATGGGTGGGAGTGTAACCTTCGCTCTCGATGTCTGCAGGTATCAATTTTGTGGTCGGAGGTTCAAATTGGATTTATTTAGACGTAGATGTTTGGAGAAATTCGATTTATTATGGCGGATGAGAATCGATTTCATCTGTGAGAATTGTTGGTAACGTTTATGTTGGTAACGTCCAACTGTTCGAATTGAAAATAGGAAATTATCGAATTCTCGAATTGAGATGATGCTTCCGATTTAATTTCTCTCTGGCTATTCTACTTTCGTTGTTTCTCATTAGAAACCAGATCGTGAGCTCGAAAAATGCATGCGAAATCTACATGTAAATTGTCGAAATATGGAAGATTAATTAATGTACAGTACTTCATTTCAGTAATTTAATTCCGAAATTATATGCAATGAATAAGAAACAGACAGTGAACTGAGATTTTTTTATTCCAGAATTCGAAAAACTTCAAAATATAACAAAATTTCAGTGTTTAAAAGAACTAGTTACGTATTTCATAGATAACTGTCTTGCCTAATAATTCATCAATCGATTTGGCCGATACTTGATGAAAATAAATACATAATTTCAATAAAACTAAGTACTTTTCCGATTTTCACTAGAATTTAGTTAAACATAATAATCTTGTTTCGCCAACTCATTGATGATAAACTGTTTTTTGAATTTGTAGTTATCATCTACATCTGATGAAGCCACTGTGTTGGCGAAACAATATTGTTAGGTTTAACTTAATTATAGAGAAAATCAAAAAACTACATAGTTTTATTCGAATAACTTTTTATAGTGTAAGAAATGAATAAAATTCACGAATTATTAGATCGCAATGGTGATCTCGAAATATGGAGTTATCAATTTGTTTTATGGGAAGAAAGTATTGAATGTGTTTTCATGAATCACAAAAATGCCCTGAACATTGTACGGTAATCACCCTTTCAAACTTCCATATATAATCAACGTTTTTCCGTTTTTATATTTTTTAATAATAACATTTGTGTTCTCAATAGAATAGTTTTTGTTGAAATTGAAGAAATATTTGAAAATATTGATAAGACTATTACAGTTGTTAATGATGTAATCAGATAACAAGAATTGTTTTTCCTGGTATACGCTATTGCTATTCAGATCTCTCCTCTTAGGTATAATGTCCCACAAACCCCTAAAAATGATGAATGCGATTTCATAATTAGATTTGTTTATATTCACAACGTATGGTTAGGTATATGTAATTAATATTAAGCCTGTGTAGACTGTGATGAAGTGCAAGAGAATTTTTGAGGTATCTTAAGAAGCTTAAAAACTCTAATGACCTAAATATGCGTATAGTCGTAAAATTTCCCCGAATCGTTAATGAAACTTGTTCGTTTTCGAATTATATATGGTATTTACTGATTTTGAAAACTATACCCATGCAGATAGTTTGTCACATTCATAAGTTAATTGATTAGTGTCATCAATTTAATAATTTTTCTTCATTCGAAAATTTAAATCCATTTGAAATACAATTTATATTCATTGATTTATTGCCCTTTCTGATTCATTGAGTTTCCCACGCAGTTGGCTCTTTTTTTATTATTCACCAAATTCGAATAGTTAGTTACCACTTTCGCAAACCATTATTATCATCACTTAATGAAATGAAATCAGATTTTCAGCAGTGACCGTATATTGATGATTCTGATCAAACGAATTCTCATCTTTGATAACGCTTTATTGGCATATATCATCAAAATGCAACCCTAATCAGGAAGTCAATCACTTATATACACGTTAACCTCATAGTTCGTAACTGTTGTTATCTTCGAAGTCTTCTGAAAGAAAGCAGAAACAACAGAAGTACAAATGGCAATCATTATTACCTATGAAAAAACAGTCGCCTTCGACGCCTAAATAATCAAGGCAAGCAGACCAGCAATACGGAGGCTCAATATTCTAAATTATAATAAAATTAATAATTATATAATTTTATTAGTATAAGCTATTCCACACAATTAGATTCGTTACAACCACCATCTACAATTTGAATTATCGAACGTATTTAGATGAAAATCGTTTCGATGCCGCGTATCATGATCGTGCACATCAAAATTAAACTGTAGTTTTTGTCCAAACACAAGGACAGCATATTGATTTCAATTTTATGAATGAAATATAAGGTTCTATAAATAATGATAATAATAATTAATTGACATTCATTAGTTTACAAAATGAAGCAGTTATTTGACACAGGTTCGTTTAACTGTAACATTCAAGACCAATTCTTAGGCCCTCAGTTTGAATTTTCTGTAAGCGTTCAACTGAATTTTTTTGTGAGTTGAACAATTTATAGCGCAATAGTCGTCATGGGACAATAAAGTAGTCTTAACGAGCAGAGCCTAGAATTCATATTCAATTTGTAACTGAGTCTACTTGACCACTTATAACATAACCAACATTTTTTGACATTTTATTGGCAATATATTCTTCATGGGATTTGAAGTTTAGGCATTCATCTATCATTATAACCAACTATTTAATTACACGAACACGTTCTAATGAGGTATTTTCACGTTTTAGTATAAGATTTCAATATATTACTCAATTTATATTTGTACTACTAAGATTTATTTTGATTTCTCATATTTATTTTCAGATTATTGTCACAGAACCAAAAATGCAGTCTCTTAGATCCTGATTAACTTGCATGAACATCGTGTCAATATAAACCAGAAATATAAATCATACTATCGTCCGAAAAATAATGAAAATTAACGATTCCTTGTGTATTTTACAATATCCTCGATATAAAAAATTATGCCCGAGAACCTTTCCTTGAGGAACACCGTATGAAGTTTCAATAGTTTTTGAAAAATTAATTAAATCTACAACTGACAAAAAAGATAATCTTGCATTGGCACTTCATATAGAACCAACATTATCAATAGATCTTCATGCATGCGAGATTTTTTCATCTCGAAATCAGTGTACGATATAAGCGTAGATATTAACCCCCTGTGTGGTCTGCTGAAGCTGCATGCGTTATTGCATAAATATATTAATGTACACTAGTATTCAATTATAGAATATAATAGAATGATGTTCGACATCCAATACATCACGATAATTAATATCACATAACAGATTCGCAAATCATCAGATTACTGAAAGGATTTCATTAATTTCATGGTGATAATAAAGTAGCCTTGGTTAAGTTTGTTGAACGAGGAGTGAGCTTGATTCTTCCTTCAGATATTATGTATGATCTGGTTTCGATTTTCACTTTCAACCCACATTAATTGAATATAAACTCAAATTCAAACACTTGAACCTATGATTTACACTTTATTGACTACATAGCATGACGCGTTTCGTCGTTACAAACGACTTCTTCAGATGCTTACAGAATAGTGTTATTAATTGGTTCACTTGACATCCTCTTTAGAAATTTTCTCTATCAAAAAATTCAATCAATGTTAATTTCTATCTCTTCGAACTTTCATTCATGCCATTTCAGATTAATTCAATGATGATTGTGAGGAAAGTACTCATGAGGCCTCTTTCAATTGAGAAAAAATATTTCGTGATATTCATTTGTTCATCTTGAGAATGGATTTTTGTTTTAAATTTTGAATTATATCAACTATTGTAGTACCTTCTCATATGTTGATAGATTAGTGGAGATATCAATCACTGGGACAACAATGCCCCAAGAGAATATTTGTCTTCAATAGAACATAATTTCAATTTTAATAGGACAATAATATCTCAAATATATTTGTGAAACATTAAGCCAAGAGTTTGATTTAAATTTTCAATGTCTCTTCAAATATTTAAATGCAAACAGAAATATAAACCCAAACGAGGTCGAACGTTTGACAAGGTCACCAGGTATTAAAAATTTTTTATAGTTTTTTTTCAATTCAGTGGACCTACAGTTTAACGCCGGTTCCGAACGGCCATTGGACTTGTAATCAATGTACATTACCTACCATATATTATTATTTGAACTAGTTGAATCATAGAAAAACACAAACACAAAGCTATGGAGATCGGCTTTTTTGTAGTATTCTATAATATGAAATAGTTCGTAATATTTCTTTAGTCCGTTTCAAATTTAAATTTCTTAGAGATTTTTTTCTTGGAAGTTTCTTCATTCTACTCTTCTACTTCATTCTGTATTTAGAGTTTTTCATAGAAAACACCTGCGGCTACCGTGTGTTCGGAAACCTGAGCTGCTTGACCTTAATATGTGTATATCTAGAAACGACGCTTTTTCACCTTAAATATATGGAGAATGATTAAATTGTTGAATACTCAGTTTTATTCACTTTTTCACATAGGTTCACAGCTTGCAAAACATGTTGAATTATCATTACAATCCATCTAGTAGAATGTTATACGCTAATATCATTAATAAAGCTACAATTTCTGTTACAAATGGAAACCAAAAGATCCACATTATGTTGTAAAAATTGTGCAAAGGTAGACTCCTGGGGCACACCATTGTTCCTCAGGTCTGGGTATGGAAATGCACCATATATAGACCACCATATATACTTTTTAATCTTTTCCATTATAATTTCAATTCAATAACCATTTCTAATTTACCATAATTTTTATATTCAATTTTTTTGTTTGATACTGGGTACATTATAGCATGTAACAATTTTGTCGGTGTATACTCAGTATCGTAATATCGATCATGAAATTCTAATCAAGCTTGCGATATATCAGATTGATTAATAATTTCAGTCAACATTTACAGACGTTGAACTGCAATATTTTCGTGAAGATCAGAACCGTATAACCTAGAAATTACCTGGCTTTTGTACTCGAAATTACGAAAGAGTTACTTCCAGACTGTTCTCGGCTCTCATCGCAAAAGAATACGTTGGGACGGAAAATTACTTCCATTAAAAATACAAATACCATCCTCTCCATTTCATCACGGTTAGTACACCGCAATTATAAAATAAAATATAATTATAATTGCAAAGTTATATCTATAAAAGTACAAATTAATATTATACCTATGTATTATTAGCTACGTAAAAAAATGTTGATTGAAATGCCCGGATTGTTCAGACATTCCTTGGAGTACTTTAGTATTTAATGTTAATTTCTCCGGGGAATGATATGTGATATCTATTCGAATTGTAATAATAAACATTCTTATGATCTCAATGTGAAATGTTGCTGGTGATAAAGAAAGTCAAGAATGCTGCCCAATGGGAAAACATTTAACGTGTATAAATAAAACGAGGTTTACTGTGATCGATATCTCTAATCGAAGAAATAAAGAAAATAAATTTTTGATATTTGATGATATTTTCATTCGGTTTATTCAAAAACCAGCAGATGTTAAGGTGATATACAAGGCGAATAAAAACTATATGATAAGGCTAAAAACCAATAATTTCTTGAACCATTCAATTGAACTTTGATAAAATATTTTTCTTTCAGAGAATCTCTCTTAAGGCTTTTCTGAATCGTATAAAGAGAAGTTCCATAGTCATAATTTTCGCAGTTTCTGGATTTTGACAATTTACTAGTGATTATTCATAAAGTCCTAGAAACATCAGGACATTTCGTCAAAGGAGTGGAATTAATATCGAAGAAATATAGGAGTGTGTACTTCTGAAAGAACGTAAAAATTGAGAACAAAACTTATGATTATACAAATTTTTTTGAGAAATATTCAGGGAAATAAAATTCCGAAATGGGAAAAAAATGGAATATCGAATATATCGCATATTCGAAATATTTGAATGAAATTCAAAATAAAATGAACGTTTTCTTTTTTACTTAAGTGGAAAAAAATATTCAAGAAGAAGAGGACAAATTTATCTATCAATTTTCAGAGAAAAATTTTCTCTGAAATTATGCAATCTCTGAATTAATGCAATCCATATTTACAGAGATTTTCTACTTATTCTTAATCAAAATTTATGGAGTTTCCGGAATAAAAGAACATTTCGTCAATTAAATAACTATATTTTATATAGTTATTCAATACATTATACAGTTGGAAAATAACTATATTTTATATAGTTAATTTCAATATAGTATACAGTTGAGGAATGTGTGCACTTCAGACTAAAGATGAAGTGCGAATGGAGACATAGTCTTTAACATAAAAGAGAAAAGTATTCAAGAAGTAGAGACGTCACAATTATTTAGATTTTTAACACTTCGTAGACGGAATGCATGTATGTCATATTGGAAAGAATTGAACATAATTCTAGTAGACAGTATTTTGTATAAAGAAATATACACTAGAATCATTGAATATGCGACTGAATTCAAACACTGAACTTATGATTAACACTTCAGTTGATCGTCTGAAGAAGTCGTTTATAACGACGAAACGCGTCATGCTATGTATTCAATAAGAGTGTCAATCAAAAGTTCAAGTGTTTGGATTTTATATTATATTCAATTGTAATGGATTAACATCAATTAAATGCCAAGAACATTCAATAACTAGAATTATTGTTACAATTGTTCTTTTAACTATATCATTCCGCACTTGGATCTATAATCTCAAAAAATATTCAGATTTGTATCAAATTCAAGACTATTGTGAACAAGTACACATTTATAGCTATAAAATTGAGAAATTATTGAAATGTGACAATTTTTTTTCAAATTGATGAAAGCAGATACATATATAATTAACTATCACTAAAAAATCCTGCAGCAACCTGTTCTTTGCTATGAATAAACACTTCACACTTTTTTTGATTGTTTTGAGTTTTAGTTTCGGTAGGTAATAAGTTGAAGTACTTTTGACCCCGGTAATTAATGCTTTGCAGATTTAAATTCATTTTTGTTACTGATATTCCCAAAGTTATCAGTGCCTGCTTCCTAGTTTGATAGTTTTCTTTTATACATTTTTTGAAGTGTTCTCTATAATGAATAAATTTAAATTAGAAACATTTTATTCAATCAATGGTAATGAGAATGCGTGTAGCTCAAATTGAGGTAACAGTGAAAATAAGTCGAGGGTATAAGATTTCAAAAAATTCCTGATTATAACGGATTACAAAAATCATCCCAAAATATTTAAAACTCATTCGAAAACTATAAAAACTTATACCAAGTTTCACCGATCATTTTTCAATACAAATTTACGAGCATTAAACGTCTACTCGTATAATTAAGAATTTATCTCCTAATTCAATTCAAAATTTAATAACCTCTGTAGTATAGCATCTTGTCGGGCCGTTTGTGCTTGGTGGATCCCATGCAAATGAGCCCCAGAAACTTGTACAGCGAAGGCGACGAACTGATTATTATAAATGATTGTTTTGGAAAATATGTGTCAGGAATTAAGTACTATGTCGTGTGCTACCGAGATAGTACATTATAGTGCCTGTGGAACAAATGAAAGGGGTGTAATTTGTCTGCATTTTACAAATTGGATTTATTAATGGAGAAGTGATACATCAGGTTAGATTGCTTACAATGAAAAGGCCGAGACGCCGTCTTAATAAAACAAGACTGACTTGTCACGCCGGTTTCCAATTTATAATTCCGAAATAATTGGGTGAAAATCACGAATATTCAATCGAAAAGGTGCTTTGAATATGAAGAAATATTTTTTTTCTCAAATTTCAAGATTTGTCAACTGACAATAATTCCTTCAATTTACAAAAGAATGGAATTTTATTCCTTTAAGAAGATCAAGGGATTCGGGTGTTTTCAAGAAAAGAAAAGAAAAGAAAGAAGCCTAGGACAAAATGGACATAAGAAAAAAAAGCATGAAGAACGAATGGGGGAGTATTGGAAGAAAAGAAAGAAGGGAGAGGAAGAAAGAATTTTATCCTTTTTTCTTCGATTTCTTTCTTCGGTCGAAATCGAAGGAAGAAAGAAGTTTATTCAATGGAAGTAGATTTCTATTTATGTAAGTTCCTACAGTAACAGAAATGTTGAAAATTAAATTAATATCGCTTAATAACTAGAATCATCGTCCTGTTTCAGGTATAAAACGATGAGTTATTTTGATGGTGTAGTCAAATATTTGAAGTAAGGTACAATTGCTAATAAAACAAGCTTTTCAGATGAAGGAAATTATAGAGTACAAACCATTTGTAACTAGCAGTATTATTTAAGTCAATAAAAAATCATTTCTCGAATTCCTCAGTTGAGATTAATTTCCTTTCTATGTTCACTGTGATTTTCAAGCGCAATATACTCAAAACTCGTAATCGTAAGAATTTTTTCCATTGTAATGAACTCATAGTACACTACTTGCCTTAAAAGTTGTGAAACCTCTCAAATTTAACTCCCCTTATGAGCGAGGCAAGCTAATTATGATCTAGAAGATCTTCTATATTAAAAACATAATGAAAAAACAAGTTTTATTTTCGTTGAATTGAAAATAGTTTTTTCAGATCAGAATCCACTAAAAGCATTTTCATATTATCATTGCCCCATCAGTTTCTTTATATTTACTTACTGAAGATCATGAACATAATATATGAATATTAACTGATATCAAACTCCAATTTAAAACCTTTTTGAGTTGAAATTTATATGGATATTATTCCTATAAAGGTTGGAGCAGTCAAATCTACACAGACAATCAGGTTGAAGTCAAAAAATGAGGTCCTTTGTGGACATCTCGATACTTATAAAATCTTCAGTGTGGAGAAAACAGAACTAACAGTTTCACGAGGAAGCAAGGGGTCATTTTAGAAGTACATCCTGCAGCCACTAAGTTACATGCTATAAGAATGATGGTAATAGAAAAATTTGTTCTATTTCATGTCGTCTTCGGAGTAGTTATGAAAGTATGATCACATCATGTATGAAACTCGTTTGAACAAGGATCCATATTAAAGTATGGTGAAAATTAAACGGTTGAAAATATTCCATTGTTTAGTAGTTACTTCAAATATGCCCTGACTTGATTAAATCTTTATGAAATATTCAAACTTATCCATATTCTAAATGTTTCAATATTCCTGAACGAACTGATGGTAGGTTTATACTAGTATGTATCTTTCTATTTCATAACCTAGTGAGTTGTCAATATTCTAGATATTCTGAAATTCTTCACGATCTGGCAACAACACTCGTCGCATTCATTTCCTGTCGCGGTTTAGTCTAGTAGCCTTGCAAATTTGGATATGCAGAAAATAACATGAAGAATCTGTAGTACAAATTATGAATTTACGAAACTATAATACCTATTTTATTCAAGAGGAAAAATTAAAGTCGTAAAATATGCGCTTAATAGAATTGAATTGATTTTATTATATTCTCTAGAACAGTCATCCCCAGCAAGATATATATACCTACTCAAAGAGCCACTCGAATATTTTACTACGTTCTTATGGACCAGTTTATTAAAGAATTCGACCCACTGGCACAATTTTTTCACATAAATAATGAAGACAAATTTCTTAATTTGTCAATCACGAATGTTGTAAATCACGATTTAATTTTTTAAGCATACCATTCGTTATAATTAACATATCATGTACATTCAATTTTCTTCAAACATTGCATCCATAAATGGAAATCAATTTGAAAGTTCAAGAAATTTCCATTGTTGGACTATAACATATATACATAGTGTATTTTGGACCGATAGATTGATATTCAGCGGAACTGTGGTTGTGAAACACTGGTGTAGAGTATGTAAAAGACAAATAGTTTAGATCAGGTATATGCAATTTCAACCTTTATTGCTGAAAACATATGTGAGAAATCTAAATTTTGATCGCAGTGTCCTTATAATTCCAGAAATTCAGTGAACAAACTTTGATGAGTACGTTCCATTCTTGGTTCTTCTTTGTTGTCATCCAATTAATATTTATGGAAGTAGCAATCAAGTCGGAACATAATAAAAACTGCGCATTCTCAATAAAACTTCAATTTGACATATTTCACTTTGTGTTTCAAAGCTCAACATCCAATGATTGGTGCTTCTACTTTCCTATCGCGCATTTTCTGAAATAATTAATACTTTGCACAATAATCGAGCATCCAGATATGGCCATCACTGCGAAGTCCCGACGAAAAAGTTGCACTGAATGCAGCCACTTATCAGCCAGTGAATTATTCCGATCTTGGTTGGCTGCGCGAGAGAAAAACGAGATTCCTCGTTCCCAAGTCAATTCGCGACGAACTGGACGATTTTCTTTACAGTTATCGGAGCTCACATTTATTGAAAATAAAAATATGTTTTCAATTGGACGTTTGTGCGGGAATGTTTGTTTAATGCCAGGCAAGATTGTAAAAACTTCAATGTGGAAATGTTCAGGTGATGCACGATACATTCCTGAGGTCAGCAGATTACTTCCGATATAAAATATTGATATATTTTTGTTTTGAATGTTATAGATTTCTCATTTTCATTTTGAGCAACTCTATCTCAAGAATTGATCTAATCATCCTTTTTCAAAATAATGTATTATATAATTTTGTATATATACAGGGTGATTCACAGCGATGGACTTCGACGTTAACGAAGAACGGACATTCAATTTTTTTTGGAAATTTCGTTATTTAAAGTATACATTTATACATACATAAATAAATTTAAAAGTTCGATTTCAAAGTTTCAAGATTCACAAATCATCCATGCTAGTAAATACTGAGACACTTAATCAAAAAATCGAAACGTGTTTTCGAAACTAATGTTGTCACGAGTGGGAATCTAGAATACTAGGGTCTCAGTATTTACTAATATAGATATATATATATATATATATATATATATATATATATATATATATATATATATATATATATATATATATATATATATATATATATATATATATATATATAATTCATAATTGGATGAATACCAGAACAACAAAGAGCCAACTAACTATGCATTCTAGTGCTATATATCAATTAGAGATTTTGAGTCAATAAGCATCGAAGAAATCCGAAAAATATCATATTCATTTCAGGTGCGTCTTCAATTTGTATTCTTCCAAATCTCATTTATTCATTCCTTACTCCACCATCGAAGTGTATCTTCCATGTGTCATCTTCCACTATCTTCCACTCAAAATACTTGGCCCTATTATCGTTAAGCCAAAACTGGACTCAAATAAGACAGATTGAAATTTAAAAATCTTCTTTCTTCCTATGTTGATTCCTTGGCGTCGTCTCTTCAAACTTCTGTCTTAAAAAATTGCAAGTTGAACTTGGCTTTCCATCTTGATTGTTCTCCTTGCAATCTTTAAACGTCTTCTTTTGAAAATATTCTTGATTTCAGGATATTTGAATTTGGTATATTCATTTCATAATATTTCACGTGGTAGTAGTCTTAATTTCAATCATGCTTTCTGTGAACTTCAATGAGATCTTTGAAATCGATTGTCATATGTTAATTCGACCAGAGAAAATAATTATTTAAGATTTTTCTTTTCGGAATTTTGACAAAATTATAAGTCTGTTCCAAAAAATCATCGAAATTGTCCAATGGAAATACCATACATTGCCTCATCCTTATTGGAAATCCACAGTTGCATGAATCTAAACAATCAAGTTTCGATGGTTTTCCAAACGCACCCAGTTCCCATCTTCGAAATGAGCTACCTCTATCGAAGGAACAACATAAACTCTCTCGAGCATTGTAGATGGCTTTCTTGTGACAAGATCAGTGGGAGGCTTTGTAGATATCTCATTGAAACACCTCAGAACTTCGTATTTATATGTGTTAGAAAGGTCCCTTGCCTTAATGCTCCGATTCACAACCTATTGTACAATAAGATACAATAACAAATAGTAAAAAAATACTCTTCGATTATAACATGTACCAAAAACGTATTGATTTGACTACATGAAACTGTATATGTTCGATATATGTTTTACTACTATATGTATGTGCTACTAACCCATCATCAAGTGTTCATTAGAACTCAAGATCAGTTGAATACAAATGATATCGCTATTGAAAAGATCTACGCTACTATTGAGTGTATCGAATGGAAGATATACATAGGATCCACCTCATTAATCATTAATTTCTACATCGATGATGAATCGCCATGCATAAAGACGAATATGAATACGACAACCTTATTTCTACTTTTAGCTTTTGAAGATTCGTTTATTCCGCATCTTTATACCATTTCTTATATTTTATTGTTATTTTTCAAGGATAAGCTACTTGAAATTACAATAGAACGCTGTTCCACGTTGAGGTTAAGTTCATTTCAACGTATCATTCCATTTTTAAAATGAAAAGCTATAAAGAGGTACAAAACACTTAGTGAGAAATAAGTTCTTATTCTACTGCCAAAATGAATTGGACGTATACGATTGTCGAATAACATGATAACAAGTTATAAGCGTATTTAAAAGTAGATAATCATTTATTCAACCCACTTAATT
The DNA here is from genome assembly GCA_030704895.1 of Henosepilachna vigintioctopunctata. Classification (NCBI taxonomy): domain Eukaryota; kingdom Metazoa; phylum Arthropoda; class Insecta; order Coleoptera; family Coccinellidae; genus Henosepilachna; species Henosepilachna vigintioctopunctata. Next base: position 2,884,776 of record JARQZJ010000033.1, on the reverse strand, counting down.
CGATACATCCATCAAAAAAGGAAAGAGGACTTATTGTTATCATTGAATCAAGCCGTAATGCGACTTCGAGTAACCTCAAAAACAACATCGATCACTTACCTGTTTTTCGGCGTACAACTCCAAAACTAATCAGCAATCCAATCCAAATATGGCGTCTCCACTTTTGAACCACTTTTTCACAGTCTTATGAAGAATGAAATCATAAAATCTTCGAACGTAATAACCAAAAAGCTCGATCTCTCACTTTATCATACTTCCATCGGGGGCAGATGCACTCGCCGCGACTTGATCGCAACCAAAGATCGACCTGTTCTCGGTTCCCAGAAATTGTCCTCCGTAAGCTCTGACAGAGGAATTCAGCAAACGGACTTCTACCGATTAAATTTCCGCCGACAAAAAGTCGACTTTGTTGCACTAGACCACGCTCGCGCAATTCGTCGTAACGCAAAATATTCCTTTTTTGCGACCCTTAACTGCAATTGCGACGAGGATTTAATTGCAGGAGCCGAGGTATTTCTGGCTATTTAAACGTTAATCCACGGGAATTCACTAAACACTAATGAAATCTCCAGATCGTATTATGTGGCTGGTATTTTACAGGCCGTAACACTTGCAGTTTACGATCCAGACTGCTGAGCTTTGCTACGAAATTCACTTTATAAGTTTTAACTCAACACTACTGATATATTACGCTGAAAAGTTCACTTGAAATTTTTCGAGTGAAAATCACCAGACGTCAATGATTTGAATGTTTCCTAACAAAGCAACTCACCATCAGAAAACGGACTTACTAAGTTTAATTGGAACTGTTAATAGTCTTCTAGAGGTCTTCAAAGGAACGGATGTTATAATTGATTCTTCTAAGTCGCTAAGGAAAACGAAACTGTCCTACTATATGTAGATTAAAGATACTATTTCATCAATACTTATGAGAGTGTTACCAGACTATAAATCTGAAAATATAGGTTGAGAAAAGCACGTGAAGCATGAAGAAAAGGGCGGTATATCAATACCTCTTGGAGAAAATATGTGAAATGTACAGTTTCAATATATTACTGGAAGTTGTAGTTGCAAATATTTCAACGATAAATGCACTCTGATCCTATTTATACAATACTGAATAATCATGTATAGGTCAGAATGATTTAAGTAGTTCTTTCCTTAAGTATTATGTACATCAGTTCGTTTCAGCAAGTTAGTGTTTTGTCTTTGCCGCATCGAATGGAGGGAAATTCAATCGGCCTTTGTCATTCGGCCACAAGTAAGTTTTATTACTAAGGAATCATTGAGTATTTTATTTTAATCGAAATATTGGAGCTTAACACCAGGATTTATTAAAAGCACATGCACAACCTTCAAGAAGCAGCAAAATGTCTTCTACTTGCTAACCCTTCATAGATACCAATTCAGGCTCATAGCATAACTGAATCTCGAAGTTTGGGTAGAGTTCTTGGAAAAACTATCACCTTCCGCACAAATCACAAACGACAGAAAATTCTTGTCACTGGGCAGAGGTGAAGTGAAACTTTGAGATAAACTTGGTGGAGGAGGGCAAGTTCTAGCAGCAGTTAAAGTGATACGTCAGTCTGGTTACAAATATTCCAGGAAAGTTCAATAGAATCCGGACACAATAGAACAGAGATCCGCCGATTTGTACACTAAATCACACCGGACAGGATTCCTCCAGCCAATTCATTGTCTCGGCACAGGAATCTTGTCGTCAATGAATTGAATTCAACGGTCACTCGACAACGCGTACACACACTATCTTGCACGGGGTTCAAGAAGTTGCCTAGGTGACGGTCCGAACAATGGTACATCGGCGTTCGCAAATAGTTTAAACGGCGAAGGTTGCGGAGAACAACTTCTCGGTCATCATCACGGACACCGAGAGCGCGAGCCGCAGTAGCGTCGTTGTTACGAGTTCAGCGACCGAACAGCCAAACGCTGCGACACAAACTGAAAGCGAGCTTTCAGTTCGAGTTGAGTTCTTCGGCGAGGACCACGTGGAGGACGTCGTTGCGCGCATGTTTCCGACATTCCGGCACTTTTCAGGACGGACCGGGCGGCGTTTCAGCGCGCGATGACGGATGCGTACGATGAAAAGCGATCAAGACCGGATTCGGATGGGAGCGCGACCCGGAATTATTCTTGCTGCGAACGGCGGACATCTTTGTCCTTGATTGATTCATGGGATGTCTTGGTTAATGATCCTGCGAAATTGGTAAAGGTGGAGGGTGATGTGGTTCTTTGTTTCCTCAACACAGTAGGAGATTTCATTAGTTGAATGCAATTTCGAAGGAAAAAAATCGAGAATACATGTTTGAACATTCAATTAATTAGAGACGGAGAAAAATGTTAAGAAAATCGGTATATTATTTCGAAACCATTTTTTTCTCGTCATGAAGGAATCTTGGTTGATATGAGATGATCATTAATTTACGTCAGGAAGCAATGCAATAAGAAAGAAAACCATGTAGTTCTGTAGAATTTCATGAAAGTTTGGTATTGAATATACGGCCGAATAAAACGTTCAAAAACTAAAAAGTTCAGAAACTAAAAGTACAAAAAAGTGAAACTAAATTTACAAACACAATATTCCTGAAAAATCACGAAATACTGAACTTAGTATCTCCTATTTTCTATTCTGAAAAATGGAACATACCATCTAAAAATTCGAAATGTCGTCTTCAATATTCAAGTTAATTTTTAATTTCCATTTTATTCAGGCCACAAATTCACACAAATTGAAACTGAATAAAGTAATCAGAAATGGAAAGGTGTTCACACGTCGTTAACAGCTCTTAAATCGAGATTAGCTTCTCCATTCGTAGTTGTTTAGGTCAGAATAAGGAATCAGCAGAGAAAATTTAGTTAGTTCTTCTAAGTATGTTTATTGTGATGAAAATTTGAAAACACTATAATCAATTTTGATTATGATGTAGAGGCTCAGTAGCCGAACGATATAGTTACCCGATATCTAATGAACCCAGTAGGTTGCCTGGTACTGAGGGGTTCTATTCCCCACTGTGTTCTTGTGTCGTTCGGAATTGGCGTTAAATAGGCCAACGTAGGTCCAACTTTCGCACAAGCACATAGTGCTTCTGAAAGAATAACTAGCATTCCTTACAATGCTTTCGAATGAAAAAAAGAAGACATTAGTATTTTCAACAGTCTATAAACCATAGAGATAGAATATAAGTATGATTCGAAACCCTTGAACAAATTCCACAAATTTTTTTCAATAAACTAAACATTTTTTTTACCAAATGTTTAGTTTAAAAACGAATTTACCAAGTGAAAACTATTCGTAAAACTAGTAAAAACCTTTCCATTTTAATTAGCTAAATTCGATGAGATATACTCGAATCATACGTCGAATTTCCGTTCCCTGTTCGGACAATGATATATCTGCTTTATCCAAATCTATAGTAGGTTATCCTGATACAATTCATATCATATCACATTTGATGAAATAAGAAATTTTCTTCTTAGTTTCTCAATTCAAAAACATTATATCTTCAAAAACTTCAAGAAATTATCAATTAAAATCAAATGTCAAATGAAGAATGTAGCTCAATTGAGTGATGAAATGGCAATATGTGTACTTGGACCTGCACGAGTGTATAATGAGGACAGTGATTTCAAGAGGAGGATTTTAACTCCTACCAAATTATGTCGAATTAATTGAATAATTTTCCTAAAATTCATAATTTGTTTCATATTTTACCATTCTCAGAATTTTTAGTTAATAAATATAATTAACAACAATGATTCATTGCAAATTTGAGAGCTGTAGATTTGAACGAATATAATTCTCTCAATACGCTGCGAATCTGTCAGGGTTTACGTTAAGAGATCCTCAGCCTAGACAAATATTAATCATCTGCATGCAGTTAGAAAAAAGTGAATTTGAGAACACTACATATGTTAATTATGTATTGTAGGAATGGAAGATAGCTATTTTGAGTTCTTAAGGCCAGCTTACTCCAAACAATTTTGAAAAAATAGAAATTTTTTTCCTTAAATTACTACTATAAATTGCTACTATTTACTCGTAGAAATAGTATCGAATTAGTCCCGAAGGTCAGCAAGACCGAGAAGCAGGCATAAGAGATTATTAAATCCAGCCGCTCGAACGCCTTCGGTTGCGGCAGCTGCTGTATGCCTTCGCGTCGTCTTATTGTTTTGTTCTTTGTTTAATTGTTATTGTCTTGTTATTTTGTTGAACTGCTTTGAGAAATGCAAGAATTCTTCATAATGATGCTTACGAAGACCAGGAAGGAGTTGTGTATGAAGCTGGAATGGATATGTGAGTAAAATTTCCTTTTTTTACGATTTTTCACGAATAAAAACTTCAAACTGATTTTTCTTCGAACCACATTTTTCCGCATGAATAACACTCTCATTTCAAAACTATTGCACTTATCGATATGAACCAAACGGTATTTCACTCTTTAGATGTCTGGCTATGGTCTCAAGCAGAACCAGAAATATTCATTTTCATTCAAGAAAGTTTTAAACAATTAAAAGTAAAAAAAAAGGGTGAAAAAAATCCGAAAGTCCGCCATTTTGTTTTTTTTTCATTGAAAATTATTCATTCGGCTTGAGGTCATAGCCAATTTGATATAAAACATGAAACCGTTTTGTTTATTGCTTTCCGATGATTCTTCTCCAAGGAATGATGCCATTCATCTCCGATTCAGAGTTTCAGCAGCCATTTTCAGGACTGCCATTTTGAAAAAAAAATATTTTTCAAATAATTTCATATATGTGCTTTCATATGTATATAGAGTTTATTACTTATATATTGAATACGTAATTATAACGTATTATAATTACGTTTTTTGGAGTAAGCTTGGCCTTAAGGTACACCTTATATCAGTGGTGGATTGATTACCTCGAACCACAATACGGTACTAGAATTTTCATAATTTCTGAAATCTAACCAGATAGAGTATTTTTAAATGTCTTAAATTATGTTTAGTGCAAATTTGTGGTCAACTTCCATTAATATTAATATAATCGCATCAGTTCTTCGTGAAATCATTTCACACTCAACGGTTTGGAAAAACGGTGTACGGTATTTTGTGTGAAAATGAATATAATACGATTAGTGGTGAGATGAAATGCGCCTGAATATTTATCGCTATGATGATGATACGTTAAACGTTTCTGAACATCAACAAAAACACAAAAAGTATAAAATCAACTTACTGAAGGTTTCACAACGGTTTCATTGATGAGGTTCTCACGCATGCAAATGGATAATTTTCTTGAAGTTATTTCTGAAGATAAAAATATATATTACATCAGTGAATGTCAAAAGAACAGATGGAAGAATTTTAGTGTTTTAAATTGGGATATTTGTCCAAGAAGTCCACTAATTTTTTATTATTAAATTGAATTAAATTTTTGGTTTAATTCTTGTCAACATGTTTCGAGCGCGAGCTCATTTTCAAGACTCAAGAGCTCACGCTCGAAACATGTTGACATATTTATGTTATCAAATATAATCATGAAACATTAAGCCAAGTGTTTTATTCAATTTAATATTTAATTATGTTTCATCAAGAATTAAGCGAGAATTCAATCCCAGTCATTAATTTTTTATTAGATAGATGAAAATTGAATAGGAGATTCATGGAAAAATTTGGGATTATTCATTCAAATGCAATATTTATTGTGAATTAATATAGATTGTTATAGGAATAGAAAATATTCTTAGTTATTTGAAAGTACTAATATTGCAATTTATAGGAATAAAACAAACTATCAAGAACGTTCAAAAGTGTCAATGTTGAAAAAGAAAATATTTGAAAAAGAAGACATTTAAAATAACGATTTGTGAAGAAGAAATAAATTCCTAATAAGATAAAATAATAACTGAATAAATTGAAAATATTTTTGAAGAGGACTATTTGAAGTCCAACTACAATTTCAGATGTAGACGAAATGAACAGATATGCAAAATGCGAAGTTAAATCTTCAATAAATGGAAAGGCGTTATAGTTTATTAAGCCAATACTACTTCGATAGTCAATTCCAATACCTTAACCATACCTCAAATTCATAATTTTTCTTGGCGGTGCTAAACTCATAGACTTGCCAATTGAAACCTGGGTTGGATTTCGGGTGGAAGATGAATGACATATGTGTCTTCTTCTCCTTCTTTTTGCTATGCTTTATACTCAGTGGACGTTGGCGATTATGTACTATGGCTCATCTGATTTCATTTGTTGCAGATAAAGATCTGTAGATCATTCATGTCCACTGTCTTAAATTTCGCAACCACGATATTCGTTTTCTTCCAGGGCCTCTGCTTCCGTTGAGCTTACCCTGCATAATAAGCTGGAGTAGGCTATAATTCTCGTTACGCATAATAAGTCCGAAGTATGGAAGTTTGCGTTCTATGATTTCTTATGAAACCTCTATCTTATTTCTTATACGATGTAGGAGGGCTTTGTTGGTTAAGTGGTAAGTCCATGATATTCTAAGAATACGTCTCTAGCACCACATCTCAAATGCAGCGTCGACGTGCAGCGTCGGTCAGAGTCCAAACATCCACCCCATATGTTAATATTTAAAAAATGTAGCTCTAAGAATATGCAAAACCTACACTTATCTATATATGTGCAAGTTTCTAAATTTTTGTGTTTGTAATAAATATATGGCGAGTAATATTTTTACAAAGGTTGTTTTTTTAGAGGTATAGAATTTTAAATTGCAATAAAACAATTGACAAAAATTTTTTTTATTCGAAAGACAATATTGTGGCATTACATTTCAAATATAGATGTACTCCAATCTGGACGTCCAATTTTCGATGACTTTTTCCAACATTTGTGGCCGTATATCGGCAATAACACGGCAAATATTGTCTTCCAAATGGTCAAGCGATCGTGACTTATTCGCATAGACCAATGACTTTACATAGCCCCATAGAAAATAGTCGAGCGGTGTTTAATCACAAGATCTTGGAGGCCAATTCACAGGTCCAAAACGTGAAATTAGGCTGTCACCAAACGTGTCTTTCAATAAATCAATTGTTGCACGAGCTGTGTGACATGTTGCGCAGTCTTGTTCACAGCTCTTGGACATCATGATTGTTCAGTTCAGGAATGAAAAAGTTAGTAATCATGGCTCTTCGCCGATCACCATTGACTGTAACATTCTGGCCATCATCGTTTTTGAAGAATACGGACCAATGATTCCACCAGCAAATAAAGCGCACTGAACAGTCCGTTTTTCTGGATGTAACGGTGTTTTGACATACACTTGAGGATTATCTTCACTCCAAATGCAGCAGTTTTGTTTGTTGACGTAGCCATTCAACCAGAAGTGCTTCATCGCTAAACAAAATTCGCTTATGAAAATCGGGAACAACGGCAATCTCGTTTTGGGCCCATTCGACACCATTTGCAAGCGTTGTTCAGGCGTGAGTCTATTCATGATGAATTGCCAAACCAAACTGAGAATAAATCACTTCTCAGCTGTTAAATCGGTCGCCATCTTCAACAGTAATGCCAACTTCGAAATTCTATACCTCTAAAATAAACTCCGGTGAAAACATGGTTTTTGTGTAAGTTAAAAAAACTTTCTTCGCTTTTACTCAAAAAAATTAGGTAAGAGCAAATTTTAGTAAATATTATGTTATAAGCCGAGTTCGCACTATGCTAGCACATCAGTCTAGTAGAGAAAAATATAAAATATTTGCTTCTGTTCAAACATTGTACGCAATTTTCTCGGGTAAATACTACAAGTGAATAGTGTTTGGCAAGATGAACAGCCTGCAACATGATGTGAATAAACTGATTATGCCAATAGTAACAACTATTTCGGAAGAGCTGGATGAGGAAATTTAGCTATCAATGAAAAGGTGTTTCCAATTTCAATTCAATTTTCATCTCACCAAACTCAATTATATTAATTTTATGTTCCTGATTCAATTATATTTATATTGTCTCATTTCACTTGCTTGTTTCTATGTGTGGAAATATTCCACAAGCATTCATGTTCTGCATATTTCGAATCAAATTTCAAAGTTATGTGTTGGCTACAGTGAGACTTTATTTTTGCGATACCAAATGAACTCTACTAATTCAACAGGTACGGACTTGTTTTTCCGGTAAACCAGTGAGCACAGACGAAAGGTGGGAGGTGCACTAGGCCGAAAAAATAGATTGAAATGGATCAACTCAACTTAAACAGTTACCAATCTACTTCAGTGAATTTTTGGTGTTGATCCCTTTAACTACTAAGCTACTTGCTAACACACTAAAATACTAGCACAGTACGAACTAGGCATTAGTTATTAGTTGAAGAATCGAGTCCCAATCGGAACAAACATTTTTGGAATATTCATGCACGGCACAAATATTTTGTATGCTTCCTTAAGTGATTCTATAATTTGCGAAGCAAATAATTTGGGTCAGGTGTGATGTGCTATTATATGATAACAAAGGCATAATACCATAAATTCAAATCAATAGAAAATGTCTTCTGTCGAACTCATATTGAAGAATTGAAGTATTATATATTTTTCCTGCCTAACTCAATAAGTATACAACACAATACAGGTACAAACTTGATCATTCTTCATGCGAATATTTATTTTCGCCATTTTCAAGTCTACTGTTTTAGTTATTCCAAAGTAATAAGTACTTGAATAAATGCAAGAAAGCAGAAAATTATCATACATTAATTATAAAACTGCAGTGGGAGTCTTTAGATCAAACGAAACGTAATAAATTACTGTAAAATGCGAAAGACTCAGTGTTCCAATTTTCTGTTTATTCACCCCTCTTACACGCACACATTAAACGGATACATCAAAAAGACGTTAATTCAGTTTCTCAGAAGTCTAGGTTTGTGTTGGTTAACATTTTGAAGGCGAATCACGTATGTAGAAACATTAATCTCTGTTTTGATAGTGGAATAAGCACTGTTTCCTGATATAGAACTTCCCACAGTATAATAGCGGGTGCATCTGCATTTCCTCCGGTATATGTAGACAACGTGCGTTCATTTTTCACAGCCATCGCTCATGCGAAATAACGTGTAATTTGAAAATCGTGCTTTCGTGTTTCGTCATTAAACAAACGATCATTTTCGACGTTCGTTCTTGAAGAGCAGAAGGATTTGTGTGGATGTGATGATAAAGTTGAGTTTGACAGGCCCTGGTTGATCTGAAGCTCATCCAGTTAGCGTGCTCTGCAGAGGAGGCATCTCCCGAATTATGGAAACACGATTTATCTACCTTATGCAGTTGTGAAGCCCTGATCATAGTAAGATCCTTGAATTGGATAGTTGATAGTTTCCAAGTATCATAAATGTCTTTCATGTCATGTATGTCATTCATAAATTGTATGAAAAACATTCTCAGTTCCACAGAATTGTAATGTTGCTTGACAATTGCTTCGGGGTGTCACCCCATTTTCAAAAGTTGTACACAATAAGCTATTTGACAGGTTTTTAAAATCCATTTTATATTAAGTAGTAGAGTCTAATGAACCCAGTAAAAGTTGTATTTTTTAATTCTAGTATATATTAGCTGAAAAATATCGAATTAAATATTCAATATTTACCTAGTGTGCCAAAACGCTACTTTGACAATATGGCGGTCGGTGACGTCACTTGCCTGTAAACGTAGTGATCTTTGGTATTATCTGTGACAGCTGGCCTATTTGTTTGTTGTAAACAAAAAACGAAAGTGCGATTGGATTTACATTTTATCAGTGATTTATGTAACAAAAAATGAGTTACAAATGGTGTGCAGTTCCTAAATGTACAAACACGTTGTTAAAAACTCCGGAAAAACTATTTGTAAGTGTTCCAGAGATTGTCGAAGTGCGCCGAAAGTGGTTGTAACTTTCTCGGAGGGATCATAATGAAATAGCGAATAGAACAAATATTTTCTTTTGTGAAGACTATTTCGATGTAAGTAAACATAATATTCATATTTTGTAATAATTAATTACATTCCGAACGTTAATATTTTCGTTATTGATTTGAGGTTATAATACCTCCAATGTTCTTATCAGAATTATCCATAATATTTGTAAAAATTTGTAGCTACAGAGTCCTATGATTTCAATAAGCAGTACAGTAAAAGATCTTGACTAATTTGTTTGTTTGTTACAGATGGAAAATGACATGGCAAATTACTATCAGTACAGAATGGGTTTCAGTCAGAAAATAATTTTAAGAGATAAAGTTTTGCCTTCTAAATTTCATTGCCAGCCAGATCGAATTAAAAGAATGTGTGATGCTGGTATTTCCCGATCTGCATTTGTCAAACGGCAAAGAATGGAACTTGTTAAACAATGCGAAGATATTCATCAACCTACGTTAACCAATGATGAGCATACTGCTACTGTAGTTGAAACTTGTACAAAAGGTAGGTGAACTTTATTTCTAAATTGTACTGAAATTATTTCTACACTTCCAGAGGAGTCCAAAAGTAAACAAATTATCGTTTATGTTCACGAAATTGTGCCAAACAAACTTAACAATTATTTATAACCTATATAAGTTCTTGTGGAAGTTGATCATTATTTCACTTTCTTATGATATAATTTAAGTTACCAGTACAGTGTAATTATACTTACTTTGCTGTTTTTACATTTTTTAGCTCCGAAGCATAAAAGTCAGGATTATTTTTGAAAAACAATCCGACCATGATTGCGTCGACTTGGGGCAGGTTTCTGCTGTCTGCTTTTACAAAATCGTTGTCCATGGTTAAAAGTAGGTACTCGTAAAATAGTGCAAAAAGGTGATAATAAAGAAAAATCTTATTATAACGGAGATTTAATCTACCACAACTAGGCGCAACACAACTAGGTTATGTACGAAACTACGAAGTTTACAAGCAGGTGACGTCATGATAAACTCGACCAATCAGGAGCGTTTTGTGTCACGTGATAAACGTTTAAAAATTGCTGTTTTATTTACAGATTTTTAAATAAATTAATCATTATTTTCAACTTACGTTAATAAATAATCATTTTTTAACTCTTAATATATACTGTTAACAGTAATTGACACTTTATTTTTCGCATTGTCAAAGAGCCTATTGGGAACATCTCGAAATATTTGTCGAGCATAAACATTTTTTGTGAACTTTTGGATAAATTAAACACGTTTTTGAATATTTCATATATAGTCCACTACAATATTGTTTCCAAATACAATACCTCCATCAGGTAGTATGAAAACTGAGTACAGAAAGGCTAGTCACCTACAAAACACATAATACATTAGAAAAGTTTATAAAAAAAACATGGAAAGATGTAGTGAGAAATTGAATTCGAGTGTTCATTAGTTGAACTGAGAATGTGGGAAATTTTAAATTTGACAATCAGGTAAAATATTCGATACAAGAATAAGAAAACACCTAAGAAACTATCAGAACAGAAAATCAGATTCTACATTCGCAAGCCACTCTATCGACCACCAACATAATTTCAACAACAATAACGTGATCCTACAAAAAGAAGACATAGACCTGAAACTCAGCTTCCTGGGACGTCTCGAAAGGAATAGCTATAAGAGAACCGGTTCAGCACTCAACGAGGAACTTGTGCTTAACTACCCCTTTCAAACCTAAGGTGTATTGGTAGGAGTATATAAACTAAGTTAATTCATTTCTGTACTCAGTTTTCATCCACCTGATGAAGGTATTTTTCACCGAAACAATATTTTAGTTGACAATATATGAATTATTTTCGAAATTATCTAAAATGTGTTTAATTTATGGATAAGTCAACACCAAACTAAGCCAAGTTTTTATTTAATATATCAAACCACATTTCACCAATAGATCATCGAATATTCAATCAACTTCAATTTCGTTTACACCATAATGAAGAACTGTTCATAATATTATGAATAGTACAACTTGTTTGTTTATACAAGAGATAATAAAGCTTTGAGATAAAGCATTCAAAGATTAATGGGGAGATGGAAGAAAAGCTTCGAAGTTTAATATTTGAACTTTAATTGAATGGATGTATATAGAGACAAAGTTTAGAAATTTTGGCAAAAATTCTAAGAAATTTTGTGTGTTTCGAACTAATTATTCCCGACCAGCAGAATTTCATGACAATATGTCATAAGTATCAAAAAATAAATCAAAATGATAGTTTCAATTTTCAGGTTTTATATATAATTGTGTATATATTAATGTTGTTTATATAATAGCAGTAATGATAATACTCCTTAGGAAGATCAATGTTTCAATAGGAACTCGTTTGAAACTGTTATAAGAAACTGAAAGCTACCATAAAATTTTTTCAGAACATCAGACATCATCCAGATTTTTCTATATAATATTTCATGTTATACTCTCCTGTTTCGAAACTTCATTACTTGCGAATATTGATGCAGCCTATCCTTATTATCAAATGGCAGATATTCAGGCTCTGAAACATGAATGAAAAGCAATGTGGAAAGTGCAGTGCTTCTGAAAAAAGCAGCATGGTATGAAAAGAGGCTGTAACATTTTTCCAGTTGTTACATCACGCTACTGTCATCACGCATTGACCGTAACCTTCAGTTAATTCATTGTTTAGGAAGTAAAGGAGTGTAGGGACCTCAACAAACCCAGACAACAAAGGATACTAGTGATCAAATTACAAACCGCGTTGAAAATATTACATGGAAAAAAAATTAAAAGGAAAAGGTAATTATTTCAGGTATAATATATGCAGTTTTTCTTCATTTTCAATGTATAATAAGTTGTGGTTCAGTATTAATATATTTGGTTTTTGTTCATTGAAAAATGATTAATCAAACAATGATGACCAGCTTAGTGAACTTCTGTTAATTTCATTATTCTGGAATAATTATTTCGAATTTCCTGATTGTAATTGTGCCATAGTAAATATAAATGTAAAAATTTCCAAAGGTAAATATAAATTTACCTATCATCATAATAATTTGAGAAGCAAGAAAATTTCCAATTCTGTTGTCCAGAGCTACGAGTGATATTTTCGAGATTTCTACCATTTGTATTGTGATTATAAAAATTCATATAGCGTAGTTTCCAAAAAGCATGTCATTTGATGAAACAAATTGTAAAATCACACCAAGTAGTCTCAATGAGGAAAAACAAATCTTGTTACAACCGCGTTGTGAATCGAATATTCTGAAAACTTTGCATATTAAAAATATGACGAAATGTAGTGAGTATGTTTTCCAAAGGTACACGAAAAATAATATTTATCAGGTGCTCGTGAAGGACAACTGAAATATTCTATTACTATGATTGAAATGATGTATTTTGGAGATGTATTTTACTGAAAAAACTGAAAATTATTACTTCATTCCAACTAAATTCACATATGAACCCTAGCTCACTTTTCGAGTATTGATATTTTGATAACTTTTTTGAATTATCAGTTTAGTATGATAGTTATAACATTCAATCAATTAGTCATTGAAAACTTATTTAATACCCAAATAACTCCTTGCATTTTACGTTTTCCAAGAGCAAGTGAATACTCATTAATTTTTCCTTGCTAGAAGTTTGCTACAGATACTAACATTATACTCCCAAACATTTCTTCCGCTTTCAAACGAAAACAGTAAATCATTGTGAAATAATGAAATTGCGGTGTCGAAAACTTGACAAATGCTGAACCAGAAACTTCAATGTGGAATATTTTAACATCATTAATTATCCTGAATATACGTGTCTCCAAACTGGACTGAACATAGAGAATGTTGACGAGATTAAAATTTGAGTTTGTGCAATACGACATCGTGACATTCCCTCATTAGTTATTCCAAAGAGGAAGCGTCGACAAAATGCGACCTCAAAGGTCGAGTCTCGTCTTTCATCAGGCACCAGCTTGTTATTAGATTAGTTGGGGCTCCTACAACTCAATTGCAAGACGGTAAAGTTTTAGCTCTGTCGGTAGGAACTAGAGTATCGGTATAAAGTTATTATGGAAAAGTATTCTACAGGCTTTTCTTTCCTTGAAAGTAGATCGTCTTCTGAATATATAAAGTGTACTGAACATATTCTGGAGAAGACTCGACATCAAATGAATCACCTTTTCATTCCAGAAACTGAAAAAAATATGTGAGTTGATTGCTTTAGATGATAATAAATAAGATCTCAGAAAATAATCTCATGAATTCATTGTAAATTTCTCGTTCCAATTTGTGTACATCGTTCTCATTGATATACAGAATTGTAGTCGCATATCCATCGAATGAATTCCAATGAAACTTATTCATTGGGAACAAATGATATATTTCTTATGCTTCAATAATTCCAAAATATGTAAAAAACCGAATCATATATTCTAAACCTCATATCTTAGATCACTAACACCAATCAGTCTTTTTTGCTCTTGGCTCCGAATGAAATAGAATTTTTTTGGCATAACTGACAACGACAAAATCAAAAGTCAGTAATTTCAGTAGATACATGTTATCCCAAATTCAGTAGATCAAACCAGGTTAAATCATTTGGTGATATTGAACCGTAATTTCAGTCTGTTTTTAGGTTCTCAATATTGCCTTAAAATTTTTTTCATGAAACCGATTTTCTTTTCAAGGCGTTTTCATCAAAATCTGAAATGAATATTCATGCTTGGAATTCTAATCTACACGAAAAACTCGTTGGCAAAAAAAAGAATGGAATATCGTGATGGACTTTATTGTTACTATATACCTAGTAGTTCATTATGTAAAAATGTTTTTTTCTTCTCACTATATTAATTGTACAAAATTTCTTCCGATGTTCTCTTCAAATTGATCGAACTCGAGTTAACGAAATTACAGTTCCAGTTATATTTTATGATTGGGTGATAATACCATTAGCGAACCACTGAATCTTTCACTTTTTTCTCAAAAACAAAGTTATATCTGATGTGTCAGTTCATTTTTGCAGCTGTAAATAGCATTCAATAATGAACACGGATATAACCACAAATAATTTTAATTTCTTTGCGCTTTTCAGTTCGAGTAATACAAGTCTGAATCATTTGAAAACGTATTTGTATAAGGATATACACACCAAAATGTATCGAACACCAATGAAATAATAAATTATAGCAGAGAAAAAACTGGATATTCAATCAAAAAATCGAAACAGTTTGAATAATTCTTCTCATTTGTTATGAGGATATTCTTGTGCAAAAGACATGCTCGTTTCACCAGCTAGGAATAGTTTGGATTCTGAAATTATTCATTTTCCTTTCGTATGAATATGAATTGATTTGAATGGTTGATACGAAAGAAATCTTCTGAGACTGAATATTTCCGAGTGTCTTCCAAAGTTCGAATCTTTTCTGGTCGTAAGAAGAATTCAGTTTAATTCTGATTATAACGCGATGAGTAATGAAATGGATATATGTACTGAATAACCTTGTTCAAGTTCATCCAAAAAATCAGGTTCCGTAATCAGAGATGCAAATGGTTGTCTCAATTTGAATCAACTGAAATTCTATACATAATCTTCATATAATTATAATTAAAATGTGCTTGTTTCGTTTGGAATACAAGAGACGTGTCTCATAGCAGAAATCTGTTACAGACCATTTTCAAAATATTTATGGTTTCGCTCTGAGAGTATCAATTTGGATTGAGGTGTTTCTCATGAACAACTACCAGATTTAATGTTCTATTGCTTGAGATAGGTAGAAAATATTTGGAAATTTTGTTCTGCACAAGTTGATCAGGTTTTGGATTGATAATTCTTTTCTTTTCTTCCTTGTACATTTACGTTTTCAGAGAATACCTTGTCCATCCACCTCTGGTTCTTACCAACGTTCTGGATTTCTAAAAACTTCATAAAGTTTGTGGCTACTTTGATCCCTGATTTTATTGTTATATTTAATTCCGGGCTTAACGTTATCAGGAGCTCTCGTGTGTCTGTGTTCCAGACAAAATATTTTGATATCACATTTTCGTGTAGTTCAGTGTATAAGCTCTCGATGTTTCCACTTCCATAACTTAAAAATTTTATGGTTTTTTTCCCACTAAGCAATCGGCTTGATCCTGTTCGTAGTATTGTATTTATAAATTTATAAATATAATATATATATATATATATATATATATATATATATATATATATATATATATATATATATATATATATATATATATATATAGGGTGTTTTTTTAGAGGTATAAAACTTTAAGTTGGCATTACTGTTGAAGATGGCGACCGATTTGACAGCTGAGAAGTGATTTATTCTCAGTTTGGTTTGGCAATTCATTATGAATGGACTCACGCCTGAACAACGCTTGCAAATAGTGCAATTTTATCCCGAAAATAATGGTTCTGTGCGGAATACGTATCGCGCACTACTTCATATAATCATATTCGAAATGTAATGCCACAAGATTATCTTTCGAATAAAAAAAAATTCTTGTCAATCGAATAATCCATCGTTGTTTTATTGCAATTTAAAGTTCTATACCTCTAAAAAAACACCCATTATTTATATATATATATATATATATATATATATATATATATATATATATATATATATATATATATATATATATATATATATATATATATATATATATATATATTAATATGTATATTTATATAAGGGAGGGGGTCGACAGTCATGTCCCATATGTTAGAGAAAAATCATAATTATCATTGTTGAAGATACGACATTTTTTGATATTGTCATTGCGATACTGCTGCATGATGAGACGATACCGCGACCGCTCGTTGCGTTACAAACTCGCTCCTCCTTGTAGGAATTAATTATCCTTGATGGCCGAGTCGAGTTCTGGTCGACAGTTGCGGCTGCTTTCGGAGAAAACGCAGGATAAACAAGACTGTTAGCAACTGTGGGGCACCTCTAGATGCGTCATTTCAGTTGGCGAAGTCGATGTATGCAATGAATAATCAATTATTGACTTCCCTAAAAAAGCAACCGTATTTGAATCGGGTTGATACTATGGTCGCGTGAAATTCACTTTGTTGTTCTACTACAATACTAATTTGCTCACACTATACATCTCTTATTAGTAAAGAATAATTAAAAAAAAACAATTTGAAGAAGATTTATTGGAGATTCAATCATACCAGAGGTTTACGAAAAAACTGAGGCTTCAAATGAACTGGATTTTTTTAATGATCCAAGGAATTATTTGACCACTACTCAATAAATTATACCAGTTCAAATTGGTGAATACCCACTATTCAATGCGCATCATTGTGTTTGAAAAATCACCAAGGTCTTTGAATCTTTCACAAATTTTTCAAGAAGATTCATTATCACAAAATTCACACTGCAGAGATGTGAATGCCTATTAATATTTATCAGATGGAATTAAAATCTGTTTACAATAACTAAATCACGTTCACACTCTAAATCTCTGTGAGATGTACTGAATTCCCTTATTTACACTTCACTATTCACATTACAGAACAATGTAACTTTCACGTATATAATATTTAATATTCGTCTAGGCAATGACAGGAGTACTTCACACCACGTACCTCTTAGAATCTCCTTTCCAAACACTTTCAAAAGTAACATTTTGCAACCATTCGTTGATTAATGACCAGTTGAGCAAATAAAACCTACATAACCAAATATAAGTACTTATACAAAATCCTATTGAGGTAGTGATTTATGTTTCAGTCAATTGATTGTGTTTATCCTATGAAACATTTTTTTGGTTATAGTATTTTTCATATATTACATTCACAGCTTCTTATATGAAGCACAATTGACTCTGTTTCACAGAATGTATTGCTTCGAAGTTTTTTGAAGTTATAATCCCATTTTCAAATGTTAAACTAGAGTTTAAATTTTGTTCAAACTTCGAAAATAGTCTACCACCTTGAACTATTTTCAAGCAATTGAAACTGAAGCCTCTGTGAAACTGAGCCTACTGCTTTTTACTCAATTCATATTGAATCAATCATCTCTCACCGAGAAATGAGCGGATAATCACTCAGTTTTATTAAGAATAGCTAGTTTTAATGAAATATGTAAAGGAAACATATCTTATATAGGTACAGTTTTATTGCCTATATCTTCTTTAAATCATTTATATTCAGTGCAAACACCTCATCAAGTCATTTTTATCAATTGAGTTTGAGTTTTTTTTTTGATAATGAAGAAACGTGAAAGTTTTGAAACAAATCACGCAAGCACGATTTTGAAACATTGAAACTGTTTCAATTAACAGTTTAACTTCCAGCCTTTGATTTGTGGAAAAACATTATCAGTTACAGTTTGAAGGCAGAATATTATCTTCATTTCATACTCTTTGCATCTAGATGTCGACTCTCGTTAATTCGAAACTCGAGGAACTCTTAAAATATTAAGAATTATCGAGTGTTTGAAATAGCAAATGTTTCGAAATGTGTAAGAGACAAATAAATGAAACTTCGAATTATTAGGTGTTTATCAATTATTATTCATTAACTGCTATTATAGAACAATGACAAGAGTTTAGAGTACATTCGTGTACCTACACGTACGTATTCATAAGTAGAATTAATTATCTTTCGAAAGAACTCTGTTATACTGGTTTGTTTCAAAGCACATTGCTGCTGTTAAGACTACTCAATAACTTTTTTAAAGAGAAAAAGTGCCTGAAATGCTTTTTACAACAAACGCTTTTCAGGCTCGTGTACGTTGATACAAGTTTGAACTTGTCGCAAAATCTATTCGACCGCCCCTTTCTCTCTTCAACTTTGAATTGTCGAGTGTTGGACTCCGATGAGTTCGATTTAACACGTCGTTTTGTTATATAGCAATGATTTTTTCGTTCTTATTACCAAGTGCATAAAAATTATTGATTTAGTTCGAAATATAAAGAGATTTTGTAGGGAACTCATGTAACTTTGATTTATAGAGATGTTCGAATTATCGCAGGTTGGAATTAATGACAGTCCACTGCAGCTAATGTGAGAAGTACGCTCAGACGGTTCCTATAAAAAGGTCACCTTTTCGACGAAACATTACAAGTTTTCCAAACCAGAACAGTAGCAAGAAAATACTGGCTCCAATCAAGCTGAAACTTTCGAAATCATTTTCTCTTGATGGTTGGAATAAAGACTCTTTCTTTGTAGGCGTTAATATCAAGCTGAATATATTTATAAATCATATTTACAAATATTTATTTTATGAACTTTCTTTCTAGAGAGCAGGTCATTTAATTTTCACTTTTCATTGTAGAATTTTAGGTTCCCTCGAACAATATATTTTTCATATTCCCACAAGTATCATTTTTATGTTAAAATGAGGCCGTGATGAAAAATCGTGGTTTGATGCAATATTTATAGAAGATATGAACTTTAAATAAATTCTCTACCGTTTAAGTTGGTATTTCTGTACACCCATTATTTTCACATTATCATTTTCTTTACAGCGTAGGAGAGCTGTATATATAATTTTCATATTACATGGAGATGTAAAATCTGAGTTTATAGGAAAAGGGAAAATAGAAAATCCGAATCACAAGCTTAATAACAGTTTCAATGAAACACTAGACATAAAGAACATTTTAGAGTGCGATGCTTAAATAGAGGTTGTTAAATATATTGAAAAGCTGGCATCCATTAACACTAACGAGAAAACCGTGTTGGAAGCTTTTTCATCGATTTGTTCACCCGTTTCCCATATCAAATGCCTAAATAAATAGACTATTACATCTTTGCGGACAGTTATATCGGGTTATGTGAATCCATTATAGAATCAGATGGCCAGAATAGAGTACTCAGCACATTCTGAAAGTTCTATTTTATGTAGCAAACAGTATATTTTCGCCACCATGATATATTTTTTCAGAATATCCTACAAATAATCAGAGAGGTGAACTAGCATGCCATTTCACCAATGCATAAATAAAGATATTGCATATAAATGAATATATATATATATATATATATATATATATATATATATATATATATATATATATATATATATATATAAGATATTTTATTTTGAAAGTTTTTAGCAATAGCAGGCTTTTTTTGATATGAAAAAGTTTATTTTTGTTGACATTTCATTGTTATATTACAACTTTGTCAAAACTAAAATATAGAATAAAATATATAAAATAACTAGAGTTTTGATAAATTTGTAACATAACAACGAAACGTCAACAAAAATAAACTTTTTCATATCAAAAAAGCCTGTTATTGCTAAAAACTTTCTATATATATATATATATATATATATATATATATATATATATATATATATATATATATATATTATTATTTCGAAAGTTTTTAGCAATAACAGGCATTTTTTGATATGAAAAACTTTATTTTTGTTGACGTTTCGTTGTTATATTACAACTTTGTCAAAACTAATATATTTTAATATTTAATAATTATTGAATATTAAGATTAGTTTTGACAAAGTTGTAATATAACAACGAAACGTCAACAAAAATAAAGTTTTTCATATCAAAAAAAGCCTGTTATTGCTAAAAACTTTCGAAATAAAATATCTTAAACAGGCAATAAATCAATTTCAAGAAATATATATATATATATATATATATATATATATATATATATATATATATATATATATATATATCTATTCATAAGCTGAATTGATATACGTTAGAATAGAACTACCCTAAATTCCTTTTGTAGCTTCCCGAACGTGACTTGGCGCATTCAAAGCACGTTCCGACACTAGGATTTGATTCTCTGATGAATCAAATCTAACAATTGGACACTGGTCATCAATCTTCTTTGTTTCATCTGAAACATAGTCCAGTCCTTTCGTAAATTCAATGCGTCGTTCTTCAAGTTTTCGAAATTTAAAATATTTCGATATTTTGATTGAGAGTCCTAATATTCACTAGTATTGAATGATTTGTGAATCTAGCTATACTTTTTCCCGCCGGGCGTGATCTGGAGCGATCAAGCATGGGACTATTCGTACACATTGCGGACAATTTTCTGTAGTGTTCGAATGAAATATCTAAAAAGCCTTTCTTTCGCGCTATTGTTGTCATGAGTAGGAATCTTGACCACTAGAGAGAGTTTATACGTCTTTTCTCCGATAGAGGGAGCTCACGTGAATATTTAACTAGACAAAGTTCCCCTCAATTTGGTATAGGACCTATGTTCGTTTTGAAAGACATCGATTCTTATTTGATAGATTAAATATGGACTGATGATTCATAATAATGATGAAATAATTGTATCCTATTATCATAAACGCTGTTAATATTCACTCTCGAAAGTGATGGGTTCGTTCTCGTTGACAACATTTGTGTAGACAGAGCTCCCTGAGAGTTTTATTTGAAATATTTAGATATTTTGATCAAGAGTCTCAGTATTTACTAGTATTGAATGATTTGTGAATCTTGAAACTATATATATATATATATATATATATATATATATATATATATATATATATATATATATATATATATATATATATATATATTATATATATATATATATTAGAAGCATTTTTGGGATTGAAAGTGCATCCCATCATTTTTTCAACAAATTATACCCTTAATTTAATGCAAGTACTTAGGTAAACTTAATTTTGTTTTTTGACAATTAATGAGTACTACAACAACTTGCTTACAGTTCTTCGGATCTAGCAATAATCTAGTCACCTTTGAATATAATCAAAGATACACGATGAAGCCATAATTTCGAAAAAATAATAAATTGTGAACACTGTGACCTTAAAACATAGGACAATATCGTGTCAACCTTATAGCATTTTTTTATAGCTTATATCTTCGAGCATATAGTCCTCGCTTTATATGCTCAAATACTAGAACTAGGACTGAATTGATAGATGTTCATATAACTACATTAGCCTGTGCAAAAATATAGCAGAGCCAGCGTGCTTAAAATGCGATCAGGAGTTTGATTTGAATTTTGATTTAATCATGTTTTTCATATGTTGAAATTATCAGCCATTTTGGATTAGTATTTTGTTTCGACAATTGAAAAAGTTGCTCAGGTTCTTTGTGTTCTTCGATATTTACTTTTGAGAGGAATGGATCGTAGAATCTGTATCAAATTTTCCGTTAAAAAGCCTCAACGCACTGCTTTGTCTCAAAAAAGTGTTTATGAGTGGTACAATCGATTTACAGAAAACGATAAGATGTTGATGACGATGAGCGTGCTGGAGTTGCAACCACGTCAATAAGCTTGGATTACTAGTAGTAGTGAAGAAAATGGATCTGGAAAATCGTCGAATCACTATTAGGGAAAATGCAGAAGTTGTTAGCATATCAATCGCCTCATGCCATGAAATTTTCTCGGATGTTTTGGGCATGAAACGTGGAGCAGCGTTTGATCCAAAATAACTAAACTTTGAGCAAATACACAGTCGCATTAGCATCGCCCATGAGTTGTTGAATGACGTGAACGACGATCCAGATGTGATCAAGAAGGTCATAACTGGTGACGAAACGTGGGTACATGGTTATGACGTCAAACCCAAGGCCCAATCATCCCAATGTAAGTGACCACAAGTTCGATCGAATGTGAAGGTTCTGTTCACTGTTTTCTTCAGTAACAACGGCCGGCGTGATGAACCAACAGGTTGTAAGGTTAAGCAGAATTACTATAAGCAAGTTATGCAGTGTTTGCGTGAAGCAATACATCTCAAACGATCGGAATTGTGGGAAAATAAATCATGGATTCTGGATCACGATACAAACTCACACCTCAATGCTTGTTCGTGCTTTTTTCGCCAAAAACAACACAGTAATCATGCCTCAACCACCGTATTCAACAAATTTGGCCCCCTGCTACTTCTTCATATTCCCAAAACTGAAAAGACCAATGGAAGAGAGTGTTTTGAGACAACTTATGAGATAAAGTTGGAATCGAAGAACGAGCTGATGGCCATACCGAAAAGCGCATTTTAGATATGCTTCGGGGATTGGAAGAAGTGCTGGAATATCTGCGAGTGATTTACCTTGAGAGGAACAAAATTAATGTTAATTAATAAATAAATACTATTCGAAAAAATTCAAAATTCACGTTTTCTTTTGAAGAAACCTCGTATATAGAATTACCTATGGAATTTTCATGTCAGACAATTAAATATAAGATCTCTCATAAAACATAATTTTGTAACCACTGTATATTTAATTTTCATGAAAAAGCTACATAAGTATTGACTGGTCCCAACTTTAGTTAAGCGTATTTAAATTATTTCAAATCAAAGAAGGTGAAGTTTTATTCAATATTGAGTTAATATGGCTCTACGAAAACTTCTTTCCCTGAAATTACTTACCTACAGAAGTTCATTTTTCTAGTTAGTCGTTTTTGGTTTGTAGCATAATAATTTGTATGAGTTCTTGTTTTATATTGCATTTAATTTAATCATTATTACGTTGGACCATAAAACAAAATGTGAAAATAAGAAAGGTATATATTCAAAATGATTGGACTATAGTCTCTCATCGTTTTTATCATCAATCTTCGTTCCCGCCCTGAAGGTGCCATACTGTGAAAACTGGCCGCATCGGAAGCTAGCAGGTAATTGAAAATAATCTAAATGTGCATCTGTAATTCAAACTTAATATTTACCCGCAACCGCAAAGACCGCAAGTTGAAAATATCTGTTCATTTCCGTAAGAACTTGGCAGCCGCAATAATAGAGTTAGGTTTATATTCTGTTTTCATGTGATGGAATGAAATATGTATTTTATCCACAGTAGTCCCTATTCATATATTTTTCTCAAAAAAAATCCATATGAGTTTATATATAGTTTAAATCAAGAACTTCTTGAAATTGAATTTTCCGGATTTGCTGTTCATCAAATTTTTTTTCTTGAACAAGAACATAAGAAAATATTTAAAAAATTCAAACTTCGAACATCGAAAAATGAAGTATTCTTACTTCGAATATGATTTTAAAATGTGCGTCATAAAAATATTTATATTGAACTAGATAACCTGACAGACGTTCTCAGGTGACAGACGTGTGACCTGGTAACGCATCTCTAATTCGAAAATGTCAATAACTTCAATTGCGTCTAAACCATTCTTGAATCCACATGACACACAAAATTTCAACAAAATCGGTAACCGTTAGGAGGAGTTCAGTGACAAAAGCACGTACAGTAGAATTAAATATATATATATATATATATATATATATATATATATATATATATATATATATATATATATATATATATATATATAGTTGACTCCGAAGAGTAGGCAGGTTGAGATTTCGTAGTTAACTCTTGGAAACGATTTGGCACGTGGAGTAGGCAGATTGAGGTCACGCAACCGAATTATTTCTTATCGTTCCTAGTTTCCCTCATTTGGTTCGTGGAGTAGGCAGATTGAGGCCACGTAGCCAGCTAACCTTTCCTCATTTTCCTTCATTCAGTTCGCGGAGTTCACGTAACCGAGTTACCCTTATCTTTACTAATTCATTCCAACTCCTGAAGGTGGCTTCACAACGGAAAGCCGAAACGTCGAGATTATATAAATCTAGAACTCGGTTCATTCCGAGAACCAAGTTTTATACATTCTTCTGACCGTAAAACCTTTCTGAACATATATATATATAATATATATATATATATATATATATATATATATATATATAATATATATAATATATATATATATATATATATAAGCAATATATTTCTTGAAATTGATTTATTGCCTGTTTAAGGTATTTATTTTGAAAATTTTTAGCAATTTTTTCATATGAATATAAAAAGTTGTAATATAACAACGAAACGTCAACAGAAATAAACTTTTTCATATTAAAAAAACCTGTTAATGCTAAAAACTTTCAAAATAAAAGAAATATATATATATATATATATATATATATATATATATATATATATATATATATATATATATATATATATATATATATATATATATATATATATATATATATATATATATATATATATATATATATATATATATATATATTGATGCCACAATTGTACCCCGATTGCAAATAATTATTTTTCCTTGAATCTTTCTATCGGCATTAACAGTGATTATTGATTAGAACCAACATTTGCTCCTCAAAGATTGATCCCTGTCATATCTGCATATACTGCCCAAATGAGTTACGTCGTTCAAACATTCATTCTTAGATTCATCCCTACGAAACATTCAGTTATATTAAGCATTTAATATTAGTGGATTACCTTCGAAGAAATTTATTGGTTTCAAAAATACTCATCCTTCAATTATTTTGAGTTTACGAACTCCATCAGCCCATATTCCAGATAATATTGCAATCAGTATTGAAAAAGAGTAAGAGGTTCTCTACTGAACCTTATAAAGTGCCAGCGCTGATGATAGTCAAGATGAGTCCTTGTATCGGGCAGGTTAAAGTGCATTATTTAGGCAGCGAATCTCTCAAATTTTGGTATAAAAAGCGGTATTTCATCTTTTTGCCCAAGTTGGACGAAGTGATAGTGCTGTCTATACCCTAACCTCTAGGTCCAAGGGAAAAATTGAAAATAAAATGATTTTGTCAAGACCTAGAAATGAAATGATCAAGAAGTGCCATATTGAACATAAAATGAACGACCACAGTCTAAAAGAACGCTATCTTTGATTGTTTGAAATGTCTTCTCAACTTTACATGTATAATCGAATAAAATATTACTTGAAATTATATCAACAGCCTTGGAGACTTGACTTGAACACGAATTTAATTCTCATTTCATAGACATTGAAGTGTTTTCCATATTTCAAACTTTGTAAAATTAATTTTAATATCGTTCTAGCATTAAAAAGTTTCATGGCGTACAGTGCAAGGCTGGAAAACAAATTTTCATAAAAATAATGAATTATTATCAGAGACTGAACGAGTCAGTCTCCAATCTGATATTAATTTAGACGAACGTCAATCTGTCTCGCGTTGCGAAAGTTGTTGCAAATTACAATGAGATGGGGCATTGCGCGTTCTGCTTCCTAGCCATTAATTGAGTCCCACCCTAAGACAGAGCTGTCGCTTAATTCAATCAAAGAGTTCTTTTCGGCGAGGACGACAAACCTACCGCCTTTCTTGTTCCATTAAATCAGTCAGATCTTAGTCGTTTGTCTTAGGCCATGCCGAAAATTGGCGGCATCACGGTGGTGGTAAAGTGTTCACGCGGAATAATCAGGCGAGCGAAAGATGGACCGCTCGCATCTGTTTCGAAAGTCGACAGCCCAACATTTTCGAATGATAGTGTCAATTTACAGCATTCTATTCGGTTGGTGTTGCATTATACTCTCAAAAGATGAGAATGTGTGGGCAAAAACCCCAATATTCAGACAAATAACAAATATCTATCAGTGTTTGTACGCTCAAGTATTAACAAAAATAAAAATGTCCTCGGCTTGAACATCGGAGACTAAATATTGTTTTTCGAAACGCCCTACGTTGTTGAAATAGAACAGATATTTGTATAATCTATACTTTGTTATGATCTTTATCTTTCTATTCATATTTTAGTGTCATTATATTCATAGTCTTCGACATCGATCTTAAAATCGCTGAAAATTTTTGTTCATTAATTTTTGTTGAAAAGTAGACAAGCTGGAAGAGTAAATTTTTATTCGCCATTATGGATTTTCTGTGAAGAGGAGCTTGAAATTCTTCGTTTTATTTTTCTCTTCAATTACTTGCAGATTTTTCAACAAAAAATCTACATAATAATCTGTACATTAATTCAAAAGCTGCCTTGCTGCATATAAGCATCTCAAGCTTCCAAAAATCCTCTCAAAATAGATGAGCATCCTAAATTTTCAACTTCAAAGACAAATTCAAATTGTCTCTTTAAACTTTCTTCTTACTGAGGATTTTGGAATTTTATAGATTAGAATAAAAATTCTAAAATTCTAAGTAATTCTCCATATGTAACTCCGCTGTTACATATGGAGCACTTTTCTGTACGGCTCTGAGACATGGACCCTAAAAACTGACACCATGAATAAAATAGAGGCATTCGAGATGTGGTGCTATCGGAGAATCCTCAAAATTTCTTGGACGACACATAATAGCAATGAGGAAGTTCTTAGGCAGCTAGATCAAGATCGGGAACTCCTGAACACTATAAAAACAAGAAAGGTTGCCTATTTCGAACATATAACACTAGGACCCAAATACCACATTCCTCGCCTGATCATCCAGGAAAAAGTTGAGGGCAGAAGATGGATAGGCCGCAAAAAACGATCATGCCTACGAAACATCAGAAATTGGACTGGACTGGGTGTAGAACAATTATTCCACGCAGCTAAAGATAGAAAGCGCTACAACCAGATTGTCATGAAGATAGCCCACGCCTGATTCAGGCAAGGCACCGCAAGAAGAAGAATAGAAATCTGCTTGTCCTAATATAAAATCTAAAACACATTTCAGCAGGTTTAATCAAAAAGTTTTAGCTGGTACATTTATATAAATAGAAAAATTTTTGAATTATCTAAATTGTCGGTTCTCAAAATTCCGTAAGGTATAAATATTGCAGCATGGGCATGAAATGATTCAGTCTCCAAAACCGAAGATATTCATTCAGAAGCCTCAAAGAGATCAATTCCTCTTCGCTGAATTTTGTGTGTTGTTTAAGTTCGAACATCTGAAACTTGAACTGCGCCCTTCTGAGAAGAGCCAATAGCTCGAAACACGTGTCAACGGCTGTTGAAAGTACTGGTTTGTATATTGAAATCTAAAAGTTCTTATTCTTCTCCATACAGATTCCATGTTTTTTATTCTCCCAGCAGTTTTGACCCTGCCCTTTTCAATGTATCAAAATTCAATGTATCTCGGTCTGGAAGTGTTAACGTATTATATAAAATCCTCGAAAGCTGAAACTTCTCCTCTATTTAAACTAAATTATCCTTGTAAATTGAAATAAATAGTTTTGTGTTGTATTTAAATATTTTCTTTAGTTTTAAAGGTTGATATAGATATATATATATATATATATATATATATATATATATATATATATATATATATATATATATATATATATATATATATATATATATATATATATATATATATATATCATCTTGGTATTTCTGTTTTTTCCATACATTTGGGAAGTTTTTGTGGGTGAATATTTTGTATCAAATTTCAAACAATATGTACTCATTTGGAATTTCTAATTGCTTTATGTCAATTCTCCTTTTTCTCGCTCGTGTCCCATTTTCTAGCAGTTCATATCCAATATAAGTTGTTTCTCTTCTCCTATTCTTTGTTGTTAAGGGCAAAATAATATTTTATATTTTATTATGGTTCTATATTTCTGCGAGTTGAAGTCCTATCGAAAAACGTCTTGATTAAAGTCTTTTGTTTTCGTCTTTTTGAATTTATTGTTTCAAAGCTCTCCAAAAATTTCTGAGTGATTCGAGTGTGGGAGAGAGTATTTTTGATATGTTAGATTTATAAATATGTTATAAATATAAAATATGTTTTATATATAAAAATGTTTTTATTTATGAAAATTTAAGTTTTATTTATTTTAAAATTCTTTTTTTCTATTTTCCCAGATCTATATAAATAGTAGAAATCAGAAAATTCATCATATATTCATTAGCACCTAAACCTGATTCGCGGCTTTCTCAGCTCGAAGCCGGTTTGAATTAACCCGAGTTCGCGACCGAGAAAATTAAAACCTTTTTGATTCGGACTGAAACAAACACATCCATCGATCTCTCCATAATGATAGAATGCTGTACAGCATGCTCAAATTTACCTCTGCCCACTATCTTAGCCGCATAAATCGGTCATTTACCTCCATTTCGCTAAGGGCGATGGGTTTGTACACGACCTATGATGCAAAGCATACCACCGAGCCAACACATCTTGCTTCAACAGAAAACAATGGCAGTTTAACAACACGGATGGAGGAGACCGGTATATCGGGCGACTATTGACAATTCACGTTTACTATCAATAGAACAGTATAAGTAGTCTATATAGAAACAAACGAAATAACTTAAAATTATTTACTTCAAATAACATTGGACATAACTAGATAAATTTAATACTTCAATTTTCATTTGAACACGAAATAATTCGAAAATATTTTTGACCTATACATATATTTTAAAAAGACACAACAAAAAGATGAAGACATATAAATATATATAACATATGAAGACATATATATGACATATATATGTCATTATATATCATATTCTCCATTGCATTTCTTTCTGTTACTGCAGAAAATCGAATCAACCGAAAATATGCATCAGTAGAGGGATGAAACAGAGATACGGCGTGTTACTTTGATGAGAGCTTGCTCTACAAGTCTACTTTGAAAGATCTATTGTGATAAATACTCATCCAGTGTTATGAAGGCCTTCGATTTTCTATCAAGGTTTTAAATTAGCAAGTGGCCAAATATCTTGTTCTAAAATTTCAGGTTTGATTTCGTTTTGTCTTGTAATCACCTTGTTTTGTTCTCGAAAATAACGGATTATACTCGACATATCCGATATCTTCTTGTATAGAAATATGGAGTGCTATTTCCTAACCATAAATCTAAGAATGTTATTAAAAGTATGAATGTTAGTAGTCAATCCCAAATTCTCCTGATTCCTGGAAATCGGTATGGAAGGGTTCAATGCTGACAAGGCCTCAATCTGCCTACTCCTTGCCAGATGTTGATTAATTGCCGACCAGTGGACGAAATAACGACGAAGTGAACGAATAAACGAAAGGCATTGACATCGAGGAGTACCTCGTAGTACGAAAGAATAATAATATTTCGTAAGAAATTACGGCAAGTTAAAGTATACTTTTAATATGAAATATTTTTAAGTGCAATGATGTTAGAACCATAATTATAGAATTCATTTTCTTGTAGTTTATTTCTTATATATATATATATATATATATATATATATATATATATATATATATATATATATATATATATAACGGGTGTTTTTTTAGAGGTCTAGAACTATAAGTTGTCATTACTGTTGAAGATGGTGACCGATTCAACAGCTGAGAAGTGATATATTCTCAGTTTGGATTGGCGATTCATCATAAATAGACTAAATGTTCATCGTCGACAAAATCGTCCTTCAGAGCAGTTAATTCAATTAATCATGGAACGTTTTCGCACCACGTTTACTCTTATTGACAACTCGCATCCCCAGAGACGCCGTACGGTGCGTACAGAAGAAGCTATTGCTACTGTAGAGCGTAGCATTGAGGAAGACCCGAATGAGTCCATCCACCATCGAGCACAGGAATTGGATCTGTGTCCATCCACTTTATGGAAGATTTTGACGAAGGATCTTGGTTTGAGTGCTTACAAAATCCAACTCGTGCAACAATTGAAGCCAAACGATCATCAAGCAAGCCGTAGACTCGTCGAATGGGCCCAAAACGAGATTGCAGTTGTTCCCGATTTTCATAAACAAATTTTGTTTAGCGATGAAGCGCACTTCTGGTTGAATGGCTACTTCAACAAACAAAACTGCCGCATTTGAAGTGAAGATAATTCTCAAGTGTATGTCAAAACACCGTTATATCCAGAAAAAAACTGACTGTTTGTTGCGCTTTATGGGCTGGTGGACTCACTGGTCCGTACTTCTTCAAAATCGATGATGGTCAGAACGTTACAGTCAATGGTGATCGGTATAGAGCCATGATTACTAACTTTTTCATTCCTGAATTGAACAACCATGATGTCCAGGAGCTGTGGTTTCGACAAGACGGCGCAATATGTCACACAGCTCGTGCCACAATCGATTTATTGAAAGACTCGTTTAGTGACCGCCTAATTTCACGTTTTGGACCTGTGCATTGGCCTCCAAGATCTTGTGATTTAACACCGCTAGAGTACTTTCTATGGGTTTCTTTTAATGTGAAGTCATTGGTTTATGCGGATAAGCCACAAACGCTTGACCATTTGTAAGACAATATTCGCCGTGTTATTGCAGATATACTGCCACAAATGTTGGAAAAAATCATCGAAAATTGGACGTCCAGATTGCACTACATCCGAGCCAGCCGTGGCGGTCATATGCCAGAAATCATATTCAAAATGTAATGCCACACGATCTTATAAATATTAGAGTTATAAATATTATTTTAAATTCAGTTATTCAATTTTTTTACTATATAGTACTATTACAATCGATTTTATTTTTATTGTTATTCATCAAATATATTTCGTTACTATGTGGTCAACTTCTGCTGACCATACGTAACTTTGTAATGGACAATATTTTATTTTTTTTTGAAGTTATCTGGTTATTTATCAATTTTACTTCAATTTTTTCATCTAAATAAATTTTAAATAAAAAAATTATATCTTTATATTAAATTATTTTTTGAAGAAATAACTCTAATCAAATTTTTTCGTTCTATTTATTCGCTTATATATGAATAAATGTATTTTATATATATAAATAGGAATAAATGTATATATATATATATATATATATAAAACATATATATATATATATATATATATATATATATATATATAACGCTCATTAAAACAAGCAAATGTTGTTCAACTTTGAAAACATGAAACTAGCTTTGCTTTAAGTTTTTCATATTGAATTCGTTTCTACGCATCTAATTATTATTAATGGAGTGATTTCTTGGAAACCAGTCGTTATTTAAATAAATTTGAATATCTTCCTAGTCCAAAAGCAGGTTCAACGATTAGAATAAACGGAAATTCCACAGACGCAGCGTTTTGCATTCGATCAGAAGAAAGTAGTAATATTAGATGCCAATGAGTTTCCATTTAAGGTTAATACCGATAATTCTAGAACGACTGCATGTCATTTTAACAGTATGTTGCCACTTCAATCTTATTATGTTTTATAGGATCATCGCTATTTTTTCATTTATTAATAGGTACTTCGCAGTTAATGTCCTTCGATTTGATGACCTAACATTTGTTGTCATTTAATTTGAATCATCATTAAATGTGTTGGTTTTTGTTGATGAAAAATGTGATAATCAACACATAATGACTGTACAATCAGCATGATGGGAGAATGATCACATAATATTTCAGTAGTGCATTCATTCAACACAAACTATATTTTCAATAAATTATCAATGAAATGAATAAATTGATATTTGAGTAAATGGAGTATATCATAGGAATTATTTTTAGCTTCAAAACTATTCAATAATGCCTACCAAAAAAAGTTATGATTTCAAGCACATATAGGATGTTATTATTCTTCAGCACACCAAGATATTCAGTGAGCTTGACTTCATACTTAAATGGGATGTGAAGTGAAATGTGAGAGCAAGCAATCAAACTGGAAATTTATCACCAGCAGTAAACTGTACCACTCTGTGTATTAGTACCACCTGTTATTCATTTTTATTTATTTATTTAACATAAATTGTTTTACAGGACAGGTCCTAATTACAAAACAGGAAACACAGTATATACAAAAAACAAAATTGGTAGTACGAAAGTTTCAATTTTGTACTTATAGGTAAAAAAAAAAACTTAAATGCTTACCGAACTTAAACATACATATAAATTTAAACACACAAGTACATATATATTCACATATTAACACTTATACACACATAATTATATGAGTGATTAAGAATTCTGTTCGTGAACACATATAAATGATTGTTTCATCAGAGATTATGTATATTGAGGAATCTTGCCTTAATATCAGTAACAGAACAGTTGGAAATATCGACCTTAGATATTACATTGTTCACTCATCGTGTGCAATGGCGAAAATTATAGAACTTTCGTCCTAGCTGCTAGAAGGTAGAACGTGAATGCGCTTCGGGAAGAAACTCTTGCGACAATAAAATTAAGCTTTTGCAATAATTCCTGACATTTCACCTCATTGTTAATTATTTTATGAAAGAAGATTATTGCATGGCATTTCCTTCGCGCACTGAGTGTGTCCACATTATGTTGACTTGTAAGCGTTTCATGTTGTATGCCTATAGGTGAATATATTCCATCAATTCTGAAGCTCAAAAGTTTCAGGAACTTTCGTTGTATAGACTCCAGTTGATCAATGTGTAACTGATAAACAGGATTCCAGATTGTTGATCCGTATTCGAGTTTAGATCTTTCGAAAGCACAATACAATGTTTTCAGAGTTGAAATATTGCTAAATTCCTTTCCTACACGAACAATGAAACCATATACTCTACAAGTAGCGGTTACTGTAGCATTGATATGTGGCACGAAAGTTAGTTGAGTATCAAAGGTTACGCCAAGGTCAATAAAAATGTAATAAAAATAAATGTATTAGGTCTTTCCAAAATATAATCACCAATTTCATAGATAAATAAATTCAAATTATATTTTGTGGAGAACGACATTACATGACGTTTGGAAATGTTGAGGTTTAATTTGAAATTTGTATTATATTGAATTATTATATTAAATAGATATTGGATATTTATTATTTGAATTATATTGATACCACCCAGTATATAAATACCACTCAGTATATGAATACAACCCAAGTATATAAATTTATTCGGTTCATATTCTTCGAGGAAATGAAATGGTGAATAATACACTATTTCCTTGATTAACACACTTTCGTTTGATAATTGTGACGTAGATTTCACCTTTGCGTAGACTTCTTCGAAGAAAAACGTATAGACACTCTCTAGCATTTCAGAGGTAGCTTCGACAGAGAGAGATCACTTCAATAGTTCACGAACTAATGTTATCCTCATTCGGATATAGGACCAGCAGGCGTTTTGAGAGTCATTGATTCTTAAATGATGGATTAAATAAGACTGATGATTAAAAATGATGATGAAACTATTGTATCTCATTATCACCCAACAAGTTTGATGATTTCACGAACCGCACTCAATTCACTCTTGAAAGTGATAGGTTCGTTCTTGTTGGCAACATTTGTGTAGACAGCTCCCTGAGAGTTTTATTTGAATCGATCTTGCTGAATGATAATAGGATACAATTGTTTCATCTTTATTATGAATCATCAGTCCGTATTTAATCAATCCATCAGAATCGATGACCTTCAAAAGTTCAAAATTAATTCATTGCCAGTTTGAGATAGTTATACTCTCAATATTTTCAGCAATAACAGGCTATATTCAATATTATATTCTTTGTTTTTGTTGACGTTTCGTTGTATATCACAACTTTGTCAAGTTTATAGAATAATTCAACTTTATAAATTACCATAGATATCAACACGTGAAACTTATTTTTTTGAAAAAAATTAAATGGACTTTTTGATTCTTTAGTACTAGAGTAATATCTCTGGCTTAGTATTCGCTTCGGAATAAAAATAAAAATGATAGTAATAACTATATTTCTATAAAACTCAATTAATTCAATTATTCATTAGTTTTGACAAAGTTGTGATACACAACGAAATTCTACAAAAATAATGCTTCTAACATTGAAAATAGCTTGTTACTGTTGAAAATATTGAATATATATATATATATATATATATATATATATATATATATATATATATATATATATATATATATATATATATATATATATATATATATATATATATATATATCGTAACGTTCCCTCTTTAGATCAGATTACTCTGAAGAGTTTATGGAACTTTACTCAAATATCGGCTAGCTCTTGAAATGTTTCAGAATTGAGGTTTGTTCAATATTTAAAATAAAAGTTGTTTGTTGGGCGCCATGAGACTAAAGAGGAATACTCTGCAGACAACCTCAAAGAAACAAAATCAATATCGAAAATTCTATTGACACTATAAATGTATCTCTTTGCTTATGTCTCTGATATTAGTATACGTGTGGAGGATTCCCCTGCAACGGTTTAGCGTTGTCCTTGAATTTGTTGACCTTGTGGATGAGCACAATGTTCTTTGTAGTTGTCCAGAAAAATCCTGTAGTCATTGTGTAACGAAAATTCAGGTAGCACCTAGTGAAGAAAAATCCGGTAGTAGGTAGTGGGGTCCTGTAGAACATGCTCTACATTAATAAAGGAGTTCAAGGCCAAATCTCTCCCAAAGCCACATTACCAGAATTAACAGACGGTTTCTAATAAACACAATAAATAATGGAAAAATTAAATAATGAAAAAAATGAAAATACAAAAATAAGTAACCCTACTAATTAGCTTCAAAACAGAAATATTATTGATAATTGATATTGATGAGGCCGATACTTGGAGATAATTAATATCCATAATACAACAATATTTAAAATTTTCTCATAATTTTATATTAAATTATGAGAACATTTTAAATATTGTTGTATTACAGAATCATCGTATCATCGTACAGAATCATGAACGATCGCAGGGATATTCTGTGTGTCCTCAAGACCCAATTTTCTGACTAAAAGCTTCAATTTCAGTTATATACCAAACGTTCACCAAATGTTAGATCGCAACTAGTGTACACAAGTTGAACTGAAACTCGGTCATGATTTCACGTAGGGAACTTCAACGATTCGCGTACGATTTCCGACAATCGAACACGGTATCTTTCAGCAGACACGCTGTACAACTCGCATCACCCGTATCTCCATCGTGCCGCGCAACTTGTTCGGCAATGGGAAAAAACGGCAAATATGGAAATTAAATCAAGTGCGGCGGACGTAACTTACTTCATTATGCTAGGATTAAAGTGAGAAATCCTTCAAATGATTGTACTTGTAATTACGCCGAGCGGTGAAAAATAAGGAGGATTAGAGAAGAGTACTCAGCTCACCAGTGGCGTGTGAATATTTTTACGAGAACATTTTGAAGCAATCTGAAAGCAATAGCTTTTGAAACTTCATTTTTGTTCGTAGATACATATATATATATATATATATATATATATATATATATATATATATATATATATATATATATATATATATATATATATAAAAATGAAATTTTTTTGTGTTTATGGCACTGAATGAAATATTCAAGAAAATCAATACCAGAACATTCACTTGAAAAATTCAAATTAACCTAGAGAATGTTAGAGTAGAGCTAGATATGTGAACGTGTACGATGTGATGTCTCCATTATCCTTCAAAGGATAAATGTTAGAGAAATATTGAAATCGATGCCACACCTGATGGAAGTGTGAGACATATGTTTTGTTCTGCAAGGAACTCGTCAGTCGCATTTCAATATTTCTCTAACATTTATCCCTTGAAGGATAATAGAGTCATCACATCGTACAAGTTCACATATCTAGCTCATTTCTAGTTCATTTTCTCAAATATTTCATTCAGTGCCATAAACACAACAAAATTTGATTTCCTTAAAAATATCGCCGAATGGGCCCCTGAAATACGGGAATAAACGCGAGCGTACTACTAATGCAACTTATTGACATTTGAAAACATCTTATGATGATATTTGTCAAATAGACATTGCAATTTAGTAGATACCTGCGGGTTAAGAAGATATACGAAATTTTGATGCTTGGTGTGTCTGTAATCTGAGAGATGTTTTCTACTGATTCCTGTAGATGGAATTGTGGAGTATTCATTACTCTACGGTCTTCCACTTGGAGTCACAAGAAGATGCTTGGAGGTTGAAATCGTTGCCTCACTTCGATGGACGTGGTGCGACTGACGAGTTCCTTGCAGAACGAAACATATATGTCCCGCACTTCTATCAGGTGTAGCATCGATTTCAATATTTCTCTAACATTTATCCCTTGAAGAATAATGGAGACATCGCATCGTACACATTCACATATCTAGCTCTACTATAACATTCTCTTGGTTAATTCGAATTTTCCAAATGAATGTTCTGGTATTCATTTTCTTAAATATATATATATATATATATATATATATATATATATATATATATATATATATATATATATATATATATATATATATAGGTGGAGCGAAAAATTTTTTTTCGCATTTCCAACTTCTAAGAGTAAAAAGTTTATGCCTTTCAAGCTCAAACATATACCTGTAAAATATTATTTGTTGAAAATAAATATAACTACCTCCGAAAGGTTATTGAACTTTTACTAAATTCAGAATTTATGCAGGAGTTAGTGATTTATTTTTTCTATGACATCTTGATCTTTCTTTCAGTATTACTATATCAATTAATTGGAAATATACTGTATTTTAACAATAAAAAATAAAAACCGGGTACTGTAAGTACGATCAAGGAGTGCGGGGAGGTGCAAACCGGACAATTCGCGCGTGGACCGCGCGGGGCAGTGCACTAT
The DNA here is from genome assembly GCA_030704895.1 of Henosepilachna vigintioctopunctata. Lineage (NCBI taxonomy): Eukaryota > Metazoa > Arthropoda > Insecta > Coleoptera > Coccinellidae > Henosepilachna > Henosepilachna vigintioctopunctata. The sequence continues at coordinate 2,847,626 of JARQZJ010000033.1, read as the reverse complement.
TGTCTTTCGAGGTGAACTGTCACTCGCGCGCAATTAAAACATAACCTAAAACATTGTTTTTGTTAAATATGGAAAAAATCGTAGTGCTTCTAAATGCCCACTATTTGGTGAATGTTGTGAGTTAAAGAAAAATGTTCCTATCTTACCTACCTACGAAGATGTTGTGAAACATTACGAATGGACGAGGCAAAGCATGAAAACGAGCAAACAGGAGCCCAAATTTTCAGAAATTTCCGATAAAATTGTGCCTGAAATCGAGAGCATATGGCAAGCGGGATCTTTACCAACAGTGACTAGTACCAGAATTATACAAATGTTAAAAACTTAAGTCGATGAAAAAGAATTCCCAGCAAACTTTAGAAAATTTTATGAAAAATAAAAAGTTACTTTTTGATATATCAGCTTGTAAATGCCAATATTTTAACTGTTGCACGTGCCCAAGAGAAAAGAAGATCCCTAAACGTGAACAAGCTTTTTTAATTGACCAAAGAACGGCTCGTAAAATGATAATTGGCAGAGTTGATGTTGCTGTAAGTAAAAAAAATCTAATGAATCAGGAAAGAAAGCTAAAACAACAATATCGCTCTATTAGCCCGGCGATTGCAAGTACGTCCTCTGTTAATTTAGATATCAGCACCTCTTCTCTTCCTTCCGAAACGGATGAGCCACTGAAAAACGATGCCTGCGCTGAGAAAATTGAATTCGTTTTTCCTCTAAAGAAAAAGAAAAAAGTGTCGTTCATTGACTTGCCTACGGTATCGAAAACGTGTGATAGATACGGAGTGTCTGACAGGGCTGCTGCTGCGATTGTGTCATCAGTATTACATGATATTGGTTCTGAAGTTGAAGTTATAGATATAAGTTAGCTACGAAGAGAAAGAAACAAGATTAGACAGGAGTTACAGAAACAGGTAAACCTCAGTGATAATTCTGCGTTATATTTTGATAACGAAAAAGAAAGAAAAGATAAAACTTTAAAAATTATTAAGAAAGCGAAACGAAATTACAGAAAAGTAATTATTGAGTACTTATTGAGAAAAATAATTATAAGTACATATTTCGCTTGTTGAGGAGCCAGGATGTACCTACTTAGGTTACGTAGTACCTCACATTGGTTCAGCAAAAGGAATAGTATTTTCTATCACAGCATTTTTAAAACAGCTGAATATTTCTCATGACGGTCTTATGGTAATTGGTTGTGACGGTACTAATATAAACACTGGAAAGTATGGGGGCATTATACGGCTGCTCAAAAAACAGCTTAATAAACCACTTCAAAGGATAATTTGTTTACTGCACATGAATGAGTTACCTTTACGTCATTTATTTTTTCATCTTGATGGTTCAACTTCAGGACCCAAGTCTTACAATGGTCCGTTAGGCAAAGCATTAGAAAATTGTGAAGATTTCCCGGTGATAAAATATAAAATGATTGAAATAGATTTGCTACTTGAAATGGCCAACGATCTAAGTACAGACCAGAAGTACTTGCATAGAATTGTTTCAACAATTATTACAGGCACTTTTTCTGACGATTTAGGACACAAGTCTCCAGGAAAATTGTCTCATGTGAGCTGGCTTACGCGTGCAATTAGACTTTTGCGCCTTTACGTCGCTACCGAAAATCCAACATCTGCCTTGGTTATTCTAACTACATTTATTGTTAAAGTATATGCGCCTTCCTGGTTCGCATGCTGAGAATGTATTATTGGCCATGATAACCGACGAAAGGAAACATATACGTGAATTGGCTGCCCTGCGTATTTTGAAGGCTCGTAGTAGTGCGGTACAAGCTCCAAGGCTTTTTGCTGTACCAAAAATTAATTTTGATGCATCGAATTATATCGAGATGATAAATTGGCAAAACGAGATAACTGAACCTCCAATTTTTAAAAACTTGTCGACAGAAGAAATTTCCTGTATTGTTCAGTCTGGTGGCGAGGGCGGGCCAGCTATCATTTTTGCGTCTTCCGTGCCATACCCAGCCTGTAGAGCGAGCCCTGAAGATCACAAGAGAAGCTGCTATGACTCAGTGTACAAAAAAATCGCGACTAGGTGCCATGAAGGCAAAATTAGAGTCAAGAGCCCAAATGCCAAAATTTGATACAAAATGTCATTTTAATCCAAATTAAAAGGTGTTCCTAGTATTTCTTTTATATGTTACATTTACTTGTTTTTGCATTTATTATATACTTACTTGTCTGATTATTGCTTTGTGTATTATTTCACATCCATTTTTCCGTAATTTCCACTAAATATAGATTTGAACAAAGAAGTTCAAACGTTGAGAAGTTGAAACACTTCTCAACGGAGAAAGGAGTGAAAATGTTAGAAACATGTGCAAGGTGGACAGCATTAATGACTGGGTATTGAACAGAAAACAGGAGTGGAATGATCATATAAACAGAATGGACGACAGAAGAATAGTAAGAATTGCCCGTGATAAATATCCACTGGGGCGCAGAAGCGTGGGACGACCACGGAAAAGATGGAATGACAACTTGAACGTTCCGTAACAGACAAACGACCGAAGAATAAACAGGCGGCTTTCGCCTAAAATAAAGAAGAAGAAGAAGAAGAAGAAGAAGAACAAAGAAGTCAGTTTTTTCAAGAATTTCGAAATTTTAGAGGCGATTCGGAGGTAAAAAAAAATTTTCAATAATTACTAAAATTGGCATATGCTCATGTTTTTACATAAGGCATAAATCCCCCCATTTAGAAATCAAAAATATCAAAAAAAAATTTCGCCATACATTCGTGCTCCACCCTAATATATATATGTAAATATATGTTTTATTAATTTTTTCTTGCAAGTTTTCTTATCGATCAATTACTCATCAATAATTGTTTGATTTTTGCGTTTAGAATTATTCCAAGCAAATACGTAGATATCTTTGTAAATTCTGTGTAAAATTGTTATTTGCACTTGAAGGAGAGTTGAAATTTCCACAGGAAACTGAACTTGCTGAACGTTAACTATCATATCAGCAAAACGGACAAAATTTGTACGAGATGTCATAGAAAAAATTCCGACTCCCAAAAGGCAAAAATTACTTAAGTTTTCATTTTCTCTCTCATGAACAAAAATAATAATCGATTTACGGTATGACATATAAGAACTACTTGAAATTCACTTGAAATTAATTTCTCCTTGTCCTTAACAATTAATATGAAAAAATACGAGGAGAACGGGAAGTTTTCATGAAACATGTCTCTTCAGATAAATACGAAACTAAGGAGAAATAAAAATGAGATATTTTGTAATAATTTACGATCAACAAAAATTTATTTCAAGATAATTATTTTATCTTTCTTTTTCGTTTCAAATTCAAGTACCAATATTTGGAAATATTGAACTAATTCGATCTCCTAATTACACATCACACAAAGCGATTTAATTCAAAATGCAGCAACTTGACGAATCAATACAAAATCAAAAAGTACACAACTCTGAACAAATAAACACCGTTCAAAATATATCGGGTATTAATTGTAGCAAATGCTCCATAAGTCAAATATCGCAAAATTTAGAAAGAAGGAATAAAACTGCATGAATACGCAAATATTCGAAAACTTTCCTAGAAAAACACGAAATAAACAAAAATTATGAATTTAATCGAACTAACACAAGAATTTCATTAGAATAATAAAAAATGTGCCAAATATCAAAATATGTACGGCAGTATGTAAGTATGTGGTATGGCAGTAATAACCCCAAGAAAAAATTAGCAAGGGTAATGAAACGCTCTGTATCTTTGTTACTTACATCGTCACACTCAATAAATGATTTATTTATTGAACGGCCTTGGTAACCTTTATCCACCCTTCACGTTTTTTCGTTCACCAATGGAACACCCTGTATATATATATATATATATATATATATATATATATATATATATATATATATATATATATATATATATATATATATATATGTGTGTGTGTGTGTGTGTGTGTGTGTGTGTATGTGTATATATTCGAAGCCCATGTGATCATATGATTGATCAACAGTTCAATGGTTTGAGAGGCAGATGTACTTGGTTCTTATCCAAAGTTCAAACATACTTATGTATTTAGTAGTTAAATAACGAATTAATTGATGGGTAATCTTATTCTTAATCACAAGCTTTATGGCCATTTCAAGCTAGCGATAAACTGTAGCTCTTAGTCTAACTGGTATCTAATTAAATAAAAAACTGTGATCATGTTTATGTCTCTTCCTAAGTACTTATGTAGGGGAAGTATGTAGTCATTGTAGAAACTTTATGTTCGGCAATGAAAATCTGTTGCACTGCATTTAGATGAGGGAATCTGAAAACTGATAAAACAGCGACAAAACAGCAGAGCGATTATAGGATCACAATTTTTGAAGTCAAGTCACTGTATTGAACCGATTTGATTTGAATTATAACAATTTATTGAAATAAATATAAAACACAAACGTTATCCAGCAATAAACTGAATATTCACATTTATATATATTATATAATTATATATTATATATTATTGAGAGATTTCCAATGCTTTTTGTATCACTGGTAAAATAGAAATTAGAAAACCAGTAATGAATTTATCGCCGAAAAATTGAAGATTTTCTTGAAGTAATTTAAGAACTTTTTCTTCTGACATCTCAACATTGCAGTGTCGTATACTTCTAGTACATTAATTAAATTGTAGGTGTAAATAAAAGAAAATTGTTGTTAAAAGTTGAAATGTAAATTTCAAATATCCTGCGGCCCCATAAGATGCACGCCTATGTCTCGATAAGCCTCTAATTACTCCTTGAGAAGCATACAACGGATCCCAGGGGAAAAAGTGACAAGCATCCAGAGACTTGTACGCCAATCGAATAATATGTGGAATATATTCGGATTAAGAAGTGTAATCTATGTAATTTATTTGTTTTTGCTTTTCGTAAATGGCATGATTGCCGTAGTTCGATTTGAAATATGTTTTATGCGTTATCGAGGTTCGATTGACGTGTAGGTATTAAAATGACGAGATAATGGAGATTCGGCGTCAATGTGGGAAAACTGACTATACGTTCTACGTACACGGTACATCAAGAATCTACGAAGTACATATACTGTAGATTTGCAATTATTTGCAGTTATTATATCGTTAAAAATGTCGTTTTTGAGGTTCATTACAGTTTCTTTTTTTTGTTATTTCGAGTTCTAGTATTGTTGTTACTAAATTCATGTTCTTTGGTCATTGAGTGTTTTTGTAGGACAATCTTCGAATTTATTTTCAAATATATTTCGGTATTTACGTATTGGGGACCATTATTTTTTCTTCAGAATTTTTGGTGTATCACTAACTTGATCAATATTATTGTCACAAAACGGAAATTCGTATTGTTTAGAACACTTTTGCTTCACTAAAACCATTATTGTTCTTCATTCAAAAAAGGTCAATTTAATTATTTTCAATCATTTTCGTATCTATCAGGTAAACAAATCTGCCCCAATACAGCAGGTGAAGATTTGAGAAAAGAATTGAATGTTGAGCACTTCATCCACTTCAATAATAAACATCGGCTCCAAAAGTGTAATATGTAACTGAATTTTTTTCAGAATTCCATTATTCCACCTAGCAGACTTAGACGTACATACGAGTACTTTTCTATTATCCAATGGTTTTTTTTTCGCATTGCAAATAGCCACGAATTAATGGAGATTCGTCAATAATTTCCGTGTCTTTTTCAGAATCAATATGGTCCTATTTTTATCAATATATCTAACATTTTCTGAACATCGGTTCATATTCGCGGTTGGTTTCATAAAACTCGGTAGCCAAATTTTTCAGAAATGTTTCATAAATTTCAATGTCATTGACTCTCAATGTCACTAAATAACCACTGAAAATAGACAACAAAAACGCCAATAAACTAAGAACTGAAGACGAAAGGAACTGATTGATCTGTTTTCGACCCAAATTGTCTTTTATTGACTGATTTCTATTGCAACTTCAATGGTCGATATAGGCTCACTCTCAATCACAAGAGACAAACAAGAAAACTTTCAATACAGCTTCGAGAAAATTTGCTGAGGACAATATGGAAAAAACCATAAGTTTGACGATTTGAGTGATTTTGAATGAGTTTCTTGATAATTGCGGACATTTGTCAAAGCTCAAAAAGTATTCCAGACGACGAAATTTCCACATCATTTCGAGAAATGGAACAATTTTGGGTGTTACCAATTTAATCACCCATTTCATCACATTATGTTGAATATTCATAATATTCAATTATTGACAATTTCCGATATTTTGTATTGTCGAATAATGCAAAACTGTATAATCCACTAACAGCACACAAATGATCCATATTATTTCAAAGGAATATAACGAGTTACCAATTCGTATTACAAACAAAAACAAATTACTATATGGTCCCTCATTGTAAACAAAAATATTCATGTTCTCTTATGAAATATTTTTATATCTTCGTGTCAATCCGCCATTTGTAAGTCCACCACTTTCCATAAGAATGAAATATTTATATGTAAAACTTTCTTAGTATTTACAAAGAAGGTAATCCTATATGGAATAATCTGTTAGATCGACTTCGATAGGCAATAATGCCATGATTTATTTCGAAATTCCCAGCGGCGATATTTGTAAGCAAGAAATCATCGTCATTTGAAATTGTCGTACACTAATTCATAAGAGGGCATTAATTGAACTGGTATACTTGGCTAACGGTCCCTCGAAACCAGATCGTCATTTACATAATACCAACATTTCAATACATCTATTAGAAAATTAATATCGCGTGATTCAACTGACGATAGCAAAAATGTTTATCAATCATAACATTAATTAACATTATTCTTTACAGGGACGAACAAGTTTGTAAATCTTGATTTCAGAAGGAGGTAATGTAAAATGCGCATGAGTTTTCTAGTTTATTTTATTTATGTACAACACATATATCTCACTCAAGAGGTCTGCAGATTGTGTACGAAGGTATCGGTTGGATGTATTCAACTATGCTTTTAAGCAGCGGTTTCCAACTTTTTAGGCAACGGAACACTTTGGAAAGCGACCAGAGAATACCTGTTTTCGAATAATGATCAGGTTACTTCGAGCAGAAAAATTAATTTTCATTGTTTACTTTCATTATCACCAGCTTTCAGGCAGAGACCATAAAGGTTTCTTAGAATCATAAAGCTCCTCGACAACACTTTGAGAAAAGCGACTTTAAAGCAGCAGAAGACTACAAGGTGATAAATTAATCGTGATGTTAATCAGTATGAATATCTATGAAAATACGCAGAATAAAACGACTTGGTATAGGTTGACAAATAAGTTTAATGGGTTTCTGGATTGCCTTCAATCTGAACTATCGAAAACTATTATCCATCTTCTCAAAACAGCCGAATTTAGTAATCAATCGATGAAAAGTTTTTTCTATGCTTGGCTATTAAGTGTTCTGCTTAAAATATAGACAGGTTTCAGGTGGAGGAATAAACTTATCGAGTTCCAAAATCGAGAATGATTATCACAAAAATTTCAACCTTATATACTGGCAACTACACATAAAAAACAGAACCAAATATATACAAAATTAAAAATAGCAATTTTCAAAATGAAATTTTTTTGAATACATTTTCATTACACTTGGTATGTAATGTTTCCATATAATGTGTAAATTCCGTCTTATGATTTCGTCAATTGTTAAAGATGAAATATCACAGAATACTTATAAACTGAAATGACAAATTTCATAAATCTGTCAAGCGAGGAAGATGAAATATGAAAAAAATTTTGAAAGTTCTTCATACGAAGAACTTCCTTTTCTCCTTGAAAAGGATACTTTTCAAATCTCCATTTGAAAAATACCATCACTAGAGAAGAGAAGAAGAACTACTGGGAAATTTCGGAGTTCTGGACACAACAAGAAATGAGATGACTTTTCCGCCTTACTTGTGACTAAAATTCGTATGTCAACAGACAGTAAATGATGATGGAAATTTCATTTCTTGGTAACGTTCTGCTAAAACAATGATTTCTATTCCAAACACTGATATACAACAAAATTGGCAAAAGAAGAAAAAATACCTATATAAAATATAGAACACATAACTTTCATCACTAACATTCTTCACGAATATATTTTCGTCGCTATTTACGAAAGTTTCAGAGCCAACCCTGACTTTTGTCTCCTCATTAGAAATTTGCTAATATGTAGAACTAATTGCATGTTAGTACATTGGTAAATGGATTATTTTTGCGAAGGACAGATCGAAGAGGCTGGTATAAAATCAGATAACTCCAAACAACTACGTTATTCAAATTGACAAGAACATGTTTCACAGTATAATGAGAGATTGAATGGATGCATTAATTGATTGAATGGAAAACATAAACTAGTCAACTGTTATATTGTTTCATTCTTCCACCCCTCAAAACAATCATTCATTTGCGACATATATGCATTTCAAAGCAGACAATAGCTTGCTTAACTAGTGAAAAAATTCTGCATCTTTTCGTCCAAAATTTTTCTCACTTCACTTAAAAGAGTTCCAGTCTCATCAACAGAAAAAGTTTGAATTTCTACATTTGTCCAATTCGAATATGCTTAGCTGAAGTAGATTACACGTCCTATCGAATAAATATTCAACATACTCTTGAATAGTTCTCTTGTATACCTCTAATAACAATCGTAATTGAAATCTCTTTACAATTTCATTATATGTATGGAAGTGAAACATGGTTCAATATATTGAATAAATAAAATGAATATTTTAAAAAATTAAAATCCCAGTTTCATTGGAGTTTTACTCAATTTTAATTTAATGTCCTACTTTACCTCCTCAGGGCATATGATATTTACTAAATAATTGGAGACCTTGCAAAATAAAAATTTCAATAATCCATTTTAGTTTGAAATAAACAATTTTGAACACAATAAATTCAATGGACGATGAATCTACTTTGTGATAGTTCATATTGAAATGAGAGGTAATAATAAAAACTTGTCTAAAAATCACTGACTGAACAATTCTTTATTCGACTAGTTTCGCCTTTTACAGCATTATCAAGAATTATTTCTTGATAATGCTGTAAAAGGCGAAACCAGTAGAATAAAGAATTGTTCAGTCAGTGATTTTTAGACAAGTTTTTATTATTACCTCTCATTTAATTTTGAACACTTTTCGTTTTTTCATTATTATTTAAATTTTTTATCGACTTTTCATTTTTTAATTGTTTTTTTTATTTTTATTATTGTTTTGTTGTATATTGTATTGATTTATACAAAATAAGGTATTACTTTATTATTGTTTTTTTTATGATTCTGTAAATTTTCATATTATTATTTTTAAGTCTAAGAAAATGAATATTTACAAAATGTCAAGTTTAGGTATAGGTATATATTGCTTTATAGACTGTGAAACATACTTATTATGTCAGTCTGTGTTGTCGTTATATGACGGCAAATTTCGCAATCTCGTCATTTTATTTTAGAGTTGGGATCATGCGGATTATTTAGTAACTTGCGGTTGTCCAAACTAATAATTATTAATCCATCTAAAGACGTAATGCAAGCAGGGCCCTTCGCAAAAATGTGCGAACTGGGATCGACAACGGCTCGATTCAAAGTTGACAATTCACCTTGTAATTTGTGTACAGTTACACCCCAACACAATATTAAAGGTAACATTTTTCATAAATTTTACCTTGTCCATGAAGCGCATCGAATTTGGTTGTTGATGGTTTATAAATGAATAATCATTCGAATCGAAAAGTGATGACAGAATACTATCAATAATTTTTGATTACTTATTCGACGACACCCCACTTGACATATTTCCTAATGATTCCTTCAGTGACACTCTCAGGACTAAGGGGAATCGATTGACGTATGAATCATGAAAATCGGCCCAGGCGTTTAGTCTGTATAGTGCTTCAAAGAAACATACATACATACTCGTACATACATAGACTGAACACACTCCTTTGGTTTAGTTTCACAGGATTCACTGTGAAATCCTCACTTCAACTTTCGAGAATGGGTAACCAACCTGAAACAATTGTCAAGAAACAATATAATTTTGCGAAAGTAAACCAAATGTTTTTTATTCAATATAAGCGTGATATAGATCACGCTACAGTTCTTCTCAGACATTATTTCTCATTATTCCACCCTTTTTCAAAAATTCCTCGAGATGATGCCAACGAATTTGCAAGGCCGTAAAATTTTAATTAAAAAATAATCTGCATTTTTCATCAATTCTCCGAAATTGAATATGAAGTCTTCATTTCATTAGTGAAATATTTAATTAAAATTTCATTTTTCAAATTTTTCAGATGTTATTTTTAATAATTGCGAAAAGAAAATGCTTTATTATTTTCTCAGACAATATGCCTATCCACTTTGCTTCAGTGTTGACAAGCAGAGGGATGACTGAGATGAGCTGGAGACGCAGCCACCCTGCCTTTGTCCTTATTTCAATTTGCATTGTTTATGATGAGTTCGGTATAAACTACGTCGAATATCCGTCGTCTCTTTTGTCTTCTGTTTTCGTTCTCCATTTACAAATTCTAAATGAATAACAGAGTAAAATTGAAATTCCTTTGGATACGGAAAGAATTTTTCATTTTCTTATACTTTATTGTTTATAGATATAATGTATCGTTAGGGTATACAAATTTAGAACTTACTGATGGTCAGTTACAGTCAGAGACATCTCTTAGTAGGTATATTTTTTGCTATAAATACTAGAAATTAGCTATCAGTTCGACAGATTGTGATTTATATAATTCTCACCTCTTATCTGGTATACAATTATGTTTTTTTTGCAGAATGTTCGGGTACCCATCATCAATTCATCGTTGCTTGTTTTATACAAATATGAATAGTGTTCTTTAATTTAGCTACTTCTGGTTCATAAAATTTTTTTTTTCTCTGAAGAGGAGGGAACATGTCTTCCATCGCTTGAAGGAATTTAATTGACTGAGTATATGTAAATCAGAAGAATATTGCATATTGCTTGTTGGTACTTTTTGATTTTGAACAGAAAAAGCCCTGCTTATACAGACGATAATCTTACATTTTTTTGAGTTCATAATCGAATGACCAGACACATAGATCTTCTCGTGATACCTGAGCATCAAAAAAATATTTGCGATATGCTTACACTGTTAAAAATTTCTCTGGACATTTTACCAAAAAGTTCAGGAAGTTTTAACGCAAACACAATTCAGTAAATTTACTCAACAAAATTATTCAAGTTTGTCAATTCAGTTCGATAAAATTACAAAACATTTTATGAAATTCACAAAGTGATAATAAAAATAATTTGAATATAACTATTTTTTGAAGAACCATAGAACAATGTTTTATGGTTATTTCCATACACTTCAAGATAAATGCAAGTAGTCCACAATGTAAAGGGTGTTTTTTTAGAGGTATAGAACTTCAAGTTGGCATTACTGTTGAAGATGGCGACCGATTTAACAACTGAGAAGTGATTTATTCTCCGTTTGGTTTGGCAATTCATCATAAATAGATTAAGCAAGGCGTAGATTCGTCAAATGGGTCCAAAACAAGATTGCCGTTGTTCCCGATTTTCATAAGCGAATTTTGTTCAGCGATGAAGCGCACTTCTGGTTGAATGGCTACGTCAAAAAACAAAACCGCCGCATTTGGAGTGAACATAATCCTCAAGTATATGTCAAAACACGGTTACATCCAGAAAAACTGATATTTTGGTGCGCTTTATGAGCTGGTGGAATAATTGGTCCGTACTTCTTCAAAAACGATGATGGCCAGAACGTTACAGTCAATGGTGATCGGTAAAGGGCCATGACTACTAACTTTTTCATTCCTGAATTGAACAACCATGATGTCCAGGAACTGTGGTTTCAACAAGACGGCGCAACATGTCACACAGCTCGTGCCACAATCGATTTACTGAAAAACAAGTTTAGTGACCACCTATTTTCACGTTTTGGGTCTGTGAATTGGCCTCCAAGATCTTGTGATTTAACACCGCTATACTACATCCGAGCCAGCTGTGGTGGTCATTTGCCAGAAATCATATTTAAAATGTAATGCCACAAGATTATCTTTCGAATAAAAAAAAGTTCTTGTCAATCGAATGATCCATCGTTGTTTTATTGCAATTTAAAGTTCGATACCTCTAAAAAAACACCCTTTATTAGCTCATCTTATAATCAACATCTGATGAAGCCAATGTATTGGCGAAACAATATTGTAATGTTTGAAATTAATTATAGTGAAAATCACAAAATCACTTAGTTTCATTTAAATAATTTTTTATTTTCGTTTTATGAATTTCATAAAATATTTTGTAAATTTATCGAACTGAATTGACAAACTTTAATAATTTTGTTGAGTAAATTTACTAAATTGTTTTGCGTTAAAACTTCTTAAACATTTCGGTAAAATTTCCAGAGAAATTTTCAACAGTGTATGCTTTACATTTCTGTTTCATCATACATCGGAATAAATCTACGAAGAGCTCTGAAAAATTATTGAAAAATCCATATCCATTTTGTTATTCATACCTAGGATTTATAATTCTGATGCTATAATTACTCTTATTTTCTGTTATAATTTTAATTTGCTTTCGTAATTTGCTTTTTCAAATACAGATATTCAATTTGTAGTTATAAAGTTGCAATTTTCAATTTCTAGTGGTAACTTCCATTTTATTGTTGTATACTACTAGCTATTTGTATAGATTGTAATGTTGATTTTCTGTTATTGTAATTGGAACTCAGTTAAGTATGTCATTGATGCTGTACTCGCTGAGGATGTTATATAAAGAAATATAAAGGCTTTTCATAATTACTATGATAGGGTTCAAAATAAATCGAAGCTCAAAATTCATATCAAAGTGCTAGTAGTAAATATATAAAAAACATATTGAAAATACTTTGATATGTTAGAATTTTTTCGTCGTTTTTTTCTGATATTCAAGGGCGAAGTAGTTGATCAAATCTTCCAATCCGTAGAGTACAAATGCAAATACATAAATGAAATATTCGGACTACCGTTACAAAGTTGTTTTTTACTTCGTTTGTTTTCTCCAGGTTGGTATACCTTGCGCTTGGCATTCCCACTCTGAAAAGAACTAATAAACTCGAAACACGTGGCAACGGCTGCTTTCTGTTGCGAATTATAACGATAACTTTTACTTTTGTTTATCGTTATCTTGTTTTTTCAACAATTCGAAAGTTTTTTTAAAATTGATTCAATGCCTGTTTAAGATAGTTTATTTTCAATGTTTTCAGCAATAACAGGCTTATTTTAATGTGAAAAACTTTATTTTCGTTGGCGTTTTGTTGTATATCACAACTTTGTCAAAACTAATGAATAATTGAATTTTATGAATTCCTATATATACCAAAATGTCAAAGTTATTTCTTATATAGTATCCTTCAATAGTAACGGACCCAAACAGTTTTGGGTCCGTTACTCTTTTCAATATATATTAATGACATAGTACAGGTAGTCACAAAATATAAAATAACTTCGTTTGCTGATGATACGATGATGTATATAGTGGGGGAAGATTTACATCGAATGGTATCGGATATGAACATATCCGATAACCTTATATAATATTAACCTAACCTACCATGTTCAACCACCTTTTAAGGCCGAATATATATATATATATATATATATATATATATATATATATATATATATATATATATATATTTCTTAATACAAGTTGAAATTTCAAACAAAACTTATTATCACGCTTTATCCCTAAAAAAACTTGAACCTAATATGAATAAAAACATTCAGTACTTCTTAATGAAGTCGATCAAATATTCATAATTTCTTTCAGCAATTAATATAAATTTTCATTCCAATATTTGCAGATGGAAAACAAAATTAATAAGTAACAAAATCTGATTCAATTACTAAATTTCAAGTATTATAATAACAATGAAACGATTAAATTTGTAACTTTCTCACAAATTACCCAAATTTTACTTACCTAATGTAAATGCAGCAGCCTGCAAACTAGTAACACGATTGATTCCAAAATAACTTCTGTCACACATTCAACATAATACATCACATTTCATTATGCACAGATTAATTAATAGAAAAATAAAGAAAGCATTGATTTGCAATTAAGTTCTTATAACTTAGAAATGAAATACACACATTTGTATTTGTCAAATATTTTATTTCAATAACTAACAGAACTATTTCGAAATAATAAGATGCACAAAAAAGTATAAAGTCAAAATCGCTCAATCTGAAAATGATATTTTGGTTAATTTGATTTGCTTCTTGATTTTGATAGACTTCTAGATTTTGATCTACTTCTGGATTTCTATATAAGTTATATATTTATATAAGAGTTATATATATATATATATATATATATATATATATATATATATAACTCTTTCTGATTTCGAAGAAAATAGTTCGTTAACTTGAAATCGTAGCTGCAGTTAATAATTTTCTCTGAAAATTTCGGAGTTTGATACGTAAATGATTGGATTACGAGTAGCTCAACGTTTCTTGTGTTCTATTTGAATTGTTGCTCTGCAAGGAGTCGCCTTTCTGTTTCACGACACGTGACAAGACGTCAAACGCAACATGAAAGGCAGTCGTAGGGTTGCGTGCTTTAATTTCGCCAAAATTAATTAGTTGTAAAATGTGGCGGATGTGCCGGAAACGTGACATGAATTTCCTCTTCCGCGTGTCCGCATTTCCGCACATGCGGATAATGAGGGTCGTTTATATAAATCACGTGAATAAAGCCTTCAATTCATTTTCATTTGCGAATTTTAATGAATATATGTCAAATGAGTGAGTTTTTATGTCACAATTTGACGCGAAAATTTTCGTGGAAATTGACCCCGTTCATTCAATAGATGAATTTTCGTTGAACATTTCATCTTCTGCAATTTTCTCAAAATTTTCATTCAGGTTTACTTGATTTTGATTCGATGTTTTGAGTTTTTTCTTTGATATTTCATTTAATTTCAGAGCATTCTTATGAATGCTACTTAGTCTTTCAAAAGCAATTGTGCATGTACGGAAGTTAGACCTTCAGTTCAATACCGATCTCAAGTGGCCCAAGAACACGGTGTTAATCAAAACCACCAATAATGTTACTGAAAAGTTAAATATAACATAATTCAATAATAATAACACTTTATTCAGCTATAAGCTATTGATGACAAACAAGGTTATCACATCCAGTCAATACTCAATCTCAATCAAAACATTTCGTAAAAATATATGTTACTGAAATCTTCTGAATTTTCTATAATAATCATAATACTTCAAATTTGTTGGCAAGTCATTGTATAGACGAAGCCCTCTGCTGAATATGGACTTGTTCATAAATGTAGAATTGAATTTCTCAACCAGAAAATCATTTCTACGTCACGTATGGTAATCATGAATCTCATTTACGAATTGTATATTCTCAATCAAGTAGTCAGGCAACATATTATTTCTCAATTTATAAATTGAATTCAAGCTTAAATCCGTAAATAATTCAAATAGAAGTTATATCATATTGTTTCAAATGATGAATATTGGTTGAGTGATAAGATATGCTATATAGTTTTTTAAATTCAGGTTAACACCGTTCCGAGTGGCCAATGCGCTCCTAAACAACGTACATAACCCTACAATTATCACCATTAAACTACTCAAACCATAGACAAACACACCTATGCCTTCACAAGGACTCGAACCCGATCCTACCGTACCATAGTCGGGTGTACTGCCGTGTAAGCCACGGAGACCGACTAAAGAGTACCTATGCTATTTAAATATACGATAACAAGAACTGGACCAAGTAACGTGCTATTGATATGTATGTTATTACACATTTATTGAAAAGATCAGAAACTATAAAACATGGACAGTTGTACGTTAATTTTGTTTTCAGTTACGCTATTGATTTCCAGAAGCGAAAACAATTAAATTATTATAATTCGTAAGAAAGCGTTAAGGTCGAATAGTATTTCAATTTCATTGTGTGCAATACTGATGGTAATGGGTAATTATTATACAAACATGGTTCCATCTCACAACATGCCTTCCACTTAGAATACGAAAAAAAATATTTCAAAGTCTTATAGAAATCTCCAAATATTTATCAAATTTTCAGTTACGAACTTTCAATTTCAATCTAGCAAAAATGTGCTTATACTTGTATACGCTTCATTGAAATGTTAGAAATGATCTTGTCAATTCTACCGAAATATATCAGGAAACGAGACGAAGTATAAAAATTCATCTGGTTTAATTGATTGATGATATGCGTGGCTTAATTATCGTGGTCATAATAACATAGTACCCAAGTAATCGTGAGAAATGGAACTCATTAGTTCGAACTTGAATGTTGATATTTCCTTCAATATTCTGAAAACTTTTACGGAAATTTGATCATTAATCTCATTTTATAAAAACTCAGTCGATGGAACTTACACCAATTAACTCTGATTATAATATTGTTCAATTTCTACGTTATTTCTTCGAAAATAAGCCACATTACATCCCTCGAATACTTTGGAATCTTTTTAAAACTGTCTTCTTTTGTATCGTGAAATCTTATAAGAATTAGGAGAATGTGTTGTGAACTTGAAAGTATTTTGTTCCACTGATAATTTTGCGATTGGTAACTGGTAATTTTTTGATTAATTCTATAAAACTTTGGAATTAAAAGTACAATTTGGCTAAACTTTAATACTTGATACAGCTCGATGGTGCTGAAGCTAACAGTGAAATTAATGAGTAAATCAAGGTCTAATCGATGTTGACTTTTATCAGTTATGACAAATATATAAATATGATAAATAATATGAAAGAACATTCTTGGATTATGCAGTATACGAGAATTGCCTTGTATGTTTCGGGATTTAGCAACCCTAATTGTTGCTATCTGGTAACTGACACTCCTATCGTAAAGTTGGACATTTTATATTTTATACGTACGTTTTGACATGAGCGCCATTTGTGTTGTTTGCACTAACTTAAAAGATTCATCTCGGTCCAAAAATCGAATTAAATCGTGACAATTTTCGTGCGATTATTTTTTACAACTTTCGACGTGGTTTAACTCAGCAACAGTGCATGGATGAACTAAATTTTTGGCAATAACGCTCTATCAAGGACCACTGTTTATCAATGGTATGGTTAATTCAGTCACTGATCGTAGTTCACTCAAAGACGAATTTCGTGAAGGTCGTCCGAAATCAGTTGTTTCGACAACCATTTATGCTGTGAGCGAACTGATATTGCAAGATCGTCATGTGACCTATCGTGAGATTGAGACAACCTTAGGCATTAGTGGGACCAGCATACATTCAATATTGCATGAAATTTGACTGTCAAAAAAAATTGTTCGCATTTTATCCAACACAATTTGTCAATCACTCAAAAAAAGGCTCTTGTCAATTGGTCGAAAGAAATGCTCGCGAAATACGATCGCGGTGCTTCGAAACACGCCTTTGACATCGTGACAGGTGATGAATCGTGCATTTACGCGTATGAGCCTGAAAGTAAACAGCAGTCGACTGTATTGGTGTTTCAAGATGAGCCAAATCCAACAAAAGTTGTTTGCGCACACGAAGCACTTCCAAGCAAATGGTCGCTTGTTTTTTTGGAAAAACTGCACATCTCGCAACCTTATCACTAGAACAGTGCAGAACAGTCCATTCTGAGTGGAACACAATCATGTTTGCCAGTTGTCTTCCAAGAAATCAGGAAAACCAGCCGAAGACGGACCACTCTTCACCACGACAATGCGAGCTCTCCACATCGGCTCAAACAACTGCATTTTTGAGCACCTAAAACATCGATTTGATGAGTCATCCGCCGTATTGTCCTGACTTGGCGCCGAATGACTTCTTTTGATTCCCGTAAGTAAAAAACAAACTGAGAGGTCAACGATTTTCGACACCTGTAGAAGCGGTTGCTGCTTTCAGAATGCATGTTTTGGAGATACCTCAATCAGAGTGCCATAAGTGCTTTGACAATTGGTTCAAACGCATGCAAAAGTGTATAGATCTTCATAGGGAATATTTTGAAAACGAAAAAGTGAATTATGATGATAAGTATTTGTTTTTGTTCTCTAATCCACAAATTTAAAAGGCAACCCTCGTAGATAAGTTGAAACTATGTTTACTTCCTCATTCCACTACAAAAACATACAATAGTATTGCTTACAAACACTGAGATTTATTCTATTGAGGAATATTTGATATTCATTGGTGAATTTTTTGTTATAAGACGAAATCATAATTATTGATGCTGAGGTTAACATTCGAGAAAAAATACATCTGATTGACATAGAGATATATTGTTTGGGGAAAAATTCTCTGGTTTTTCTCCTGTGACTTATTGGGTATTTTTTTTCAAGCTTCTTATTTGAAATGTGCTTCAAAAACTCAGATTATTAGGACTACGCTACAGTTTATGACTGTTGTTAATGAGTAGCATCTCAACAAGAATCGTTTCTGATTATTAAAAAAATGATTTATCATATACGAAGAAGTTTTTTTTATTGTAAACTCAATATTTATAATTCTCATTCTACCACCTGTGTCGTATATTCAAAATTTTAAATTAATATTTAATTTTCCTCATTATGAATATCATTATCGGTTAGTTTTCTTGTATATTTCTAAAATCTCTCCTCCCTAAAAATGCATATCTAAGAAAATCTTCTCTATTGTTTTTATTCACTGAAAAAAACTATCTTAGATATTGAAATGATTCGTCGAAAACATCCCCAAAATTAAACCTCCTCGGTCGTTCGAAAGTAATGTGGACGTGCTTTTTCCTCCTTAAATCACTGAAAGAATCAACATCACACCAGATGAACACACTTTATAAGCAGTAACAGAAGATTTCAGAAATAGTCAATGATAATCATTCAATTATATCTGCACATATCTGCAAAACCTCCGAAATACAAGTTGATTGTTCCAAATTATTCTGCACAACTCATAATTGAAAGAAAGGAAATTGAGGAAGAAAATATAATTTATCAACAAAATCACTCAAGGTGAGTCACTTATCGTTTCACGTACACAACAAAATATTTGAAATTTTCCTCCCGTTTATTCCAGACAGGTTCTCCTACGAAAGTAATAAAAAACTGTACAAAGTTAAACCTTTCCAGCATCAGGTGTTTCGTATAAATAGGTTCAATCTATTTTGCCCATTTCCAGCTCAAGTAGAATGAATTTGTTACTCGCTGGAATTGAGAACGATTTATATTCAATTCAGGAAACCTATTTACTTTACGAGGGAGGATTGATATAGATTCCCTTATCAATTAAAAAACTGAGATAACAATTGGTATATATCAGACATTTCTGAAATGTTTCATCGAACCAGATTTCATCGAGAAAAAAAAAATCAGAAGAAAAGTTTTTTCTGGTTTTTCCGTTGAAATATAAAAATATATTCAGGATGAAGTGTAAAAAGTTTACATATGAGTTGGTTCACAAATTGGATTTGTTAATAACGATGATTAAATATTCTCTGGTTTTCAGGTAAAGTGTCGTTCAATATATTGTATGAAAAATGCTTGGCTCCACAAAACACATGTAGGTTCTTGACAATTGTTTCGGTTTCTTGGTCCCATTCTTTCAAACAAGTGTTCAGTTCAACTCAGGTATTAAAATTTCCACGAAGAAATGTAACACATATCCGGGAGTATGTGTTACATACTCCCGGATAATAAGGGATCATCTTGGGACAAAAAACTTTTGAAGGATCCTCTACGTTGCACCGCCAAGCCAAAACGATATTTTTGGTAGCGAATGTGATACTCCAAAAAACGTACTTTTTTTCGATATATTTCATTTATAGTACAAAACATGTTGGGTAATCAATTCATTTACATATGAAAGTACATATATGTAATTACTCGAAAAAAAATTTTTTTCTCAATATGGCGGTCCTGAAAATGGCTGCTGAAACTCATCTGAATCACTTGGAAAAGAATTATTTGAAAGCAAAGAGCAAAACGGTTTCATGTTCAGTATCGAATTGGCTATGACCTCAAGCAGAATGAAACATTTTCAATGAAAAAAAATGACCGACTTTTGAATTTTTTTCACCCTTTTTTTTCACTTTCAATTGTTCATAACTTTTTTAAATAATAATGAATATTTCTGGTTCTGCTTGAGGCCATAGCCAGACATCTAAAGAGTCAAATGCCGTTTGGTTCATATCGATAAGTGCAATAGTTTCGAAATGAGAGTGTAATTCAAGCGAAAAAATGTGGTTCGGAGAAAAATCAGTTCAAAGTTTTTATTCGTGAAAAATCGTAAAAAAAGTGAATTTTACTCACATATCCATTCCAGCTTCATTCACATTTCCTTCCTGGTCTTCGTAAGCATCATTCTGAAAAATTCTTGCATTTCTCAAACTAGTTCAACAAAATAACAAGACAATAACAATCAAACAAAGAACAAAACAATAAGACGACCCGAAGGCATGCAGCAGCTGCCGCAACCGAAGGCGTTCGAGGGCCGGATTTACTGCAGCGCTCCTCATCTTTTATACCTACTTCTCGGTCTTGCTGACCTTCGAGACTAATTCTATACTATTTCTACGAGTATATAGTAGCAATTAATGAAAGAAAAATTTCGATTTTTTCAAAATTGTTTGGAGTAAGCTGGCCTTAAGATAACTAATTTGTGACGAGTTGCACATAGCCATTATAATGAGACATTATAAAATCATAACAAAACTCATGACAGATACAACGTAATTACTGTAGAAGAACTATATGGAAAAAAATGGAATCACTGAAAGGAGAGAATGATTGCAAATATATCTGATATGTAGCACAGCCCAAATTAGAGTAAAATAGTAAGAAGGAGACCTACTTGCGGTTGGCACTGACAGTTCCTACTGCAAGAAATTTGATACATATTGATGAAATAAAGAACACATCCTAAAACAAAACTTTGAAAACTCTTATCGAAGAATTTCAAAGAGAAAACTTAATTTCCCAAAATGATTTCATTTTCTAGATATTCATCTCGGGTTGCTCAGATTTGTTGGGAGTTAAGGCAACTCGTGAGTTTCATTATACGATCTGAGTATAATTCACTAAACTTTTACGTAGTTAGAGGAAAAGGAAATCTCTCAAACAAAAAATGACTGAAAAAACTTATGTGTCCCTGAATCAACACAACTATTCTGGTTCAACATGTTTGCCAATGAACTCCATCATTATAAATTGCTGATTCATGAAAAAAAAAGGAAAATTGAATTTTTCCGACTTCATACACTTCCCACTTGACTATGGATACTATACCCTATTATCAAGAATTGATTCAAGTCATCAATTCTCTTGTTTTTTTAAAAATACAATATTGATAGCAACAAATGACCTCATACGAAGCTTGATAGATAGAAAACCTCTGAAAAGAAAACGAAAATGGAAACTAATTACTTTCCAAATCAACACACTCCCGATGAAAATGAATAATTGTTCGTGACCATCATCGTTACTTCGTGATTTATCATGATGAGGTACAAGAAATTTGTTTTTATTGAAATTATAATAATTCAATGAAAATTTGTTTCATTTTCAAAACAATTACATAATGCTTCCGAAACTAATAGATATGAAATGCCATATTCTCAGTGAAGCTGAGCAGTCAATAACCTAGTATATTATATTACACATTATATTATATTGCATATATTATATATTATATACTTTCCTAGAAAATATTTCATAAATATTTGGTAAAATTTTTAAATTATTTTAAATATTTGGTAAAAAACAATTTTTTGAGCTCAACGTAGACTATAATTAACAACCTGCATTAAACGACGATATCATGATTGCGCAGTAATTCTGTAACACGTACATACTTGCTGGCTATGAGGAAGAGGACGGTATAAGAACAACTCGTTATGATGTGTATTGGAAACGAGGATTGATACTATTGAAAGAATTCATCTAATCATTCATGGTTTTTCAACGCATTTTTCTCCACTACGTGCTGCATGGATTTTCGCTTCACTACCCCTACCGAAGTTTTCTTCACTACGTGCTGCTTGGATTTTCGCTTCACTACTCCTACCGAAGTTTTTTCACTACGTGCTGCTTGGATTTTCGCTGCACTAACCCTACCAGAGTTTTCTTCACTACATGCTGCTTGGATTTTCGCTACACACCCCTACTGGAGTTTTCTTCACTACGTGCTGCTTGGATTTTCGCTACACTACCCCTATCGGAGTTTTCTTCACTACGTGCTGCTTGGATTTCAGCTACACTACCACTACCGTATTTATCTTCACTACGTTCTGCTTGGATTTTCGCTACAGTACCACTACCGGATTTTTGTCGTCAACAACAGTTGGGTATTTTTATTAGTATTATTATTATTATTTCTATAATTTCTTTCATTATTATTATTATCATTAATATTATTATTATTATTATAATTATTATTATAATTATTATTATTATTGTTGTTGTTGTTATTATGTTATCTGAAGAGCGGATTTCTGAGTAAGTTCGGCATGTATGATTCCGACGGTCGAAAAATCGACGGTTTAAAATAATGAATCGACAAAACAACGTACCCAGCTGGATAGTTTTCACTAATTTTGACAGTTTGAGAAATATTTTCCATTGTTCAATTGTTGTCGTTATTTCGAGTGGGTGTAATGCTATATAAAGTGTATCATTGTATGGAAGATGAGCTAAACCAACCAAATCCAAGCGATTTCGAAGCTTAAAGGAATCTGTCTTTGAATGAACTGACGTTAAATTGAGTTCACACTGTATTTTTAGTCGTTCCCTTTGATTATAAATTTAATATCTACCTGCGTTGCTTTACTGAATTATATACGACTCGGTTAACGGACGAAAAAGCCGAATAGCGAAAATAAAAATAATCCAAACTTCGATATCTACAGACAGAAATCTCTTAGGCAACCCATCCCTTGTACGTGTTCAAAACGGAAGGTCAGACGTGGTCTTCTTCCCACAGACGAGGGACAATCACGTTGTTCACGCCATCTACACAATTATAAAGACGCAGTCTATGGAATACCGCAGTTTTCACGGACGGATAAATCCTGGGAAAGAGACTGTAAATTCGGTTCCGATATTATCGCTTTGATGTCTTCGTCTCCTCTTGTATCGTTTTTATTGAGCTCTATTTCAACGTTCCAAGGAAATTCTTATACTCAATTTCGAAATGAACTGTACATTTCATCAACTAAATATGTTGGCAGGAAAAATTCATGGGAGCAAGTAAAACCTGATTGAATAATTTATGGACCCAGTGATTATTACTACGTGGTAATTTATCATTATGAAACACTAAAGATTCAATTTATCAACATGTATAATCATGGTCGACATATTACCACAAAATTATAATATAACTGCGATTGCAATTTCGGTCACTCGGTCATCTTCGGCAACCTGAGGTGAAATTTTTGAGGTTATCACTTCAAATTGATTTAAAATCAAATTATCGGGTGACCGCAATTGTAATCTGAGATATGTGATAATTCAATTTAATGAGGAAAATAGTTAAATGAGAATCACTGACTGAACAATTCTTTATTCGACTAGTTTCGCCTTTTACAGAACTATCACAGAGTAGATTCATCGTCCATTGAATTTATGAGGAAAATAGTTATAAACGAAACGATTCGTTTCCTCTCCAAAATATTAAACTTTATAGAAATGATCAAATTACGTTAAAAAATTCACTATATTCGAAACTTAAAATTTTTAACGACATTCATTGGATTATGAGGATTTCAGAATAATCTCCTAAAGTTTTTTCTAAGAATTATCACTAAAGGTATATCACATTTGTTTTTTTTTATTTTGAAATAGGTCTTTAACTGAATTTTTGGATGAAACAAATTGTGCATTCTTCATTTTTCGTTGATGTTTTACTGTGGCAACCATAGAAGTTACACAAATCTCTTTTTTGTGACAAAAATGTGAAAAAATTTCAATGTCCGCGTAGCACATTATCTCACTCAGAAGCAGTCGCAGTGCTTGCTTCGGTATGAGATGTTAACTAAATAATAGGGAATGTTTCAAGTAAAAATCAGTGAAATCTGCCAAAGAATTAATTAGTTGGCCGATCTTCACTTTGGAGTTATGAGAAGGTGTTTGGAGATTGGTGTAGCGCAACTGATGAGTTCTTTGTGAAACGAAACTGTCTTTCTTCATCGATTATATCGATGACATCGAATATTCAAACCTTGAAAGATGAAGGATCAATGAAAACTCAACGAACGAATGACCATAATATTTTCTTCAATATGTAATTAAATGGCTGTTTCACATTACATACTAAATTATTCGTGAGTTTGTAAGAACAAATAGGTTGAGTATTCATTGATATATGTATATTAACTCATACATTTTTTCATTTTCTCATATGTAGATATGAGAAAATGCCCATCAAAAGCCCTGAAAACGTCATATATGTATATATATATATATATATATATATATATATATATATATATATATATATATATATATATATATATATATATATATATATATATATATACATATATATATATATATATATATATATATATATATATATATATATATATATATGAAAGTTTTTTGAGCAATAACAGGATTTTTTGATATGAAAAAGTTTATTTTTGTTGACGCTTCGTTGTTATATTACAACTTTGTCAAAACTAATTAGTTTTGATTAGTTTTGACAAAGTTGTAATATAACAACGAAACGTCAACAAAAATAAACTTTTTCATATTAAAAAGCCTGTTATTGCTAAAAACTTTCAAAATAAAATATCCTGAACAGGCAATAAATCAATTTCAAGATATATATATATATATATATATATATATATATATATATATATATATATATATATATATATATATATATATATATATATATATATATATATATAACGTTGCTTGTTTTTGTAACAGCCGTTTACATATGTTTCAAGGTAATTGGCTATCATCAGAACGGCGTAGTTCAAGTTATTAGATGTTCAAACTTGAATGTTGATTGAAAAGAAAAAGACACAGAACGAAACAACACAAAATTCCACGTGAGGAATTTACATCATTTTTGGTTTAAATTGAGTATCTTGGGTACGAGCTATTACAACTCTATTTTTAGACAGAATTTTATGTTGTTTGTGTCTTTTTCGGTTCTGTGTCTTTTTCGTTTCAATCAACATTCAAGTTTGAACATCTAATAACTTGAACTACGCCGTTCTGATGATAGCCAATTAAAATCAATATGAATTATTTCTAATTTTCAATTTATTTCAAAATTAAATCAGAAAATTTCATTTTCGTAAACGGCTGTTACAAAAATTGCAAGCAACGTAAATCTCAGTTGAATACCGTAAATTTCTTAACTCCAGTTTCAACTTGATAAACCTTGTTCTTAATATATATATATATATATATATATATATATATATATATATATATATATATATATATATATATATATATATTTGTGAACAACCTTATATATATATATATATATATATATATATATATATATATGTAGGAACAAAGATATAAAAATTCTATGTTTTTGATTGAGATTAAAGGATTTTTCGAAGGACCGTTTTAATTCAACTTATAAATTTGAATGCTGGAAAATGAGTTTTTCACCTACCTTGCTAGGCCTGATATTGCTCTTCGGCACGAGACTGGGATTGCCAGTACATGTTGAAATCTTTTGAATATATATTTCAAAATTGCAACGTTAATTTTAGTTATGAATTATGCGAAATAAATGTCGATAATATTAAAATAAATTAAACTCTTGGCTTAATGTTTCACGATTTATTTAACAATATGTATAGTCAACCTGTTTCGAGCGTTAGCTCAATTTCAAGACTTGAAAATGAGCTGGAAACCATATATATATATATATATATATATATATATATATATATATATATATATATATATATATATATATATATATATGGGATATATATATATATATTTCAAAATTGCAACGTTAATTTTAGTTATGAATTATGGTTTCCAATAAATGTGGGCACCGATTTCAATATTTTCTGTAATTTATCCCTTGAACGATAAAGGATACATTACACTTTTCGTATTTCACATAGTAAGCTCTGCTATAATTCTCTTTCGAATTGGTATTATTCATATATTAATATACAAAATTCGTAGATAACGGTATAGCCCGCACTTGGAAGCAGAAGTTGACAACTGTTGTGAGCTTGTTGGCTTTCATCAGATCGGAGTTCTGTTGTGTTTTTTCTGATTCACAGCCCATCTTGTGTTTGAAGATTGCATGAAAATCCTTATAGATTCAATACGGTTGAAATTACAAGAACAACATAGTGAATTACAGTATATTCGTTACTTCAGAGCTGCCATTTATACGTGTTTCGGGCTTGTTGGCTCTCATCAGAAAGGCGTAGTCTAGTTTGACAGATACGAACTTGCAAACAAGAAATCATATAAAGATTATCGAAAAGGAAGCGACTTCCGAAAAGACTATCGAAAAGGAAGGATTCGTTTCTGCAAAATAATTATCTTCGGATAAAGATTCTTGATCATTGTCCTGCAAAGGATCCATTATAAGGACAGAAATTGGTATATGAAAATGTTTGTTTCTTTTATATCTCTCAGAGGAATTTTCAGAACTTCACGATTCTCTGATTTGAATGTTTTGTTTGTATTGATAACTTTAGATGGAGTTGTAAAGATTCTAAAATGTACATTTCAAGTGCAACAACTATTCAAACACTTTAATAAGCATCATTGTATAGTCCGTTTTATGAGAACAATAGATTTATAATTTTTCAGTATCGATTTCGGTCAGAAACATTAGGCTAATTATTCTACTCGTAAGTAATTTTCTGAACACAGGCGACCTAAAACCACGTGATCACAAATTGGATGACACGCCCGAATTTCGTACCTGATCCAATTTTCCATGGCACTCTACGGTCCACGGCATCGGAATCATAGTAATATGGCGTAATTGTCACTTCATCGTCTATATTATTAGGAGTTGAGAATGGACTACGAAATTATGGTGATCTTAACATTGTCAAGGCCATAGCCGGCAAAACGAACAGACTTGACTCCAATCTGGTTTTCAGACGTGATTTCATCCTTTCATTTCTAGCTAAGCGACAAAATTACTGGTCTGTACGTGACGTAAATGTGGGGCATTATTCAATTCAACCATGTTAAATTACTCACTATATTTGATTGTCTATTCGATATCTCTAATTTCATCATCTGAATTGAAATTATATCAATCGAACTGGAATTATATCAGGGCTGTTCAATTCATTTTCGGACTCTAATTCACACCAAACTGTGACAATTATTTGGAACCTTATTTGTCGTTTCTTCCATGTAAATTTCACGACCGCAATCTATAATTTATTCACAACATCTATATTTTTTCTACTTTGCTAACTTTGATTTGAATGTGAATGAATTCCTTCATGTTGAAGATCCTTTATCTGTCTAATTTTGAATATATGTAAGTGTGTAGTAATTTTTACAAATGTTCAATTGTGGTGAATCATTATGAGTATGCAATAATGATAATAAAGATAATAATAATAATAATAATAATAATAATAATAATAATAATAATAATAATAATAATAATAATAATAATAATAATAATAATAATAATAATAATAATATTTATTGCATAATAATGATATACATAAATATTACACAAAGGCTAAGAGTTCGGCTTTACCGGTCTTCCACTCTACCTGAAAATACATACATAGTTATAAAAAGGAAACAGAAGGAATATACACCCAACATATCATACTTCAAGTAGTACATTGACACAA
This sequence comes from Henosepilachna vigintioctopunctata, assembly GCA_030704895.1. Classification (NCBI taxonomy): domain Eukaryota; kingdom Metazoa; phylum Arthropoda; class Insecta; order Coleoptera; family Coccinellidae; genus Henosepilachna; species Henosepilachna vigintioctopunctata. The sequence goes on along the minus strand of JARQZJ010000033.1, from coordinate 2,819,764 downwards.
AGAAGAACACAAAAATAAAGTAACATCATGAGATCACTGATTTAATAATGACATCCTAACATCCTTTCTGAATGAACTCAACGGCAACGAGAGTTCATTCCACGCCTGTCAATCAATCAACCTATTCAAAATATTCGGTGCAACGTACGCAAAGCTACCATTGCATTTACTTGTGTGATGTTGCGGTATAGTAAAGCCATTTACTCTTATGTTAACACCATGAACATCAGACCTTAAGGTAAGTATTTCGTGCAAATACTTTGGTATTTCACATCTCACTAATTTCCACAACACAGCAAACATATACATAAACTTTTTATTCAACTTGAGTTCCCCAAGTCGCTGCAAGTATGGAGTGACATGATCTCTGTAAGATGAACAACATATAAATCTGACAGCAGCATTCTGAATTCTTTGGAGCTTTTGATGTTGGCCTGGGTCAAAAAATTATAGTACACAGCACAGCAGTAGTCTAAAGTCGGATATACCAAACTTTATACTAGTTTCAATTTCGTAGCTTCATTTAAAGATTTTTTGAAGTTATCCAACATTTTGAGCCTCATGAAACATAGACTGTAAGTTCTATTCATATGACCATCAAGTTTCAAATTTTCATCTAATAAGACTCCTAAATTTTTTACCTGGTCCACCCAACCTTTTTCGGTATCATCAAACATTAACTTATTTTCATCCCTGTTGAGCTTAGACAAATTATGTCCTGATCCAACACATATGGCTAGAGACTTTGCAGGATTGATTTTGAGACCATTGCTAGTAGATCATCTAGATATTTGCAGCAAATCATGATTCATCTTCGTAATGGCTTCATGAGAATATTCAGGTTTGCATGCGATATAAAGCTGTAAGTCGTCTGCATATAGTTGATATCTACAATAAGTTGAACTTTTTGGTGAATCGAATGCAAAAATGGAAAAAAGGATAGGTCCCAAAATGCTGCCCTGAGGAACTCCACTAATCTTGTAAGCTATGTACGATGTTGCATTTCCATACCTAGTGATCTCGGCTCTACGCATGACATAGCTTGCAAACCATTGAACTGCGTGTGGACCGATAAGACAATGCTCCACTCCTATAAACGGAAATGAAAATAAATTCATAAATTGAATAAGAAAAAGAGATGCTTGGCTCAGTTTCTCAGACTTATATTAATTGTTTAGCAATTGTATTGTGGTGTTACCGTATTTTTCAAAGTTTAACTAAACAACCATTATCAAGGCACTTTCTCAAGACTGAATGAAATTTTTCTGTGTGAAAACAATATAAAATGTTCAAAAAGAGGAGGATTTTAGAATGAACTGACAGTAAATTTTGTGGAAATATCACATAAAATAATCATCAATTCATTCAGATAATATACATTCAAAAAATCAAATGAAAATATCTCCATTTTGTCATGAAATTAACTTTTTCATGACAATTTCAATATGATGTCGAACTGAACAATGCAGCTAATAACAGAAAACTGTGAACAAATTTTATGGAAAACAATCTTTTTCTTTATTTGAGACATTATTTCTTTGTTTCGTTTTCGGTTTCATTTCGTTTAAAAGAACTTTTATTGAGAACAAATGAAGGTAAGTTTAAAAATTTATTTTGAAAGAAAATGTCAACCCAGGTGAACTGAGGAATAAAAATAATTTCATTATCAATATATTTCGTTTTCGATTGTGGTTTGTCTATTCTTGTCTTGATTAGATAAAAATGACCAATTTTCGGTACCGAAAAACTTAATGACAGCTAGACATTCTTATCAAATTTCCACAAAAAGTAAATATTATTTTGGTATGAAACATCTTTTTTTCCGACTTACAGTTTCCTGGAAAATTCACGGAATGATTCAGCTTGAACCTATAAAAAGAAAAATGTAAAGAAGGTATCGATTGTTTCGACTTTTCGATTTGATATCATGTCCAGATATATATTATTAGTTGTTGTATTCACATGCATGCTAAGTTATGGTAATGTACCTTTCACAGATTTACTATTTTAATATACTAATATTATACATGGAATAAAACACATAGATTTTATCTACTTTTTATATTATTCAGAAATCGTAAAGTTTGTATTATACAATAATGACCGAGTAGTACTGAGATTAAATAAAAATCATTTTTCAAATATTGATGTTATACAAAATTTCATACCTAATTATTTAAAGTGAAATTGTTCTCGATTCAAGACTCATAAATTTCGGTTGGTAAGATATATTGAATTTTCTGTATTGTTTCGTACTGTTTCAATTCAATTTACTGACATTTTTCGGATTTTTTCTATCAGACAATTGCAAAGATATATCGGCGATATTTCTAGTAAATTATATATTATTTTATCAAATTAGTTTAAGTTAATTCATAGTTAGTCTGCTTTGAAATTTCCATGAGAAATATCGAAATAATTGAAATAAATTGTTTCATTGTTTGATGCATATCACTGATGATATAGAACTTCGTTAAAAGCTTTTGCTAGATCTAACAATACAGCTATGGTTATCTTACCTTGATCAAGATTGCGTGTTATATTTTCTCCCAGTGCATACATAGCACTTTAAATACTCAGTCCTAGAAATTAAAATTTAGAAATGAATTTTTGAAATCAGATTGTTGTCTCTGTAAATTGATATGAGACTGCGCCTCAAACATTTCTCGAGAATTGTTCCAATGTTGATTATAACACTGTTTTGAAAATTGGTGTAGCAATTGTAGTCTCAAATTGATTTGGCACCTTCTCAAACTTTGATTTAAGGTTGAGGATGTGCAAATTTGGTTCAACTAAATATGTATGATTCATTTTAATGGTTTCAAAGATTTCTAGATTTTTAACGTTTCGTAGTTAGTCAACACTATATCGATTGAAAGTCTCTAAAATCGAAAAAGTAATTGAATAGAAATTATTATTTTCATTTTCATTATTATATATAGATATACTTCTTTTCATTTTTATTTTCATTATTATATATAAATATACCTTTTTTTCAATCAATATAATATAGTTTCGTTATATGAAGACATTTTTTTCCAGCTACTTCGTTGAACTGCCTTGAGTGTACCGGAAAATTATCATGCTCACAACCTCATTCTGCAAAGTGCAACGAATATGAACACTTTTGTGGTTCGTTGGTATATTTGGGTTACCACGTTAAGGGGTGCATTTCCAACGAGGACCTTTGCACGAGACAATCGGAATCTTATTCGAAGTGTTTCATTTGTAACACAGATAACTGTAACACAGAAATCCTGTAGTAGGTAGTAAAAGACTCATTCTGAAAGAAGTTTTAGTAATTTATTAGATATTTGAATCAATTAGCTACATGTAAGTGTTAATAAAGCTTTTCACCACGCATCAGTTTCACACATTCTTCATTATGTGAATAGTTCGTTACTATCAAGTAATAAATAGTATGCTATAATTTGAACAATCTTTTTTCTCTTGTAAGATCTGCAGAAGCATAGGTCCATGTTGATGTAGGAATAATTTCTTTGAATTTGTTCAGAATCTTGATTATTTCGAACAGATTATTGGAATATTGGAACAGATAGTTGGAATAAGCAAATAATTTATAATAACTCTTTATAATTCAAACCCTTTCATGCTGATTTCCAAGAATCGGGATAATTGGGCCCTACATTATTTGTCCACTGGTCGGCAATTAATCAACATCTGACATGAGTAGGCAGATTGAGGTCTTGTCAGCACCGAACCCTTTCATACCGATTTCCAGGTATCGGATATTAAATTTTAATAATATTCATAGATTTGTGGTTAGGAAATAGCATTCCATATTTCTATATATGGTGCTTTCAGCCGGATCTGAACCATCGACCTCTGCATTGACTGATTGTCCAGCAGTCGTCAACTCATTCAACTGACAAGGAGTAGGCAGATTGAGGCATTGTCAGAGGAAAATTTCCTTGTGAGGAAATAGCACTCCAGCTAGCTGTGATTCTCCACAAACTTGTACATTAATCAATATTGAAATCACTCATTTCTTTCGGAAAGAAGAACTTTATTTATGTGCCCACTATGCAGTATTGTACCCATCGTAAATCACATTCTAATTGAATATCCAGAAAACAATTCTCAGCTTCATCAGCTGAGGGAATTCATCAGCTCCAAGAGAACTTTTAAGCAACTATGTAAAATCTACAACAATTTAGGAAAGAAACAAACTTATATTTTAAACTGTAATTCAATTACTTAAAAATAACACGTAAATAAATATGTCCCTTGTTAGTAACTCAAATGAGTTGATGCATGGTTTTTGTTCTCATAATTGAAAAAAAATTCATTAATATGTATATGATTATATTAATATGATTGTGTCAATTTTCTTTCATTCAATTGAATTAGAAGTTGCGAAATTTTCACACTTCTGCGCATTAGAATTCTCAAATATTTGCTGAAATTAAGTCAATCATCATCATATACTTCAACAGGGAATTTGAAGGCGGCAAAGGGAGATTTAGGATAAGGGAAGTATAAATTCGCTAATAAATATTCAAAAGTGTTGTTATTCCGCTAGCATCCGAAGAAGTCGTTTGTGACGACGAAACGCGTTAGGCGATGTAGTCAATAAAGTGTATCATAAGTTCAATTTTTTGAATTTAAGTTTATATTCAATTCTCTAATGAATGAAAAACAAACAAATATATTGAGGCAAATACACCTACATACAGATATACAAAAACTAAATACATATATGGTATTAACTAATTTTGGACTTAGCACTCAAACCTCCACAACAAAGTCTCAATTGCTTTTCAATGTCGAAGATGAAACTAAACCAAATTAAAATTTGGAGTTTATTCACTCAGTTGTATGGAGTGCAATAGCCCTTACTTAGACAAAGAGGCAGAAACTTTGTTGCAACATTCAGAGAATATTAAGAGTTCTTCATGTTAAACAAGGAAAATCTAAATTTGGCATGGTTTCTTTAGACCTAGATCATACTTTTACAGATGCAGATAGTTTAAAGATGTTACATTCAGCTTCAGAAGTTAAAAAACCAAAATACCAACGACCATGCATTGAATAATCAAATAGATATTGGTATTTCTCCACTCCATGAAGCTCTATGAAGAATAATACACCGTAGCGTACGATATACTGATAGGAAAAAATGCAAACTATCGCTGGGCAAATCTGTACTTGTATTCAACAATCGGCATTTGTTTATTAATTTGGTTGAAAATGTAGCAATAATACGAAACTGCACTGACAATATAGGTAATAAATAGAGTGATGAAACTAAGTAGGTATATTTTTCTCTATAAAAGAACTTCAGTGTGTAAATTCTGGATAGTTGAAATCTTTCTTCACAGTTGAAATCTTTCTTCTGTAAAAGCTGTAATCTGTCAACTATCTTAGCAAATTTTATATTCGACTGGCAACTACAGATTACATTGTAACTAAAATATGACAACCGAGAGACTACCAAGATCTTGATTTATAACACTACACCTTTCTTGGTTTTATATTTCACAAAACACAAATGGCAGATCAATAATTTCACGTAATACAAATTCACACGCTTCATGAATATGAAAGTGTTTTAAACATTATGAATAATTTAATTTCTTTGCGACTGTTTCGTATAGCAACTGTCACATGCATTAGCACGCACATAAATAATTTTAATGTTGATTAATATAGCTCCTATTACGTAACAAAAAGTATTCATTATCTTTGAGTTCTGACAGTGGCGTAGAGCAAAGACGTAGGGGTTGTATTGTACATCCTTATTAGATATACATTGAAATATTGAATTAAAGCATTGAAATCGAGAATTATTGATGAATTAGATTTTGAAAGCAACGGACTTATTGAAATCATGGAATGGGAGATTTGAACTAAAAAAAAATTATCAGTGAAAATCTAAAATGTATAGTGTAATTTTGTTTTTGTGATAAAATCTGATTTTTGGTGAATGAAGAACTTCAATTTATGTATCTGGTTTGAAGAGACTGCTTGAAACGGACATGATCGGGAAATCATATCCGTTTTACCTCACTTTTAATAAGTGAGTTAATTTAATTTAATAATTCGGCTTCAGAACGTTTATTTAATACACAAACCCCAAAAGAAAATTTATGAACGTTTTATTATATCGACAGAAATGAGAAAACTTTCAATGAAATAGTTATCAAGGGACATTACCGTCATAACATTACTCGTTTAGAGTCAATTAATGGTTCCGCTCATTTCGGTGACGTCAGGAATCAGGCACTCAATTATAATTTCAAAATTTCAATAATTCTTTAGGCAAAAAATTGAGGTTTGCTTATTCGAAAACTGATTTTTGTACTTTTTCTCATCAAAAATCAAATTTTTTCTTCACTAATCCTGAATTAAGTGTTCAAATTAGATTATGTTTGTTATGTTTTATGACATTATGACTTAGAAGGTTCTAAGGTTTGTTTGAATAAACAGTTTAACAAGTTATCGATTCATATGCAACATGGAATGATGTACAAACATAAAAATGTATTGTTTCGAATTATTTTCATTTTTTATTGCACACTTCTCATAGTATAAATTCAATGAATTTTTTTTCTATCCTTTTGTTATATCTGGTTGTTCTATCTGGTTCTATAAAAGGATCTTGTAATATTTTTCTCATCTAGTCTAGGAAATGCGTTGAGAAAATTACATATGTGCCCTCTTCATTTTGTTAAACACATTAATTATTCATTTTAAAAACCTAGACATTTATATACCAAAAGACAGGTGAGTTTTATTTTTATCATCTCATTGCATTGTGTAATAGCATAAATTTCCATAGCTCACAGTTGTATTTGTGAAAATATACCCCAACAATGAATAGCACCCCAAATGACTATTGTTGATACGCCACTGAGGAACGTATTAACCTGAGCTTGAAGAACTGAGAAAAATTCTTGGCGAATTCCACGACATGTATACATGAAAACGCAAGCGTTCTAGTGTAATTTCCGTTTCACAAATGAGTAGTCTGATGGAATTTACGACTGTTCAGATGTGCTTGTCATAAAATTATGGTTTCCTATTGCGTACCACCGCATTACAAATTGGGGTAGAATTGTATTTGGATCGATGCAATTTGTTGTATGCTGCGCGCTGTAGGTTATTGATTCATTTAGGAAATTAAAATTTATTTGTTTAGATGTAAATAACTTGTTTCAGTAGGATAGAAGTGCATTTTTTACAACAAAATTGCACGTGTTCAATGTATTACAATGTTGACAATTCAACTGAAAAATCTTATGATTTCAGGAATTCGAATTCAATTCTCGAATTCTTTGAAGATGGAGATAAAAATGGATTTTTTTGAAATATGAACTTTTTTCACCTGATCTGAAAAATGATCAGATTCTCGAAAATAGAAGAATTAAATACCTAAATGATAATGAAAACAAGTTTCAATATTTATGTTTTTGTTTCTGAGATTTTGTGCTTATGGCACTGAATGAAATATTTGAGAAAATGAATACTGGAACATTCATTCGAAAAATTCAAATTAACCATAAGAATGTTATAGTAGAGCTAGATATGTGAACGTGTACGATGTCATGTCTCCATTATTGTTCAAGGGATAAATGTTAGAGAAATATTGAAATCGATGCCACACTTGATGGAAGTGCGAGACATATATGTTTCTGTTCTGCAAGGAACTCGTCAGTCGCACCACGACCATCGAAGTGAGGCAACGATTTCAATCTCAAGCATCTTCTTGTGACTCCAAGTGGAATACCGTAGAGTTATGAATACTCCAAAATTCCATCTATAGGACTCAGTAGAAAACATTTCTCAGATTACAGACACACCAAGCATCGAACTTCACATATCTTCTATACCCGTAGGTATCTACTAAATTGCAATGTCTGTTTGACAAATATCATCATATAAGGTTTCAAATGTCAATAGGTTGCGTTAGTAGTACGCTCGTGGTTCTTTCCGTATTTCAGGGACCTAATCGGCGATATTTTTTAGGAAATGAAATTTTTGTGCCTATGACACTGAATGAAATATTTAAGAGAATGAACACTGGGACATTCATTCCAAAAATTCAAATAAACCAAAAAAATGTTATAGTGGAGCTTGTGATGTGAACGTGTACGATGTGATGTCTCCATTATCCTCCAAGGGATTAATGTTAGAGTAAATGAATGAATAATGAATAATAATGAAAAGAATTGACATTTGAAAATATTATATATGTTATATATATATATATATATATATATATATATATATATATATATATATACATATATATATATATATATTGGTTAAATAGACGTTGCAATTCATTAGATACCTACGGGTATAGAAGATATTTGAAAGTTTGATGCTTTGTGTGTCTGTAATCTGAGAGATGTTTTCTACTGATTCCTACAGAGGGAATTGTGCTGTATTCATTACTCTACGGTATTTCACTTGGAGTCACAAGAAGATACTTGGAGAATGAAATCGTTGTCTCACTTCGATGGACGTGAGTGGGACTGACGAGTTCCTTGCAGAACGAAACATATGTCTCGCACTTCGATCAGTTGTGACATCGAATTCAATATTTCTCTAACATTTATCCCTTGGATAATAGAGACATCACATCGTACACGTTCACATATCTAGCTCTATATATTGCTCTACTATAACGTTCTTTTGGTTAATTTGAAATTTTCGAAGGTGAAAAATAGTAAGAGATAATTATGACTCTTCCTTGGTCTCAGATTATTTCACTCAACGTTTTTAAATAGAAATCTTGAACACCTCTAGATTAATTATTCAGTTGGGTCAAAAACGAAGATTAAGAAATTTGATCAGGGTAATTAATGGACAACTCCTTAACTTGTTATAATTTAATATGATGAACGATGGATTTTCATCATTTTTATCATCAGGGAAATCCTTTTCTTTATTGTGATTATTTTTTGAAACTTCAATTTAGGTCACACGATCATCTGCCAATGCGAGTTGAATGATCAAAACTTTGTCTTTTACATGTTGTGGCCCTTTATGAGTTATTCATAATTCAAATTTTCAAGAATCCATATTTTTGAATATGTAACGTAGATCTATCGCCTATAGTATCAGCAAAAATATGCATGAATTTAAGTTTATGATAGAAGGCATAGGAGCCAAAAAGATTAACTTGAACTGTGATAGTATAGCGATATACAGAACTAAAATCTTGAAAATGTATCAGAGTGAAAACATTTGTGTGTAGTCTTAGATTAACACGTTTACTATAATGGTAATTATAAATGTAGTAGACATGAAAATGCCTGTAAGTCTTGTTTTCTAAGAAGAATAGGTAAATTTTTCAGTATGTATTCAAAAAAATTATATTGGGTGAATTTTACAAGCTTTGAGTACTTCCCTACGCTTCTTTTTCAAACTGGGATTAATAAATTTTAGTTATTGTAGTATAAACCATGTTAAAATTGGGTAGTCACCTGTCGGAAATATATGTTTATTATTATTTCTTAAAATTGATTCATTGCATGTTTAAGATATTTTAATTTGAATGTTTTTAGCAATAACACGCTTCTTTTGATATGAAAAACTTTATTTTTGTTAACGTTTCGTTGTATACCACAACTTTGTCAAAATTAATGAATAATTGAATTTATGAGTTATTATAGATATAAAATATAAATGTCAAACTTATTTTTTAGAAAATCAAATTGATTTTTTTGTATCTTCACTCATTGATTTTCATTATCAGAGGAATATTTCTGGCTCAGCATTCGCTTCGGAAGTTTTAGTCTTCTTCATTATGAGCAAACCTCTGAAAAACTCTTGGTAAGCCAGGTAATCACAATAAAATATGTTAATATAAATCACAATAAGTGTGATTTATATTTACATATATATATATTACATATAGTTTTTATACTTATCCAGAATATGTATATTGTTCGTTTATGTGTGTGAAACTGAAGTGATGTTTGCTAATTGTTGTGTGTTTATTTTATGAGTGTTATTTGTGAGGTTTATTAAGTTGTTGTGAATAGAATTAAGATGTTTAATGTCTGTTCTTTCATTTACTGTGTTTTCTAAATTTTTACTAATAAGTAACATTTCTAAAATTTCTCTACTTTTTTTGTCCCTTTCAGTTGCCAAAATCTTCGTATTTTCGTAATCAAAATCGTGTTTTCCTGTTATATTATGTTTATGTTAGGCTGTTATTTGAGTTTTTGCGTATTTATGCGCTTTGATTCTCTCTTCGAGATTTTGTGATCATTAATTATTATTATTACTAATATTATTATTATTATGGGTTAACCACCCGAAATATATGTAGAGTTTTTAATATACTATTTAGTGAAATTTAAGCCAAGTGTGTTAATTTTAATTTATTGTTTTTAACATAATGTTTCACCGGGATATAAGCGAAACCTCCGTGTATTTAAAAAACTTGAGGAGGATAGATTTCACTTATTAGATGAAAACTGTAAAACTGCCACTTTTTTCAGAAATAGATTGAGATTTTTCAGTCAAATGCATGATACTCAAAACAGAGGTAAAAATGACGTTCATTTATGAGGTGAAAAGAGTTCTAAATTCCATTAATTCGAAAAAAGAACTATTAATGTTCAATGTGTCAACACCTGTGATGAGTGAAAGTTGTCATAATTATAGGAAATTCAAGAACTTATTTTATTAATTTTTGATAACTAATAAATTATGAAAGTTTATATATGCGATGCTAAATGAACTGAATTGAATTGAAATAATTCAACGTCCTATGGTGAACTAATATTCCAATACGCAAATTATTCTTAATATTTCATGATGAGAAGAACGGAGAGGGAACAGACAGTATGCAAATATTTAAAATACAAAAATTTGTCTACTTCATGTCTGAAAATACCAATGTAGCTTCCTCAGCAATTACAGTCCGTGCTTCCCTAACTCCAGTCGACCTGTCAAATACGAATTCCATTTGAATTTCGCAGAATTACAATGCAAACAGGGATCAAGTGCCAGCGTATGAATATATTAGGGGGTCCTCGCATTTCACAGTTGGCTGTGGTAATTATATACGAGAGAACGAGCAAATCAATCATCGGTAACACGAAACTGCAGCATTCGTTTGGAATGAAACTGCTTCGACGGGTTATAGTGGTTTGTTACTTCGACTATAGAATTACGGCTGGAGCATCCCTGAATATGAGGAATATTGGAGCGAAACTATGAGGAATCAGAAATTATTTGCATAGTCGTGGTTTCGGATGAACCCTTCAGAAACTATCTTCTACCTGTTTTGCCTTTTTGTTACTCCAGGGAGTAATTCTGACAGAATTAACTAGAGAAAATTTCACACCGGAAAATTAAATCATCTGAAAGGTGTTTTTTTTAGAGGTATAGAACTTTAAATTGCAATAAAACAACGATGGATCATCCGATTGACAAGAATGTTTTTTATTCGAAAGATAATCTTGTGCATTACATTTTGAATATGACTTCTGGCATATGACCGCCACGGCTGGCTCGGATGTAGTCCAATCTGGACGTCCAATTCTCGTTGACTTTTTCCAACATTTGCGGCCGTATATCGGCAATAACACAGCGAATGTTGTCTTCCAAATGGTCAAGTGTTTGTGGCTTATCCGCATAGACAAATGACTTTACATAGCCCCACAGAAAGTATTCTAGCGGTGTTAAATCACAAGATCTTGGAGGCCAATTTACAGGTCCAAAACGTGAAATTAGGCAGTCACCAAACGTGTCTTTCAATAAATCGATTGTGGCACGAGCTGTGTGACATTGCGCCGTCTTGTTGAAACCCCAGCTCCTGGACAACATGGTTGTTCAATTCAGGAATGAAAAAGTTAGTAATCATGGTTCTATACCGATCCCAATTGACTGTAACGTTCTGGCCATCATCGTTTTTGAAGAAGTACGGACCAATGATTCCACCAGCCCATAAAGCGCACAAAACAGTCAGTTTTTCTGGATGTAACGGTGTTTTGACATAAACTTGAGGATTGTCCTCACTCCATATGCGGCAGTTTTGTTTATTGACGTAGCCATTCAAACCGTTGTTCCCGAAAATCGGGAACAACGGCAATGTCGTTTTGAACCCATTCGACGAATCTACGACTTGCTTGATGATCGTTTGATGAATTGCCAAACCAAACTGAGAATAAATCATTTCTCATCTGTTAAATCGGTCGCCATCTTCAACAGTAATGCCAACTTAAAGTTCTATACCTCTAAAAAGAACACCCATTAGAATATGCAATATTGACAAAAAAAATCAATGAAATAGAAGAAGCAAAAAAGCCTCATTGAAGTTTTATGATTTCATTTCAATTTCAATAGTAACTTTTCTTACATTTTCATTGCATTTTATGTACAATTCAATTTATGCAACTATACAGGTGTACCTACATAAAAAAATATGAATTGAAAAAGTATGAAGAACATACAACATATAAATTATGAACCAAAATAGACAGACTATGTTTATACAATAAACTAAAAGTTCAGGTTTATCATTACTTTCTAATGAAACGATGTTGAATTTTAAAAATAAAAATCATTTTTCATCACCTTAATTAATCACTGTCATTGTTAAAAATGTTTCTGATATTCTAATTCAGCCACTGTGATTCGGAATATTCTTTGAGGAAAAATAGATATTGAGGAAAGTTCAACATAGCAGTCATTTGCTAGTACTTGTGCTCCTATCAAGGGGCTATTGAAAATGTAAAAATTATACACCTTTATTATGTCTTAGCTCGCTCAAATTTTTCCCGTATTGCGTGGGACGCAGTGGCACAAGACTGAGACACGACCACAAGCACTCGAACAAGAGTGAACGACTGAGAAGAAGAAGAAGCTCAAATCAGAAGTCATACTTTTTCAACAAGTTGCGTTTATCTTCTCTTTCAATGGTTCCAGCCAAGGTAAGATTTTGGACTCCCGCCAAGGTATTTTTTTTGACTTCTTCTGAAGCTATTTTGATGGTTCCCACCAATGTAAATTTGTTGATTTATTGCTGAAAAAATTTTCTTAGCTCCTGCGGTAGTGGCTAAAAGATTCAGGGTGAATCAAAATATTATTATGAGTTTCCGTAGGGTATCGGTGAATTTCTTGTGTGTAATTTCTAAATGTGAACACTTCAGCAAGTGTTCCAACCGTTCTTACTAATTTCACTTTTATAAATATAATGAATTATTTTTCGCCTGCGTTATACATACCTACGCTATTATTCTTCGGATTCATTGTTGTTTCTGCTAATGTACCATTAAAAACAAAATTATTATATCAGCAATAATTTCTTGTGTGTAATTTCTTAATGTGAACACTTCAGCAAGTGTTCCAACATTAAAGTGAACATGAGATATGTAACACGTGAAATTATTCAGTGGAAGCGTACAAAATCTTGAGCCGAACTGCAAGAATGAAATAATCAGATGAAGAGAATAATTTGAATTATAAAATATAATATCATTATTGCTATGTTGAAAAATAAAAACTTCGAACTTGTAATATAAAACGTGATGAAATGACGGAATAGAGAAGAGAAAAATTAGCTGTGGTTTCACAGACAGAGCACTTATATCAAAAATAGAATTTCTTTTTAAACCTACCCTCTATTTGGACGACCCAGACTAATCAATGATTTCACTTGGTATTTGTAAGAGTTCAAGTCACTCAAAATCTGAAGACTCAAATTTATTATTAATGTGATAATCTTAAATGAAGATATTACTTCCTGAACGAATAATTGCCTAAAGACAGATTGGTAACGTGAATTGAGCTCATATTATCTGTATTTCAGATGAAAATAATTCGGGACTGGTGAAAAAATCATAAAGTATAAGATGAAATAATGACAAGTGAAATGCAGATATTATGCAGTGACTGCGAGTATAAAATCATAAACAAATTAACAATTCATTGGCGGCGGTTGAGTGGGAAATTCACACATTACAGTATGTCATACTCAAAATGTAGTAGAATATTGTATAAAATGTAGGTTGGAAACCAAATCACGAATCCATACTTACATATACACCTTACGTTTACAAAGTACAAGTTCTAGTGTACATCTGAGTTGATAAGAAAGTTCATTGATATTTTAAAAAACCCTAGCATCTATAACGCTAGGGTTCGAGATCCAATAGCGATGTGTCATTCTCATTTTTACATGTACCAAACCGAAGGTTCTCAGTTTGGTTTCATGCGCTTTGTACACCTGCGTACTTGTCCAGTTCGCCCTATGACACCTGGGCAGATATCAGGTGGAAAAGGTAACCAAATATAAGAGTAACATTTACATAGCAGATTTTCTGAACTAGTATCCATAAGTGTCAGCCACGTTTCATGAACCAGGACTTTTGTTAGGTGCTTTAATGCTTTACAGAAAATATATGAATGCCACTTATTCCTACATGTCAGATTTTGAAATGTGTAATTTTTTGATGAACATGAATTTTTTGTGAAGCTCCAAAGCGTCTCATGAAAGTTCTGGTCCATGGAAACTTTCTGTTTAAGCCATACAAATTCAAGTTAAGTAACTGTTATTTTTATTTCCTTGCCACACATGGTACCTGCCAGGTGTCAGCGAGCTCCACAAGCACGCAGGTATTCTAAGCATATGAGACGCTACTAAGAATCTAAGGTTTCATCCATGTGAAAATAAGTTATGTCAGATCAATCTAGGATCTTATTCTAAGAGGTGCTCTTCAACTTTATACTTTTGTTAGTGATGTATTGAATATGAGGAGTGAAGCTCAGTTCTTGCTCAATGTACATACCATGCCCTGATGATCTTAACACCCTTTAATTCCTGATGTTGAATGATATCTGGAATTTATAGTTTAATGGATATTTTTTTATATATTAGATTCAAGATTAATTGCTACAGGAAAATTTTATTATTATTATTATTAAATATAATTAAAGGCAGGGGTCTGAAGATCCATAAGCCCATTAACACTTTTTACAGAATACTGCAATGTGAGGACAATACATTAGATAAACATTTGAGAAAGAAAAAAATAATAACAAGAGGAAAAAAATTGTGATCAGTACACATTGACTATGAAAATATATGACGAGAACAATTTCTCAAAATGAAAACAGAAACTCATCTACCACCCTCTTTAACACGTTGACTGACTGAGGGTTCACAACTTCAACAGGTAAACTGTTCCATACACTGAATACACGATTAAGTAAAAAATGCTGCCGCCTAGATGTATGAAATGACTTCTTCAGCTTCAAATTGCGACCACGATCTATGTTGCCATCAAGAATGAATAAATGTTTAAAATCTCCAAAGTTATATTTCAAGATTGAAATTTTTTGTATTCATAAAATTTGATGTATTCCACGAAATATTCACCGAAATA
Source organism: Henosepilachna vigintioctopunctata (assembly GCA_030704895.1). NCBI lineage: Eukaryota > Metazoa > Arthropoda > Insecta > Coleoptera > Coccinellidae > Henosepilachna > Henosepilachna vigintioctopunctata. The sequence goes on along the minus strand of JARQZJ010000033.1, from coordinate 2,804,393 downwards.
CGGATAATTTTGGTATATAATAATGATTGACGGAACACGTATTTGGCATTAGTTCGACGCAGTCAATACAAACGAAACGTAAAGCCCTACTGAAATATTAAAACCATTAGCGGTTCTCTGTTTGTGTATTAAAGTCCATAGAATAGCTATTTGCATATTTTCGCCATCGCATTATTGGATTTTGGTGTATGGCGTATTTTGCTGCTTTTATTCAGAAATGAAAATCAATATCTGATGTTTGAGGGATTATTTTTGGTAGGTACGAGTATATAATTCGTTGATCCTCAGTCGGTTCAGGGAACGACTAATTAGAATTATGATGAAAGTAACAGTTAAATCATCTGAAAAGTCAAATCGCCCATTTGTCCAATTTTTTACGTGACTATCAAATCAACAACTCAGTGAACAACTACTCTAAAGTGTATTGGAAGCACTACTAGAAACAATCCCACATTTTCAAAATTTAATTTAAATAAAACTGAGTAGTTTTTCGATTTTCACTATAATTAATTCAAAACATGACAAAATCGTTTCGCCAACACAGTGGCTTCATCAGATGTTGATGATAAACTGAGCTATTACATTGTGGACTGCGTATATTTATCCTGAAGTGCGTGTGGTGGGAATAGAACACTGTCCTTCTTTTTTTTTACAGGGGGATGACTATAGAACATATGTTCTACGGTCATCCCCCTGTAAAAGAAGGACAGTGTTCTATGGTCATTCCCACCCTACGCACTTCAGGATAAATATACGCAGTCCACAATGTAATAGCTCAGTTTATCATCAACATCTGATGAAGCCACTGTGTTGGCGAAACGATATCGTCATGTTTTGAATTAATTATAGTGAAAAACGAAAAACTACTCAGTTTCATTTGAATTATTCAGATTTTCATCAAGTCCAATCGATTAAATATTTTCAAAATTTAAGTTGAATTTGGAAAAGACGTATATACGACCGTCTTCAAAGAAACCTTCGCTAAATGTTATGAAAACTGTTTGAGGAGTGATATTTTATTTTGTATATTTCTGCAATTTTAAACCATAAAATGTGGGGAAAATTTTATTGTATGAAGTTTTTCGGCATTATGCCAGTGAAAATATTTTCGAAATATTTGTTCGCATAGAACAGTGCTAACGAACTATAGTCGGGAAGTGTTGTGCTGTGATTCAATTTACAGTGACGCTCAAGTTTATGAAAATCGCAAAGAATCATACTCATGACAGCGTCAAAATCTTTGGCTAACATGTTTTTGAAAACTAAAAGAAGTTTGAATAACTCATTATAAGCCTTCTGTGAAGCTAATATTCTGGTTTCGAATTGTAGACTGGGTTTGGATGTTTGACCACATTTGTAAGCTCAAAAGTTATGTTGAAGATGAAAAATTAATAATGTGCAAAATTTCGTGTCTAATCAAAGTTCTGAGCAGTTTGTATGTCAGCAGAGTTCAATGAAATTGATTGATGAATGGCTCTACTCTATTGTATTCAATCATTTGTGAGTGAAATACGTTTCATCAAAGAGATAAAATTTGTATTCAAATACATTATTTAAAGGAGTTTTCACTTCAGAATCTGTTTTCCAAAACAGTCGGTAATGTTTCAAAAATTGTTTATTTTTACTTTACTTTCACTTTTTCAATTTGTTCGCACTGATAAATTTTTCATAATGAGTATTCAAATACATTATAATTATAAAGAAGTTTTCACTTCAAAAACAGTATTTCGAAACAGACAGACGGTCTGCTCTAAAGTGGTTTCTTAACTTTTTCAATTTTATTCACTGACATATTCTTCGTATTCATCATCATCATCATCATCGTATAGCGCTATAACCCTGGGTGTCTTGGCTGACTGTACAACCTTTTTCCAGAAGACGCTATCTTCCATCAACCTGTAAACAAAAGGGACGTTCATTTTTCGGAGGTCTGCTCTTATATTGTTCTTCCAACGCATTGTGGGGCGTCCGAGTGGTCTTTTGCCTGTTTTGGTCTCTTTCCATGCCAGTTTCGCCAGTCTTTTGTCATTCATCATTTGCACGTGCCCACCCTAATCGCCTGGATTTGATCTCTTGCACAATGTCGCTATCGTTGTATCTGAGTTTATCTTCATTTGCTTTGGTCATTGTCCACGTTTCGCTTCCATAAGTTATGATAGGTCTGACGATGGTTTTATACAATTTGAATTTTGAGGTCCTTGTTAGATTTTTATAAGGATATTTAGTGCGAAAAGAGAGCAGTTTGCAGACTGGATTCTTCCTTCGATTTCCTCAGCAACGTCGTTGTCAGCTGTAATTGTGGCACCAAGGTACTTGAAGCGTTCTACTCTTTCGAAATTGGAGTTGTTCACTGTTACGTTTTTTCCCAATCTATCTCTTTGTGCCGTTTTATTTATGCACATATAATTCGTCTTCTCTTCGTTGACCTTTAGTCCTACTTCACTTGTTGATCTCTCGGTCTTGTTGAAAATGTCCTTTACCGTTACAACCGAGTCCCTGATGAGGTCGATATCATCTGTGTATGCTAAAAGTAACGTAGGACCTTTCGCTGTTAGTAATTCAGTTTTTGTGTCTGCTGTTCCCACGGCTTTCTCTAGGACGAGGTTGAACAATAGTGTCGATAGGGTATCGCCTTGTTTTAGTCCGGAATCCCTTTTAAAGCTGTTGGATAGGTTATTGTTTACCCGCACTTTAGATAATCCTCCCTCCATACGGATCTTGGTCATCTGGATGAGCTTTTTTGGAATTGTAAATTCCGCCATTGCGTTCCATACCTGGTTTTTCTCTATACCATTATAGGCCTGTCGAAAATCTATGAAGAGGTTGTGCACTGCTCTATTATATTCTTCGTATTCCATATCTAAATACCCAACTCAAAGAATTTTTCACTTCAAAATTATATTCTAACAATTGAACTTATTATTTAGACTTTGTTGACTACATAGCATGACTCGTTTGTAACGACGAAAAGCGTCATGCTATGTATTCAATAAAGTGTGAATCATAAGTTCAATTGTTTGAATATAAGTTTATATTCAATTATAATGTATTTAAATCAAGTAAACGCCAACACTATTAAACAAAAAAAAATTTTAAAAATCACTCACTCTTTTTCGAATGTCTTTAATGACTCAATTTTTCCATTATCAATAACTCTTAATAAACCGAAACGTTTTCCTGGCCATGCTGACTAGTATTCTGAAATTCAATATCTCTTGTCATCCCTAAATACCCATCAATAAATTATTCATATCCCATTGTAGACATAATGTCACCGTCCAAAATAATGAATTTGTAATACAGAACCGAACGTGTTAACGGATTCGCACAAAAATTCCCTGTTTCACATAGCTTCAGATAATCATATATGTATGTAAATTGGCGTAATGAATTGTTTATTGAGCTAACGACAACGACACGTTCGCCATATAGCGAGCCGGTACTGCCAACCGAACGGCGCTGGAATATCAAACCGAATGCGTGTTAATTTAAATCAGATGCTTATCGTTTTGAATAACAGTCAAATCGTGGGCTGGAATACGGAGAATGTCCCTATAGGGCCAGTTGCTGACTCGTCGATTTTCGAAAATGGGGCTGTTTTATGTTAATTGGAAATTATGTGTCTGAAAAATCGTTTACCGGCTCCGAAACGTTGTGTTGAGTTCTGTTTGAATATTTAATTTGAATACAAAACAGGTTATGCATTTCAAAGTATATCTGTTCGATTTACAAATCTGACAATGTTTTAATTTAATTTATAACGGCTTTGACTTGGTGAAAATTTATACTCATTAATTTGAGAGATAATCAAACTTAATATTTCACATATTGGAAAAGGATATAACTGAGACGAAAACAATGACTCCATCAGTTTCTCTGGTAGTTAAGTATATTTAGTATATTAAGTGTTACCAATAAAATATTAAACAATATTGCAACACTATCAGGTTGGGACAATTCTTCAAGGAAATTCGTTAATATGTTATGGAAGATGAGATTATTGCGGTCGTTATTTATGAAATTATTTTGAATGACGCCTATCATCATCGGACCAAGTGAATAATTATATTCCAAAGTCGTTCAATTTTACTGAATTTTTATGTAAACAAGCTCTCAACAGCTATTATTATATGGTACAAGAAATAAAATGATCATTTCTGCAATATTTCATCGTGAAAGATGGCAGAACTTATAAAGTGTATCCATTTCAAATAATATAGAACGATTTCCGCCTTCATCCATTCAGAATTTTGCTTTTCGTTCCAGACCAAAAATAAAACTCAGAATTTTCAAGAAAATTCAAGGCAGCAGTTAACGCCACCTAGGCATGAGGTCTCTCATGCCATTATGACGTGAGATGTCAAACATTCATAAACATTTTCCACAAAATTCCACTTTACGTTTTTCACTATTTTATATTATGTATCATCGAAAACTTATTATGTATTAATAATTAATTACATTGACACAGACACGCTGACGAGTTAAAACTTGAGCTCAACAATAAAAGTGTTAAACTATCGAACCCTAAAGAGACTAATGTTAAGGAACACTGACACACTCAAACACTCAGCTATTGTTTCTACAAATAGTATTATAATTATTTAGTTTTATTATTTATTTATTATTTTAGCTTATTTAGGCAAAGTAATAAAATATTTATGATTTTCATGTTTCAGGCACAATTATAACGATAGAAACTTCAGTTCAAATCAAAATACTGATATAATATAACATAATAATGCCGATAGAAAGGTAATTTTGCTGCATGTTATAGATTCTTCTAAGGACTGCTGAATAATCTAGTATACCTTTTATATCTTTATAGAGTTTTGAAAAATGGGTGTTAATGTGATGTCAAAATTTCATATCACTGTACGATTTATCCTATTGGCATCATATTGAGTATTCTATATAATCACTACAGGTTATTAGCATTTTGCTCATTGATGAGGCCGATACTTGGAGAAAATTAATATCCATAATAAGACAAAATGTGTTTCAGGTATTAAAACATATATCAAACTGATATCATACTAGTGTTCTCAACTCATATTCCTCCTCCGTGAAATATTCAGCTAGAGATATGTGATAAATCCTGGGTGTTATCGCCCATTAAGTGCTGTTACAACATTACCTCCATAAAATAACAATAATTTAGTGATACTAAATTAAAATTAAAACACTTGGATTAAGTTTCACTGAATATATTAACAATTCTACTTATTTCACGTGGTTAGATTATACAACTGAGTAATCATTGATTACTGAGATAAAAAAAGTTCAAATTTAAGTCTTATTGAACTGCAAGACCGCAATAGTCTTGCAGCTCAGTTTTGTTCTTGCGTAAGTCTTGCACGGTGAGTCTTGATCTTGTTTTTACATTAAATTAGGCGGTCTTTGTCTTGGTCTCGCAAGAATGCAAAAATGCAAGACCAAGACTGCGGGACTTTTTGGGCAACACTTAACAAACACATTAATGACTGAATTTCAGTCATTGATTTAATCAATGACTGAATTCAAAAACTGAAAGAAATAATATTATTGGATAATATTGTTGTACACTCTTGATGAGGGGCTGACCTCCCGAAACATATGTAGAGTCGTTAATATACTACTCAGAGAAACTTAAGACGAGTGTTTTAATTTTAATTCAATATTATTTATCATAATTTTCAATCAAGTGTTAAGCGAACCTACTAGTCATTTGATAGTTTACTAAGTCAGAAGATGAAATTTTGGATGATGAAATAAAGAACGGGCTTCTGAGTTTATTTCAAAACATCCCAGAAAAAAATGAACGATCAGGTAATCGGTGGATAATCAATCCATTTATTCGTAATTATTTTAAAATCTTTTTGTTTTAGTGTGATACCTCAATAATTACTTTGAGAAAAAATTACAGTCGATTTAGAGGAAAAGGTTTTGGTTAAGTTTTGCTTAATTAGAAATGAGTGTTTCACTTAAATCTAGATTCAGGTGTCATTTTAAGGAAAAATCAGTGAATTTTTTGATTGATTTTTCTAGTGTTAAGTTTTCGTTTTTTTGTTAATACAATAGAAGTGAAATATTAGCCTTGTTGGATTCCTATGGACTATGTGTAATCTTAAATGTAGGCCAATTACTTCTTACTTATTAATATTATTCACTTCAGTTTAGGAAACAGAAATTATTGAGCTATCCTCAGATGTAGGATTTGTACCTAATTTCATTTCAATAGATATATCAGTTGTGGATGAAGACTGTAACTAAAGATGTACATTTAACCAAAGATGTAACCATTATTATTGTAACTGGCTACACGTTTAGGATTGACAGTTCAGTCAGCAATAGAGACCTGTAGCAATACTATTCTTACTAATTTCACTTTTCTTCAATATAATGAATTATTTTTCGCCTGCGTTATGCATACCTACGCTATTATTCTTCGGATTCATTGTTGTTTCTGCTAATGTACCATTAAAAACAAAATTATTATGTCAGCAATATTACAAATTTTCTGAAGTTGCAGTTGCGTTTTGGTTTCGTTTGAAATATTTTGAGCAAGTTGAATGTACATATACGAGTTGTGAGAAATGAAATGCTTCAAAAATTTTTTTGTCTCCATTTGAAAAATTGTGTTGAGGAATGGAATATCAAAATTACCGGTCCACGAGAATGTACCGAAATATTTCACCAGTCCTTGATGTAAATTCAGTTTAGAAACGCCACTAAATGATACACTTGGTGTATACTATCCTCAGTCTACACTACATCATCTAATATGCCAATGTGTTCGTGGTTCAATTTATATGTTCTAACAATATATTGTAAAAGTCACCTAATTTTGTTTCATAAAGATCTATTGATTACTCAGCCTGTTTCATTTACAATAGGTTCGTTATTGGATTTTCTTCAAATATCGGTCTCATCAATCATTATTATTTCAAATCAAATTATAAAGTACTAGGTTTCAAACCCTGTGGTATTTTGAGCTATAACAATAATGTGAAAATTTTCTGAACTTTCGATGTATCAATTCTACATCAATGCGCTGAATCATTTTCTACAATGTCAGTTGTAGATTTATCCAAACAGTTTATCTTGGAAATTCTCGAATAATTACTTCAATTGCTTTTTCGTCTATTCACTGCCATAGATAAACTATTTATCATCTCTCATATTTTGTACGTGCCACAAAAAAAAAAATTGCTTCAATAAATTTGAAGCAATGATTTCAGTAAATTTGAAGCTTCGGAAAGCTTGATTGCTATCCATTGAAATCCTTTCTGAGAATAAAATATTTCAATATTTCGTATCGAATCAAGTAAAAAAAGTCTCTAGGAGACCCTCGTCATCAGTAGTGGAATAGCGTAATCGTAATTTTGCATTAGAAAGAGGTTGAGTTACAATCATTTCTAGTATTTGAGGCAGTAACTATGGTAAAGTTTCAAGGCAAGTATGTCTTGATTAATGGGACTAATGCAAATGAAATGTCAGTAACTATGGTAAAGTTTCAAGGCAAGTATGTCTTGATTATGGGACTAATGCAAATGAAATGTCATTACTTCCTGTACTTTGCCCATAACATCTGGTGTTCCTCAGGGGTCAATTTTGGGTCAATTGTTATTCATCATCTATACAGCTTCGATTACGTAAGTATTGTAAAATTCAGACTTTTTCGAATGACACGCAAGTATTTCTTTCTTTCAATCCTGACTCAATTATTGCGGCAACATCTTTCATCAATGAGGATCTGAAGAGCATCGCGTGTTATTCAAAGAGACATAATTTGAAGATAAATCCATCAAAGTGTAAAATCTCATTAAATGCATCAAAGTCAATAAGGGCAGATATCACGAATAACCTAGATATTGTGTTGAGTGGTGAGAGAATACCTGTAGTGTCAACGCAAGAAACTTGGGACTGACTTTTGACAAGGATTTGCGCTTTCGTAACTATGTGATGTGATGCAGTTAGTCAAAAAAACTTTTGCACCTTGAAAGTCCTATATGTCAACATAACCATATTGAACTTTAAACTTTCGTAAGAAACTGGTTGAAACGTTAGTGTTGTCAAGTTTGAACTATGGTTTACGAAATAATCTATCTTTGCCTGGACCATCTCCTCGAATGCGGCTTCAGAGGATTCAGAACGCGTGTTGCAGGTTTATATTCCGCTTGAGGAAGTATGATAGAGTATCGAATAGAATTCATCAGCTTCGATGGCTAAAAATTGAGAATCTCTACAAACTACGTATCTGTTCGTTGGTATATACTATCTTGCTGATTCGACGGTCTGCTTATCTCCTCGAAAAGTTGATATACAGAGGGAACTTGCATGACGTGGCTATAAGGAATGTAAAACTTCTGAATTGTCCAAGGTTTCGTTTGGAATTATTTAAGTGTTAGTTTACCTACAATGCGGTAACATATTATAATGAGATTAAATCAGAATGGAAAGGTTTTCAAATCATCAAATTCAAGAAGAATAGTAGGGAGCGCCTTGCCTCAGAACCAGAAATGAGTATCAATCCGGTTGGTTGTTTTTTGATGTATAGTTCATCTTTCTTCTTTCCTGTTTTTATAGTGTAATTTCATATTATTCATATATTGTTGGTATATCTTGCACCTTGTTAAATTGTGTTGTTGTTTATCTCATTACAGATATATGCATAGGTTAAGTAGGAGTAACGTAAGCTAGACTTGTTTGTTTTTATTGATGTAAAGTTATATATCTTTATTTTTTCTTTTCTGTTTTTATGGTGTAATTCCCATATTATTCTTATATACATATCTGCATTTTGTTTAATTGTGTTGTTCATTACAGATATATTCATAGGGTTGAGTAAGGGTAGCGTAAGCTAGACTTCGCCCTGAAAAATTATTGTAGAAATTGTACGTTCAATGAAGTCATTTATTATTATTATTATTATAAACGTCAAGCATATTGAATTTATATTGACAAATATTTGTATCACTATTTTGTCTACGGATTGATAAAAATAAAGGCAATTCTGATGGCATTGATGACCTACATTTTTGAGTTACTATTTATTACTTTCATTCTCTTCTCTGAAGAGGTCATATTTGACCCATCCAATAAAACGTTCAAACCCTCCCTATAAATGGCAGCTGTCGCTTTAGGGGTGAAGATCAAATCGACATAGCCAGAAATGTTCATCCATCCAAATCCATCGATATTTCATTATTTCACACCGAACTGTTGGAAAAACTGCGTTATATTTCATTGTGGCAGACCTTCGGGCGTTTTTTCATAAAAGTGGCTGTCGAAGAAATGCCCAACTTAATGGATAGACTTAGAAAGAACACGTAATAAGTTCGAAAAAGGATAAATGCCTTCAAAGTACGTGCCTAAAAGTTTCCGTTCGTAGGGGAACTAAACTTTTCCATTCGTCATTCTAGTTGAACGACATTTTGCTCTACCAACTATCAGGGGCGGATTTTCAAGTGGAAAACTATTCTGTCTCAAAGATTTACTGAATGTTTTGAGTATTTCAAGGATTTTAACCAAACAACAAGTTAGGTAAGTTGTTGTTTGTTCTCATTTAATTCGTTTATATGTTATGAAAGATGAGATTTTTGAGGTCCTAATTTGTAATATCATTATGAACGATGCCTATCTTCATCGGACCAAGGATTCCAAACTCCTTCAATTTTACTGAATATTTATGTGAACAAAATTTCATTTCTGCAATATTTCATCATGAAGGATGGCAGAACTGATAAAGTGCGTCCATTTCAAAGATTATATCGATTCCAGCCTTCATCCCTTCAGCATTTTACTTCTCATCCCAGACCGGAAATAAAGCTTAGAATTTTCAAAAATTTCAAGGCAGTAGTTAGCTCCACCTACGCATGTGGTCTCTCATCGCAATATGACGTGATCTGTCAAACATTCATTAGAATTTTCATTCATTAAATAATAAATACATTGACAAAGAAACGTTGACGAGTTAAAACTTGAGCTCAACAAGAAAAGTGTTAAACTATCTAACCCTAAAGAGACTGATGTTAAGGAACACTAACACACTCAAACACTCAGCTACTGTTTCTACAAATATTATTATTATTTAGTTTTATTATTCATTTATTATTTCAGTTTATTTAGGCCAAGTAATAAAATATTTATGATTTTCATGTTTCAGGCTCAACTATAACGATAGAAACTTTAGTCTAAATCAAAATACTGATATAATATAATATAATAATGCCGATAGAAAGGTAATTTTGCAGCATGTTATAGATTCTTCTAAGGACTGCTGAATAATCTGGCAAACATTTTATATCTTTACAGAGTTTTGAAAAATGGGTGTTAATGTGATGTCAAAATTTCATATCACTGTACGATTTATCCTATTGGCATCGTATTGAGTATTCCATATAATCACTACAGGTTATTAGCATTTTGCTGATTGATGAGGCCGATACTTGGAGAAAATTAATATCCATAATAAAACAAAATTTATAATTTTCTCATAATTTAATAAATACGCATGACCCGTTTCGAAGTACTAATCCTTTATCAAATCCTGAATTAACAATGTCAATTCTACAATTTATTGTTAATTCAGCATTTGATAAAGAAGTAGTACTTCGAAACGCGTACTTCAAGAAAGAAAGATCAATCTAGAACTGTAAGTTCGGGACTTGCGCATTCACGATAGGTTGGCAACTTTTGACTTTTGACTTTTTTTGACTTGCGCATTCACGATAGTTTTGGTATACGGCATATTATTCGATGAGAACAACCGTGATTTGAAAATTCCCTAAACTAGTTCTAAAATCGTTATAGGGTCGAAATAATTTCGAACCAGTTCATAACCGAACATGCGTATTAAATCAATCCCGAATCAATTATGAATTAGTTCTGAATCGGTTAAGAATCCTTACCGCGAACAAATCTAATTAGTTTATTTGAGATTATTTATTGTAAAAAAATTGATTTAATCCACATATAGTGTGGCCAAATAAACATTATTATTATTATTATTACATCATATGAAAATGATCCACTCATATTGGAATATGTATTGGTATATTGGAATTCAAAAAACGAAAATTCTCTTCTTCTCCTCTGCATTTTGCACCCCGGTGCGTTTGTCAAACCACGCCCCCGCGTCATTATTCCTTTGTTCGTGAATTTATGGCCACTTTAAAACGCATTTCTATCATTCGGCATTTCGGAGCGGCTTACATCTTGATTGTGGAGGCGAGTATTGGAAAGTTTACCTCGTAAATTCGGAGGTGTATGGCGAAACGAGATTTTTCGAGCCGTGGATTCGAATAAAATGAACAACTCGCTACTGGGACAATTTAAGGGAATAATATTTCATTTCCCCAGGGAGTATTTCCGTCGGAATTTTCTTTTCCTCTAGAAGAACGTTTTCTTCTCGGTTTCCAGTTTGCATAATTTCGCAAACTTGCCACAGAGGCACTGCATGAATTATCTGTTCAAATAAAGTCAGTCTCCCGCGAAATGAATGAGGGTGGCTCTGAAAAACTGACTCTCATTCCCAGTCAAATATTGTCGCAAGAGTTGTTGATATGGAGTTGATTGCTAAGTACAATGCTTCTATCGGCGAAAAACAAGAGACGATCCGATCTTCCCACGTTCATAGTCAAAAAACATTCAAAAAGACTTTTTAGGATAATATCGATTGCCATGTCAATGGCATGGGATATTACTTCAACCAGACCACCATGACTAGGATATGTCATCACAACTATAACTAGAAGATGATTGTCACAGACTGTAATCACAGTGGAAATTTAGTGATTGTAAATATAGTTAAAATCAAATTGCTCATTTTTCACCATAATAAATGACATGAAATTCTGTGCATTCAAATTTTCTAACGATGGATAATGATTGAATAGAATCTGGTTCATGTAAATGTGAATGTCCAATGGAAAATGTTTGACAGTTACTTTATGAGATTTACGTTACATTATTTCAATAGTTTCATAATTCCATTTGTGGTGAAACCAAGAAATCTCAAAAATAATTGATTTTCAAGGAATGCTATTCGAATTAGAGGTGACAAGAAACTACCAGTTATGTTACCCTTCACCCAGTTCTTTTTTCAAGATTTGGTGTTACTCAATTACAGAACACTTTTATATTTTTCGGAAAATCGAATCTAGGGAATAAATGTCATGGCAGAAATAACCATTAATAAGGACGATGCTCCCACTCCCGATTGAGGGATAACTTTGCAGAATATCGAATCTAATACAGATGAAGAACAAGGAACTTCACAAATAGGTATGTCACATCCATGACCAAACCATGCAAAGTTACTTCGACTTAGGCATCATTCCTCACACTCTGATTTCGTGAATTTCTTTGCAAATGACTAATCTTCTCATTTATTTATTTATTTATTTATTTATTTTTTATTCATTTGACATACACTGTTCAACCGGGCAGGTCCCAATTACGACAACAGGAAAGTCAACAGATACTAAAAACAAAATTGGTAGTGCAAAAGCTCAAAAGTTTAAATTTTGTACTTTCGAATTCAAAAGTTCAATTTTGAAAAAAGGAGTTTGTTATATGAAGTCTCAACTGACAAAATGGAATACAATTATAGGAATAAAGAAAAACTCAACTTTGACCAAACTTATACATACGTATACACATGAACACACATATATATACATTCACATATACACACATACAAGTAAATGCGAGAATATGAATCCTGTACGTGAATACCCATAAATGATTGTTCTAGCAGGGATTTTGAATATCAAGGAAGTTTGCCATAATATCAGTAACAGAACAGTTGAAAATATCCACCTTGGCTCTTAAATTATTAAACAGTTCACACATCGTGTGCAATGGAGAAAATTTTAGAACATTCGTTCTATCTGCTAAAGCTAGAACGTGAATTCGCTTCTGGAAAAACTCTTGAAACAATAGAATTAAACTTTTCCAAAAATTCCCGACATTTCACTTCATTGTTAATTATTTTAGGCAAGAAGATTATTTCCTTCGCGCATTGAGTGTGTCAACATTATGTTCACTTGTATGTGTTTCATATTGTATGCCTATAGGTGGATATATTTCATCAATTCTGAAGCTCAAAAGTTTCAGGATCTCTTGTTGAATCCCAGTTGATTAATATGTAACTGATAACCAGGATTTCATACTGTTGATCCGTATTCAAGTTTAGATCATACGAAAGCCCAATACAATGTTTTCAGAGTTGATATATTGCTAAATTTTTTACCAATGCGAATAATGAAACCAAATACTCTACATGGAAGGAAGAGATATCTTCAAAATAATCACATATTTTGAATGCGAATGAATAGAAGTTGAATATTGCAAAGACAGAAGCATTATATGAACAACTAGGTAAAAAATGATGAATTTTAATATGGGTAAAATCAATATCGATGTAGATAATCAAAATATAGAAATGATAAATTGAACACACTGAATATATTTAAAACTCTACATATGTTTCGAGTGGTTAACCCATTATCAACAGTATACACTATTACTGTACTGGAGTAATATTTATACTCTTGATAATGTTGTTTTCACAACAGCTGAAAATTCATTCAATAAGTAAAGAAAAAAAATTGTCCGTTTAGACAGTTATATTAATTGATTTTTTCAATGCTCCTAAGCCACATGTTCGAGTCTTAAAACAAGGTTTTTAAGATGTTGGTCTTTTATGGATAATATTCCATATTCTGCTATAATGAATTCATGATGACAAAGTTGCAGACTAATAATATAAAATGAAAATTAAATTCCAAAAACTTAGCTCAAAGTGTTTATAATCCATTTTCCTCATTATATCTTCTCCTTTCTTCGTGTTACCGATGTTTGTGCGTAGTCTTTTGAATGAAACTGAATTTGAAGAAAACGTATTTTCAAATATAATCATTTACTTGAATAACTACAGCAATTCACTTTTCAATTAAACAATTGTGAAAGGGCCTTAATTTTGTAGACAAATACTCGAAAAAAATCAGCAGATATTCCAGAAAAAAAACGTGCTTTTTTGATTCTCTTTTCTTCCTAGACTTAAATTGATCGAAAAACAAATCTCATTAATCATTCCGGTTTGAATCAGACCTTAGTAAGCGAATATTTTGTTCAGAATGGCGAGTCAATTAAATTTTGCAAAATTTCATACAGAAACGTCAAGGCGAACAGTTCACTTATTAATACCAATACTTCAATAATAAGACTATTGTTGAGGTTCAGAGAGGCTGAAGCCTCAAAAAAGATAGTGCCCATTACATCGAAAGTAAATAGATTTGAAATACTTTCTCTGAACTTCTTGCAAGTCGAAGATAGAGTGTACAAGGTAGAACAAATGATAGAGGATCTCTTTATTTTTATGCAAATGAACTTTACTGCAAATAAAAGAGTAATAAAGCGTTTTCATCGTACAAATCAGCTCCATCAAAGCTGCTCGAATTACTGGCAGAATAACGCAATGAGCTGAAGGCAGAAGCCGTGATCTCCAGGAGTTTGACCTTACAATGTATTTCCGTGGTGGAATGGATTAAACTTTAGAGAAAATGATGAAATTTCACGTTTATTGATATTTAGTTCCAATCTGTTGTTGGCACACCACAAATTAACAGCTTCTTAGAAAACCGGTGATATGAAACAATCATGACGATCCTAAGAATCAATATTTTCGAATCATTTTCAAATTCAAAGTTTCAAATCGACAGTTGACCAAAAATGTTTTATTCAGGTCGAATAGTATAAAATTTCACTCAAATACTGTGATAATCCAACTTCGGATGTTGAATGCGGTTATATTTGTTGATTCAATAAGCCACTGTGTACTTTATTTGTTAATTGACTTAAGTAATATGGAACTTTAAGAATGTTTTTCTGTAGAGATGATGCAGCGTCAGTATATAATGCTATCAAGTTTTATGAACTGAAATTGAATGATAACTTTCTGAACAGTATTTGAAATTATTCATGAATTTGACTCCATAATAAGTCATTATAGGAATATTTCAATTCAATACGCCTCAGTATTCTTTATTCGTAACACCACAACCTACCATAGAAGTGCGCATAAACGCACTAATCGTTGTAATATCGTACAATCGCGTCGCATTAAAGCCCAGTAGCTTAATTCGAAAAGCAGGCCACGTCTCTTTCACATCTTCACTCGTGTCTCGCATCCTGATTATAATTGGTACCGACAAATCAACGGAATTCGCCTCAGCCAATTCCCGACGTAATAATCGTGAATTATTGAGCTATATTGGATTCGGTATTGCACCTGAATGAAAACCTATTCAATTTATTCCCCATATCCCTGAGGTCCTGGATTATGATCCTGGAGATGAGAGAAGTTCGCAGCTTCACAGATACTAAATTGGATGATGGAATTCCAAATATTATGGAGCGTTACTGTGACTAGCCTACTCGCCAATCTTGGAACATATACTGTACACGTAGTAAGATGAATTATCAAAAATTTTAGTCGTCTGTTAGAACAATGCACAATACATCTTCAGTCACATAAAAATATACAAGGACATTCATTCGAAAAAATAGATTTGAACAGAAGGATGTCATAGTTGAGCTCTCTCCATTTACATTTACGATATGTTGTCTCCAACATCCTTCAAGATATAATGTTAGAGAATATTGAAATCGATGTCACACTTCAAGCACAAATGAGGGGTTTCTTCGTTCCAAGAACTGAAATCAGTCAACAGCTTCAATCTTCAAGAAATCGAAATTTTTTGAATCAGAATTGTTAGATTAAATTTCAATTTTATTTCAATTTTGGTTGACTAAAAAAGATATAATGCCCGAAGAACAATAATAAACAAAATAACCATCGCTATTCTTGAAAGAAGAAATGAAAATATTATGGATAGATCCCTCAAATTAAATTTTTGATGAAAGATTCAAGAAATACGCACAGTTCTCTTGAAAAATGATTATTCATCTAACTTGATACAAAATGCCATTAAACACACTTTCATACTTCACAATCAAATGAAAAATAAATTTGATGAAAATAAATTATTTCCTTTGTATTTCACTCCAACTTCGAGCACTGAATTGAGGAAATATTGAACAACCTCATTTCGTAATACAAGTAATATCAGCAAGTTCAACAAATTTATACAAAATTAGGACCCAAAAAATTTACTTCAAAAAAACTCGCATGGTTTGAAATATTTCGTGTATATATTAAATCGTAAATACTAAGACTTTCAGTCGAAATATCGAAATATTTCATATAAAACATTCAGGGAGCTGTCTACGCAAATGTTGTCAACGAAAACAAACCTATCACTTTCGAGAGTGAATATTAAGTGCGCTTCGGAAAATCAATGACTTGTTGAATGATAATAGGATAAAATTGTTTCATCATAATTATGAATCCTCAGTCCTTATTCCATCAATCAATCAAGAATCGATTATTATCATCAACGGGACTATTCTTACACAATGCAGTGAAATATCTGTTGTCTTCGAATGAAATGACTACAAAGCCTCTACATACTCCTACTAATGGTGTCATGAGTAGGAATCTAGAATGCTAAGGAGGATTTATAAGTCTTTTCTCGGACAGAGAGACTCACGTGAATGAGTTCATAACTCATAGTTCACTAACTGATGTTCTCCTCATTCGAATCAGGTCCTGGGGGTGTTTTGAAAGTCATTGATTTTCGATTGATTAATTAAATATTGACTGATGATAAAACTGATGATGAAAGTTTCTTCAGAGACTAATGTTGGTGCGATATATTTCGATCACTTTTGGTTATTGTGAATAGGTACTTGAAGAGTTCCCTACATGTAGAAGCCTTATTTTGTAGCTGTGTTTCCATTTTCCATGATTATTTTGAATATTCACAAAATGAGAGCTAATCAAGAGAGTGAAAAAAAGATCTTATAATCAAGTGATGAAGCTGATTCATCTATATTAGGCAGAGTCCCTATGGAACGATGTAATTTTGAACGTAAAATTTCAAGAGACAGAATTCTTCCCATCAACCTATCCATGTATTTCTATCATTACTTTGTTATTATTTTTTATTTTGAGATTTTGTCACAGATGGATACTTACCTTACCCCAGAAATATAGAAAAATTTGAAGAGCCAATTCATATGTTTGTTTGTTAATGTCAATTATTAGTTATTATGTCAATATCAGTGAATTTTTCATTCCAAAGTTTCAAGAGAATTACAATTTGTAGTCAAATCTTAACAGAAAATGAGTTTTTCTTCAATTTTTCGTTATTTAATACTCAGCAAAATAACTTTTAGTTCATATTGGGAGACAAAAATTTCTCTTGGTATATAAAGAAGAACCAGAAATTGTTTGATACGTAGTGGAAATAATTCGAATTACATGGTCGATTTAGTTCCAATACCATCAAATTCAATTTGATTAGGAAATAAATCATCCGTGAAGCATAAATATTTTGACAAGTAATACGTCAAGACTGATGACAATCGTCTTTATCCATTTTCAAATCAAGGTGTGTTATTCTCAAGTTACACATGCCTTAGTTGTAAAGTTAACCATCTAATTTATGGATAATTATGATTTTGACTATAACAAGATGTTTTGAATTCAAAAATCTTCAATAAACCGACATCATCGATGTTGTTGATACAATCTCTGGAATCGAATGTAATAATTTACAGTTGAAAACGTTCAGAATTTAGAAGGACTCTTATAACTCATGCGAACATATACATAATTGATATCTTTGGATATCATTTGGTTGAACACATTATTGTATAATGTTGAAGCATTACGTAAAATCTGTTGATCGAATAATATTTCATCTCACATTAGATTTTACTATCATAAAGGACGATATGTGAAAAATAAGTTTTTCGAATTTAGAAATTAAAAAAGCCCACGTTTTTGAGGAATACATAAATTTATATAAAGATTCGTATATGGAAAAATATAATTTTCTATATTATATGCTGCTTAATAATGCTTGTTTCATTGTTACTGCCTGTTGCTTATGTATAATTTTCTCAAAATTGTTTGCGAAAACATGCGTTTTCAATTGAAAAATCTTCATTTCAGTTAACGTTTCATAAAAGTTTATCAAATGCAATGTCAAGAGCATCAACTTTCTATTCTGGGTTTCAGCGAAGAATAATAAAGAAAATTAATGAAGAAATGGAATTAATATTCCTCTGATCATGTTTCAGTTTATTCGCAATTGTATGTAAAATCCTACTTATCCTAATCTTGACATAATATGTTAGTTATTCTTTCCATATTCCTTGAAAATTGTCAACTTCAATTAACAAGTTTTTGATGTTTCTTTTCCAACAATGGTAAGTGTTCAATAAAGAATGTATCTTGTGGGGCGCTATGGCACTTCCGTAAGAGTAGCAAACTCGTAGAATCTATGAAAAATATCAGCTTGTATAACTTACAATAGAATTTATTCGAAAACTTATTGAAGCAGTTCTATGAGGAAGAATAACTTAATGTGAAAACAAACAAAAGAGAAGCATAGAGAGAATGGAGAAATCCACGCTACGTATTCAGTAAAGAAAGATTCCAATTTGGGTTCACAATAAAGTCTAGCTTCAGTAACGAAGGATTCCAATTTGGGTACACAATAAAGTCTTGCTCCGTTGGAGAAATACTCCAATTTGTGCTCACAATAAAGTCTAGCTTCATAAAGGATGATTCCAATCTGGATTCAAAATAAAGTGTAGCTTCATTAAAGAAAGATTCCAATTTGGGTTCACAATAGAGTCTAACTTCAGTAACGAAGGATTCCAATTTGGGTACACAATAAAGTCTTGCTCCGTTGGAGAAATACTCCAATTTGTGCCCACAATAAAGTCTAGCTTCATAAAGGATGATTCCAATCTGGATTCAAAATAAAGTGTAGCTTCATTGAAGAAAGATTCCAATTTCGGTTCACAACAGAGTCTAACTTCAGTAATGAAAGATTCCAATTTGAGTACACAATAAAGTCTAGCTTCAGTAAAAAATATTCCAATTTGTGTCCACAATAAAGTCAAGCTTCAGTAAAGGGAGATTCCAATCTGGGTTCACAACAAAGTACAGCTTCATTGAAAAAAATTTCCAATTTGGGTTCACAATAAAGTCTAGCTTCAGTAAGAACGATTCCAATTTGTGTCCACAATAAAGTCAAGCTTCAGTAAAAAAGATTACAATTTGTGTCCACAATGAAGTCAAGCTTCAGTAAAGGAAGATTCCAATCTGGGTTCACAATAAAGTGCAGATTCATTGAAAAAAACTCCAATTTGGGTTCACAATAAAGTCTAGCTTCAGTAAAAAGATTTCAATTTGTGTCCATAATAAAGTCAAGCTTCAGTAAAGGAAGATTCCAATCTGGGTTCACAATGAAGTACAGCTTCATTGAAAAAAACTCCAATTTGGGTTCAAAATAAAGTCTAGCCAAAGTAAAAAGATTCCAATTTGTGTCCATAATAAAGTCAAGCTTCAGTAAAGGAAGATTCTAATCTGAGTTCACAATAAAGTGCAGCTTCATCGAAAAAAAACTCCAATTTGGGTTCACAATAAAGTCTAGTAGAAATAGATTTTACCAGAACCCATTTTCAGAAAATACTCAAGGCAAACAAAACTAAACATTTTCTCACCATTGAATAGAATGCATCATGAATAAAGTTCTAAATCTATGTTAATCATCAGAAAAAACAATTTGAATGACTCCTTCTTACGTAACAATGTATTCGATAATAATAATTTTATGTTCGATAAATCAACATTCAGGACCTGGTTTTTTCAACCAGGAATATTTTAAATAAAAAAATACCGCATTTTCCAGTGAAATATACTTTTTGTGTACATTTCTGTTTACTACGCCACTGTTTTCAATTTCAGTTTTCTGTCGTCAAAGCCAGGAATAACGCAATAAATATGTATCCCGGCAGATGCAAGTGCAGAGCTAGGTTTCCATGGGAAAAGAGACGTTTGAACATCTTACTAAGTGCAATATGATGGGTAATTTATTACCAAGGCATCTTCACCGTCGAGATACGTCTGTACTCCTCTTATCGGTTGGTAACATTGTATGTTTCTACAAGTGAATTGCAAAGTTTCTGGGTGTCGTTGAGTTTCAAGGTCATCAATTCCTATCTTGAATTTCATCAGGAAAGATTGCAATGAGCAGAATGATATACAATTTTTAATTTGCGTTTAATTTTTGATCGGAGATTTTAATTCACATTGGCTAAAGCCATTACAACGTTCAAAATATTTCAATGTATAACTGACTACATTCTACTCTCTCATAGCCATGATCATGTGTTCCCAGAGAACTGAAACTTCACGTAAAAATTTTTCAATTTCTCAGAATGAGAAATAGATTTTTTATGATAACTTATTGTACATTACATAAAAAAACAGTTGAATTTCGAAACAAAGGAGGAGGTTTGAAATGGTGAAAAAGTCAATGGTTGATAAATTTTGACTGAAAATCAATGAAATAAATGCAGATTACTGTTTTAGCAGAACTTGGTCCATCTAGCGATGTGCTAGAGCTAGGTCCTTACTTATAGGCAAATCTAAAAAGTGGGAAACAAAATTCTAATATTCCAGTTAATTAATCTGTTATAATCAAAGTAACGTAAAATATGAAAAAGCAATTATGCACAAAAAATTTTCAGAGAATTCT
The DNA here is from genome assembly GCA_030704895.1 of Henosepilachna vigintioctopunctata. Classification (NCBI taxonomy): domain Eukaryota; kingdom Metazoa; phylum Arthropoda; class Insecta; order Coleoptera; family Coccinellidae; genus Henosepilachna; species Henosepilachna vigintioctopunctata. The sequence continues at coordinate 2,783,727 of JARQZJ010000033.1, read as the reverse complement.
AGGATATATTTATATATTTCAATAGATTACGAATCAAACCAGAAAATTGTTGTTGTAATTTTCTCATTCAATGTAGAAAACAGTATGGGCCTTTCGGAAGCATTAGAAGTAATAATTGATGAGGCCGATACTTAATGTAAATCGATAAACATAATGAAACAATTGTTAAGCCAAGATTTTCACATATATTCAAAAGAATACTGCGTGACGCACGTTTCGATGAGATTCACCTTTTTCAAATGCTAAGTACAGACTGATGACATTTCTCGAATACATACAATAGGTAAACTTAAATTATGAATACAGAGATAACAGGTAGAAAGGATCAATTCATACTGAACTACTATATAGGAAACTAAGGTATTTTGAAAAAAGATTGAGAAAGGGGCTTGAGGTATGATCAATTTGGCTGTTCAAAGGGTTGCCAGAATATTTATATTTATTAATTTGAAGTGATTCTAACAAATTGAGCTTCATTCCCTTATTCGCGGTATTCAAAATTTAAAAATTAGAATTGAATATATGATTTTCATTAATCAAATGATTTGAATAATGTGAATCTGTCTTCTGATTATCAAAGCTAGGTTTATGTTCAGAAATTCTTATTTGAAAACTTCTAAACGTTCTACCAATATAAAACTTATCACAACTACCACAGTTGATTTTATATACTCCTGATTTTTTATTTTTGTTGACCTTAGATTTGGTATTTTTTATGTTTTTAAAAGTGTTTGTGAAAAGAAAAACCACAGAATCGAAAATGTATTAGAAAAATCTAATCGAACTCAAATAACTATTCCTAAGAACAAATATAGCAAAACAGTTATCATTCATACATCGTAGGTAAAGAAAGGTCATACTGTTACAGTTGTTGGCAATAGAAAGATAATGGAAACTAGAATTACCACACACAAAAATTATAATAATAATAATAATAATAATAATAATGATAATAATAATAATAATAATAATAATGATAATAATAATGATAATAATAATAATAATAATAATAATAATAATAATAATAATAATAATAATAATAATAATAATAATAATAATAATAATAATAATAATAATAATAATAATAATAATAATAATAATAATAATAATAATAATAATAATAATAATAATAATAATAATAATAATAATAATGATAATCATAAAAAGCTCGAATGTCGATCAAATGATGTCGAACGCTTGGCTCAGGATTGGTGATCTGTTTCCAGAAACTGCAGGATTCAGGTGATTAATACCAACAACTTAAGAAATACATTATGAAAGACCCAACTGTAGTTAACGACAGATGCAGAAAATGTGAGGAAAATACTGAAAACATTCAACATATCACTGGAGGCTGCACATCTCTTGTTCAAAACGACTATACTCATAGGCACAACTAAGTAGCTTGTCCTTGTAGTAGTCCATCAAGCCCTAGCTGTGAAGACCAGACGTTGACAAAAGAGATACCACCTTATTATAAATACAAACCACAGCCGATGCCAGAGAACAGCAATTACAAAATATATTATGATCGAACTATCATCACAGACCGCTCGATACATAATAATAGACCAGACGTAGCTCTTTTGGACAAAATCAGTAAGGAAGCCCAACTGATAGACATAGCGGTACCTAGCACTCACAACTTGATGAACACCATTCAAGAAAAAATCAGGAAATATACGGACCTGAAGTGTAACTTAGTATGTGGGATATATTTAGATGCGGCATACATAAGTCCACTTGCAGTATCAACAACCGGTGTAGTTCCGAAAGTACTACAGGAACACCTTACGAAGCTGAACTTAGACCCGAGGCTGTATATAAAGATTAAAAAAGCTGTGGTGCTGAACACAAGTCACATAGTCAAGAAACTCCTGCAAGGATAAAGTAACCGTCAGATTGTTGAGTTGCTTAGGCTTAGCCCTGCAATTCAACTTCAAAACCAGTGCCGGAGCTGAGAATAACTGGAGAATAACAATAATAATAATAATAATAAAATCTGATCGCATCAAATAAATTCAAACAAAATCATAAATATCCATAACATTTGCGCATTAACATAATCCCAGAGACTTGAATGGAGTCTGTATGACTTGAAATCAAACATTTCGACTCTACGAATTTAGTACTCATCTACCCAATTTCGATTACACTACATACAAGAAACATTTTCATCAACAATATGGTAGAAAACTAACCACCGTGCAATGAAGCATACAATATTTATTTAGTGTTTAAGAAACATTTAAAGCCTTTGTTACATTCATTATCTCACCCTTATCAATATAGCTTGAACAAATTTCTCTTCTACAAAATACGACCCTAAATGCAAGTTTGGCTTTAAGTAGCAATTTCAATATTTATCTTTGAACTTTGTCATCCAGAATCAGAGAAAGGTAGCGCACACTTCTATTTGAATAGCTGAAATATCACGCCGACTATCTGCAAACTCAGACCTTCAGGCAGAGAGTGATTGGCCAAATTTACATGGTCCCCGGATAATCCAGATCGTTACTGATGCAATTTATCTTCCAGACATCCACGCTGCATTTTTATTCCGTTGGAAATCCCCCAGTTTCGGTGAAAATGCAAAGCGACCCATTTTAAATTCCGACTTTCATCGAAATTTCTCTGAAGTGAGGAGGTTTAGTATACGGAGGCACTGTGGAAAACGGTAATTCAATTTCCGAAAGTGAAGATGTGGAGAGGTTGCGGTCATGCTTTCGAAGGCTGAATATATTTTTAGATCTAGAATGAAACAAAAACGAAAGTAAATATCTTTTGTAATGACTTAGTGACGCAACGGATTCTTTAAAACATTCTTGAATCGAAATAGGTTTTCACATATCCCTAAAGCAACGTTTCCCAACATTTTTTATTTGCAATACAATTTTCAATCACAATTCCCATCGCGTTTCACTGAAATCGTAATTTTAATTCCAGTTTTCGCTTATTTCATTTATTTTTTGATACTGAGCTATTTGGTCGACATATTGGAGGGAATTGAATACTTTTTAAATGAAATTAAATTCGAAATTGAATACTAACTACTATAACTCTTTGTAGATAAATAAAATTGTGAACTCGATATGCGAAGGAAAAAATACTTAGAAATGTGAATCAATGTGTCTAAATTCTCAAGTCTGGAGAAAAATATATAGCTTTTTTTTTGGTAACCATTAGAAATTTTCCAGATTTGCCGATAAAAAAATTTAAGAGGTACATTCTTGACGACTAATAATTTGATATTGAGATATTAGTGGATCAGGAACCCATTTCAAAATATCGGTCTTCCTCTTTCAAATGCAGAAAAAGACGTCTTTATAGACTTCACGGCAAATGGTGAAACAAAAAGACACTTAAGTAATAACTCCCTCAAGGTTGAATCATGAGTTTTCTGTACTCTGCAAAGCAACTGAAATCAAAAACATGGTTGTATTGATAAAAATGTTCGGCAATTTGATATTCAGACTTCTTTTAAGAATTGATTCACCATACTATTATTCTTAAGAAAATTATCTTTTCAATATTACAACAGGACGCTTGTATGTTCATCTGTACAATAGATTACAAAATGCATTCGTCATAAACTCCTCTACACATATATGTATGTATATTGATATATCAAACAAAATACTAGAATGAACACTACATTCGAAAAAAATTATCGAAAGATATTCTAGTTGGAGTAACAAAAATCCTTCGAAATTCAATGTTATAGAAAATGTTATATTGGAATCGATGCTATACTTGATGGAACCAAGAAACAACGTTCCACAAGGAGCTCATCAATTGTGTTGTTATGTCCATCATGAAGAAAGCAACGATTCAAACCTTCTTAACAATTTTGAATTTGAAATTGTTAATTTCGATTTCAATTTGATTTCTAGATCTTGCTCGACTAGAGAAAAGATGAACATGCACAAACAAAAAGGAATTTCAAGAGTAACCATCACTATTGTCGAAAAAAACGAATATTAAATGTTTTCGTAGATATATTATTGAAATTAACCTCTTCATGTGTAGACTAATGTCTTAGAAGTCTTAGAGGACTTTGATGTGAAAATTGAAGAAAAAACTATTTCAATGAAAAATGTTTATTCTTGTAATTCAATAAAATATAGAAACAGATTCCAAAAATTTTTTGATACCTTCTTTTCAACTATTTATTACTGGCAATTTTCAATAGTGAATGGAAACATAGAAAGGTAATTGCAAATTGAAGCCGTTTTTTACGATGCAAGTGGCGCAACTGATGAGGCCTTGGCAAAAATAAACAGTTCTTTTTGTACTTCCAACAATATCAATATTCTTCAATATTTATCTTATCTTTTTATATTTATTATTGAGCTTGAAGATGATTTTCAAATGCTGTCAGATGTACTGCATAAAAGAATGATGTTCAAAATTGGAAAAACTATTGATTTGCAAACAAAGAAAATATGAATAATTACATGACATGAATTTCTAATGTTTCGTCAGTTTCATCTGTTTGTATGCAAAATACAATTCCTAGAATCTATTTCATTCTCCAGAACGCAATCCCGAAGAAATTGTATCCTATTTTCGAAACATTGACGAGCTCGAATTTTTATTGTTCGATTTCCCTGCAAAGTTCTCTTCGTTTTAAAGTAAGCATACATATATATATTCTCATTGAAAATCCGCCCATGTGGGATACAAATCGCCTGTCTCGCTCAGTCTCTGGGGAGAGTTTTAAGGAGCAGTTCTATAAATATGCAAATGTACCAAATTTACCCAATGAAAAAACAATATATTCCAATATGGGGATAATATAGACTGCAATTCCGAATATGTTCTGTTCGAGAGGCAATTTCCGGTTTCCAATTCTGGAATATTTATTTTGTCGTAAAATGAAGGACAAGAAAGAGATTTGTTATTCATGAAAGAACGCACAAAAAAGATTTCACTCTAAAGGCATAATCCCGCATCTTCTGTTGCGTGTTCTGATAGAACAGCACATGCATAAAAATCACATGCGTGGTGTGTTGACCTCAAGTTTATTTTCAATTTCGAATATTTCAAATTTATTAGAAAAAGAGGATCATTCCAATCAATGATTTGAAATTCACTTTCAGTTGAAATAACCAGCAGGTCAGGGAAAATTAATTCGTTGAAAATTTATCGAAGGAATGTCCTAGTATGTCCTAAAATATTCAAACTTTCAATGTTCATATCTCTGTTAGAGTTCAATTCGACTCCGTTTTAAAGACTGAATCAATATCTGCCTGTGAAACGATATTTATACCTTCTGGAAATTTTGTTTCAAACAATAATTATAATTTGAGAAGGATTCTGATGAAAATTCTGATGATAGCCAATTAGCTTGAAACATATGTGAACGGCTGTCACAAAAATTTAAGATTAATACCGTAACTTTCTATCTTCTATTTTAATACCTGTATAATCCTTTTCAAATTATATTTATTGTTCGGTATAAAATTTCCAGAAAGTATAAATATCGTTTCACTGGCAGATATTGATTCAGTCTTTAAAACGGAGTCGAATTGAACTCTAACAGAAATATCCAATCATTCAATCCCAAGCCTCAAAGAAGTCGATTCCTCACATAGAATTTTGTGTTTTGTTTTGTGATTTTTCAATTAACATCCAAGTTTGAACATCTAAAACTTGAACTGCACCGTTCTAATGATAGCCAATCAGTATTGAAACATATGTAAACGGCTGTCACAAAAATTTCAGGTTGATACCGTAAGTTTCTCATCTTCTATTTTGATACCTGTATAATCGATATATATATATATATATATATATATATATATATATATATATATATATATATATATATATATATATATATATATATATTGAAATATATATATATATATATATATATATATATATATAAAAATATATATAGGAATATATATATATATATATATATATATATATATATATATATATATATATATATATATATATATATATATATATATATATATATATATATATATATATTTAAGACAAAAATTTCATTTTATTATATATATATATATATATATATATATATATATATATATAAAGTTTTTAGAAAACAGTTTTTTTGATATGCAATAACTAATTGATATTAAAATAAAATTAAAACTAATATTATATAAAAATATTATTAATAAATAAAATTGTTATAAAACTTTCAACAAAAATAAAGTTTTTCATATCAAAAAAAGCCTGTTATTGCTAAAAACTTTCGAAATAAAATATCTTAAACAGGCAATAAATCAATTTCATGAATTATATATACATGTTTCATTTTTTATTATTCTACAAGGAAAAATTTTGTTTTCAATTAGGAATATGAATATAAATGGAGCACAAAGTATTCTCTGTTTAACTGACTTAGTTCTAAGCGCTTTAACATACTTCCGAACGGAGTATATCTCTTATATTTCAAAATTGTTATATGTAATTATAATATATTTTTTTATTTTATGATACATGTTTTATTTCAGCAATTTTTGTAGCTGCTGGGGTTTTTCTCTGCTGACCTAATTATTTACTTATATGACACCTTTATATATATATATATATATATATATATATATATATATATATATATATATATATATATATATAAATGAAATTTTTGAAGCTTTGGCACTGAATGAAAAATTTAAGAAAATGAACACTAGAACATTCATTCGAAAAATTGAAATTAACCAAAATAATGTTATAGTAGAGCTAGATATGTGAATATGTACGATGTGATGACCCCATAATCCTTCAAGGGATAAATGTTAGAGAGATATTTAAATCGATGTCACACCTGATGGAAATGTGAGACATATGTTTCTTTCTGCAATGAACTCGTCAGTCGCACCACGTCCATCGAAGTGAGGCAACGATTTCAACCCCCAAGCATCTTCTTATGACTCCAAGTGGAATACCGTAAAGTAATAAATACTTCACAATTCCATCTATAGGAATCAGTAGAAAACATCTCTCAGGTCATAGACACACAAAGCATCGAACGTTCACAACTCTTCTATACCCGTAGGTATCTACTAAATTGCAATGTCTATTTGACAAATGTAATCATATGATGTTTTCAAATGTCAGTAGGTAGAGTTAGTAGTACGCTAGTGATAGTTTCTGTATTTCAGGGGCCTATTCGACTATATTTTAAAGAAAATTAAGTTTTTGTGCTCATGGCGCTGAATTAACTCTTCAAGAAAATTAACACTAGGGCATTCAATTGAAAAATTCAAAGTAACAAGAGATGTTTTCTACTGATTCCTATAGATGGAATTGTGAAGTATTCATTACTTGACGGTATTCCACTTAGAGTCATGAGAAGATGCTTGAGGATTGAAATCGTTGCCTCATTTCGATGGACGTCGTGCGACCGACGAGTTCTTGCAGAACGAAACATATGTCTTGCACTTCCATCAGGTGTGGCATCGATTTCAATATTTCTCTAACATTTATTCCTTGAAGAATTTTGGAGGCATCACATCGTACCTATTTACATATATAAGCTTTATTCCTTTGTGTTCATTTTCTTGAATATTTCTTATATTTCTAAGTTTTTCTTATTCTTATCCATAGTTCTTGTAGGATAATTAAATCAGTCTTCAGAACAGTAAATATATGATTTTGAACAATTAAATAACAATTATTATCAGTAAAAATATTTATATTTTCATTGAAATATACCTGCAAAAGCCACTAGTACCATTGTATGCGAAAGTTGATGAATTTAAATTCTCGGTTAGAGAAATCATTTAAAGCCTCCTCCTTTTCGATCGCTATGATTTTATAAGCAAAAATTTGTCAAAAAAGTAAGATTCTTAGTAGAATTAGAAAGGATTTGTCTGAGTATTCTAGGAGAACAATATAGTGTCTACATTGGTACAACTTCATTTCAACTATTGTTTAACAATTTCATTTTTATTGAATAAAGCTTATTTTTATGGTTTGAGGTAAACACAATGTATGAGAACTAGTGTTGTTTTCTAATGTTGAATGTTCCAGGTTTTCTGAGTGTAAGACAAAATATTGTGCCCAATACGGTAACATTTCTATACATGGTTATACATGGAAATTTGCCGAAACATATGTTGAAGGGAAGTTTTAACTCTTAAAAGACAAACATAATTATGAGACAAGACAAGAATTCGATGGTGATTCCAACGATTTCTGCAGAAACATAGTGTGAAAAAATCATGAGAGCAAAGATTCTTTACAAACGTCTCATTATTCAGTAGTTCTCATGCAGAAATAAGAGACAAAATTCGATTGAAAGTGTACAAAGACAAATGCGTTAGTTTTGTTGAATGCAATTAATTTCAGTTGATGCATGAGGATTTATGTGAAAGATCTATGAAAATGTAAGAATTAAATGCAAGGATTCATGCTGAATGTCTTTTATATCCGGTATTATTGCGATTATTTCAGCACTGTGAACAGCAGCTTTTTCCCGGCGAGCAATAGCTCGTGTATCGCAAAAAAACTTTACCAAAAATTACTTGACTAAAAGGAATTAGAAAACAACTTGGTTTTCGAAAAAAAGATCAATTGTTCTGGTCGGAACCCAGAAAAAACTAGAACCTTGTTTCTTATGAGTAGAACCTTTTGACAATTGTGATTTTGCTACACTACACAAGCAAATTCGATGTAACATTATTCATAAGACCGAATATACTTGTGAAATAATCCTTAAAATCTTCCATATAGTTCCTTCAGAAGTGTACTTCAGAGCAACTTCCACAAATCTCTCATCCTATATAGCTAAGCTTTTGACAAGACTTCCCCGAATAACAATAAATTCAAAACAATTACAGTGGTACATCCGTACCAACCCTAACATCTGCGCGTTATTTATGTTATAATGTGAAACGATTGGAGATATTGGAGTATTACATACAGGGTCCGCTTTTCGCTCGACTGGCTAACCCACAATATACCTACACACTAACAGAACGAATTCCAACCAACTTTCTAGCTGAAATTAGTGAATCTGGTATTGAAATACGGCCGTGTACATTTTCCACTTGTCCCGCAATAAATTTTGCCTTATTATATGCAATCGCATAAATAAGGCAACTCGGGCAGCTTCTATCGCCGATGATTTACTGGACAAGTTGCGACTTCCGGTTTTACCGTCTAACTTAATACTGAGGTTTCGATAAAATGCGCCATAGACGGATGAAATTAATAGTGATTAATAATCCCCTAACGCCGGCTCGTAGAAGCCACTAATCAAGTTTAAGAATTACGTGGTTGGCGGTAAATGCACGTCTTGATCTTGCGGTTCGCGTGAATCCAATCTTGATAACGCGCTCGGAGGAATAGAAGTCGTATGTTAGATGTCGGCCTGATACAGTTCGATTTTAGTGCTGAATCGATTATCGCAGTCCCACGACGTTTCGCGATACGACACGTCATTTTCAAGTTCGAATATTAAATCGATGAGAGATAGCTTGTTTAATTGAGTTCACTAGCATCTGACTGCAACTCCGACTACCTCTCTGTTCATTTTCACAACGATAAACACGAACTGTACCAATTTTTGACCAAGTTTGCTCATCTCAACGAAATACTGTCTTCCAAAAAGTTGACTTTACGAAAAACCAATTCTCTATTCTTCCTATATTACCATGTAATAATAATCATAATCAGAAGTTTGAATCAAACTCTTGGCTTAAGAGTCAATTCAATATATTCGTTTCACGAATATATTGAATAATTAAATGATATTACAACGTTTAGTCGACCTGTTTTGACTTGTCAACTCATTATCAAGACAGTGACAATATAATTACAAAAACAAACCTAACACGTTTATATCTCGGAGATAGAGGTAAGAAGGGGGATAGTTGAAATTCTATTTGTTCGTTGACAATCGGTTCTTCTCTTTTTACTGATGTCTATGACCTCTGAAAGGTCTAGATGTTTTCTAGAGGTTTTCGTATTCATACCTGCTTGGCCGATATAGAAAGCAGGGCAATCATTATAAAAGATTTCATAAATACCGCCATTTTCTCCAACATTCGTCTTCTCCTTTTCATTCACTGAAAGTGACTATATTCCTTCTGTTCGTACTAACTGTGTAAAATAAAATGTAGAAAAATATGTGAAAGATTAGAGAAAAAGCAAATCAAAGCAGTTTGTACGAACGAAAGGTTGATGAAAATATCGGCATTTATAAAATCTTCTGTAATGATTACAGATTCTTTATCGGCCAAATAGGTATGAAGATCAAAACCCGAATAGGTGAACAAAAAATGTCGATTTTACAGAACAAGAATATTACTGACTTCGCAGAAGATTGTATCAGTTCAAATCATTCAATAGATTTCAATGAAACACAATGTGTTCATGCAGGCATCAAAAGGAAACTTCTACATCTTTCAGAGGCCATAGAAATCAGTACATCCTGGAAAAGTGAAGCAACTTGTTCGTTATCAACGAACAAGTAGATTTGCAACTATCCCCCTTCTCACCTCTATCTTCGAAATATAAATGTGCTACGTTCTGTTTTTGTGATTGTATTTTCATTGTCGTGATAATGAGCTGGCCTCTCGAAACATGTCCATTCAACGTTGTATTATTATTTTATTATTCAATCATATTTCACCAAGAGGTAAGCGAGAATTCAATATCAGTTATCAATAATGATAATAGTAATTGATACAGGAGACATGACGCCGTAGCAAAGATTGTGCATCAGGAACTAACATTGAAATGTCATCTTTTACAGAAAGAAAAGGCGCCTTACTCCAGCTATCTTTACGTAGTCAATTTTGGAAAATAACTGATCAGTATGTTTCCCACAATAGGCCTGACATTGTATTGGTTAACAAAAGGGCAAGGGAAACTACCTTCAGCGAGGAGGCTATTCGAAATGCTAGTTGACTTTTCAACAACCTAGTTTAGAATAATGTCGAAAATATCTCTAAATAACGCAAACTTGAACTGCAAGTGCAAAGGTAGAGGCACATGAACGTCGTCAAGACTGTTCCAATCATCTTAGAGTCCACTGCTGTAATCCGAAAATCCCTTAAACTATATGAAAATGCAGAAATCGGTGCTACTAGCCACAGCAAAGACTGTCAGGAAGTTCCTGGAATGTAACAGAAATCAACTCCACGCAGGCAGCCACCGTGAGAAGCGCCGTCATAGGGACTGCCGCCACAAACATGATAATTTGAAAAGGCCCCAACAAACGTCAATCCCTCTGACATATAATACCTGGAATGAGTGAAAGTTCCTCCCGTGTGGGAGTGTCAAAGGCGTAGAGCTTGAAATCAATAATTTTCATGATTGATATTGATAACGTTGAAAATAAATTGTAATTATTAATAATGGATCCACTGGTATCATTCCGGAACATCTCTATGACTAATTACCAAAATCGGTGCTATTCACCACAGCAAGTAGACAGGAATTTTCTGGGACATAACGATAATCAACTTCAGGAAGATCGCCGCCATAGAAACCTCTGTCACGATCCTGCTAATTTGGTGAGGCCTCCCACAAAGCGTAATACATCTGTTAATATATCTGGAAGTAGTGAAATTTTCGCTCTAAGAGAAATTGAGAGCTGTAAGGTTTGAAATAAGGGATTTATTGTGAAACATCTCTTACATTGTACTATTATATTTATTCAATTAATACAGTCACTACAACTGAGAAAGTTGATAACGAAAGGACCTCAAAAATATGAATCCCACAAGACAATTTCACATTGTCATGGTTGAACTTCATAGTGAAAAAATAAAACATGTATGGTATATGATGAAAAAATTTATTCATACATTACTGTCTACATTTTGCTGTCTTTATTTCTTTAGCTGTCCATGTCTATGTTTATGCTTCTGGTCTCCACTGCAAATTTTACGCAGATAGATACAGCCCCAATTCCCTCCTTTTAGGCTTTAGAGATACATAACATATTAAGAGATTATGGTGAATGGAAATGTCTTGAAATCAACCAATTCGAAGATTTAAGCTAAGCCGATGAAAGAATAGTATTCAAAAAAATATTTTGAATACTAGTAACTCACTTTTCAGTATTCATGTTTAACAAAAATGAATCGGAGAAACACCTCTTGTTATGTGTTGTTTCAAATTCTCGACAGATGAATGAAACTTGAACATTGAATTAGGAGACAGCGTTTTCTCCAGTGAAATTTCGAAAAATCCTGCTATCCAACAGCTAAAATATTACATCTATGTACATCCAACAGGACATTGCTTCTGGAGAATATTAAGGCAATGACATTCAAACTCAATCATTATTATTTTCCTCGTTTCCTGAGAATTTCATTAGTTACGACATTTGTAGCAAGTATGTTGAGACAAAATTATCCATGTTTCAATAGTGGAATGTAGTAGCAATACAAAGTTATTGGCTGATGGGTACGATTATTCTTTCCGTGAACCTGTTCCTCGTTTTCCCATGATCAACCAGTCGGAAAAATATTCAGCATTCCATCTTCAACCGCTTCCTCATTATTGAATCGTGACGAATGAAAATCGACCGTCGATAATATCAAAAAAATTGATATTGACGACAGGACGTTTACTGTTATCCCTTGTCACAAATATTCCCTTGCGAAGATGTTATTGCCAACATTTTAATAGTTGCTACATAGGAGGTTTCTTATAAACTACGCGCCAAATAATTAGGTCGTTATACGTGGAGTTGAAGTTTAGCACGAAACTATATTCCAGAATACATAAAAGGAATCACTGAACTATGCAGTTAAATAATTTTGAATGATGGCCATAAAATGAGAGTAACCAGAAAATATTCAAAGCATCACAGAAATGTTCACACACACATACACACAATTCTATTTATGTATGAACTGAGAACTAATATTTTTATGGAATAACAGACAATAGAAATGAGAGAATTATGTTTTTCTAGCGATTTCGCAGTCTCGATATATATATATATATATATATATATATATATATATATATATATATATATATATATGTTCAGCTAATGAACATGTATTCTATATTTTTTATACTGGTTCACTAGACATATATATATATATATATATATATATATATATATATATATATATATATATATATATATATATATATTCACTCAATTTGTTCTTATAAGTTGATTATCAGTATTTTTTACTTCAAAGAATATCCATTTGAAACCGAAAATGAACACAAAAGAAAACTAGTCAATAATACACATAAGGGCCTTCTTATAAATAACACTAGACATTACTTGTTACGCAATCAATCAATCAATCAATCAATCAATTAATCAAAATACGTTTATTGAAAATTTAGTAAATAACATTTCATGGTATTTTATAAACAATTACAAATGGGAAGTTTTAAGGTCTCGCTACCTTCTTGAACCCTGTACTTTTAATATTATGTGATACAAAAAAAAACAAATAATTATTTTCATATACAAACAAAAAAATTATTTTCGTATACTCATTTCGAGTTTACATGAATTATTTTGCGTCTGTGGCCGGCTTATTTATTACGTGCCATTTGGTCAAATGTCCGATTTACAATTCATCAGACATTTGATGGTAAAGGAAACCACAGAAAACTTTACCCACGTAAGATGATGTTATCTTGTTAGATATAATTGAACATTGTAAAATTTCAGATATCATGGAATAATAATTAGTGATAAAATGGTCTGTTTTTCACGCTTGTCCTCTCGTGTACATTTGACTTTTAGCGCACCGCACACTTTCGCGCACTACGCCCTTATCACGCACGCTAGCGGATATGTAGAGGTATGTTCTCTAGATGGTCGAGAACTTCGTTGGTAGGCTCCTGGTAAGTTCGCAGGATACGAGCTGGCGGGAAAGGCAATTTGTTTTTGTGTTTCCTGCAGAGAACACGTCTGTGTCCGTACCATGGGGCCATGAGCGTCGCTCGGGCTTCCAGATTAGGTCCTTTTAAAGTACGCTGGGCATATCGAGTGTGGAGTTTCATCATAAGCATGAAAAAAGGGGCATTTTGATGTAATTATGTAAAAGACGAGAGGGGTAATGGTAATGTAGTCGGAAAATGCTGCGACAGATAACTCTTTCGCAGCTTTCTATTTGTTTGATAAAACGTTTTTGGAAGGTCGCATAAAGCAAACATCTATACGAAATTAAAGAACGAAGGAATGTCTTGTAGATATTCAGCAGATTACGAGGATTACATCGCTCGGATTCTGCCTCTGAGGGCGTATAGTAAGTTTGCTTTATTACGGACTTTTTTTAGAGTTTTCTCCAGGTCTGATTTCCATGAATTGTATTCAGAGTATGTTACACCCAAGTAAGTGATTTCATCCTGAAGTACTTGTTACGCACTTTCATGGGTTCCTCTTCAGCGATATCCGTCTTTTATAAAAGCAAAATAATAACAACCTTTATTCCTAAATTACGTATCTGAACATCTGAACGTCATTCGTAGCTCGGTTGAATAATATCAATTGCAAAAAATACACAAAAACTACTTCGACGAATAATTTCTGAGGCCAAATTTACTTATGTCAAGAACTCAATCCTTAGAAAAACATATAGAACCTCAGTAGCCTAACAGATTAGCGACCTTATACGTTTTTGGCTTACCGATGCTGGTGAGTTCGATCATTTCCACCTAAAATAGGTTTCATAGGTGGTAATGGTTCGATGTACACTGTATTCTTGGATCGTCTGGAATCTGCTTTAAACGGTTAGTCCAATCGGACCTAAACAACTCTCTGAATAATAGCATGCGGGAAGTTATAAGCTTAATTCTGATACCTAAGCTTCATTCCCGGCAGTGTAATATATCTCTAACAACACTCGTGTCGCCAGTTCTATAGGATGTTTGGTTGATTAATTCCGTCCATTCAAATAAATATTTCAATAAATTCATTTAGATTCGCGATAGTATGCTATAAAAAAATTAATTTCATGAGTATTCATTTTCATCTTGACAGAAGGAAAAGTGGATGTTGCAGAGGGCTCTCAGCACCAAATGCACAATTATAATTATAAAACCTTAAATTTTTCTTTACAATTGAAAAATGTAAAATTTATAACCAAATAAAAAATGTAAATGTATACCCAAAAGATAGATTAATTGGGAAGAATCATCGGGGCCACCATGTTTAGTCAAAGGACATATAATATTGAAAATTTTGGTGAACACTACACTTATATGTCCTGGAAGATAGTTTGGTGATATCATAAATTGAAATTATCAATTATTAATTTGAATATCGAAAACCCTTTTTGGTTATGTTTCCACTTCATCGGATATTCGAATATTATAAATGAAAAAGTTGTATCACGAATCTCTTCGTTTTCAGAAGATGATCCTGCAAATGTTAACAGTTCACTTAAAGACACCACAACGATGTCACAAAAAACTTCAAACCTAGATCAGCAATACATCTATTAAGCTGACGTTGTACATTTTCAGATTATCAACTTCAAAACAGAAAAACGAAAGAGGTCACAAAAACGCCTTCTGTCAAAATTCAATCAACTCAAACCATATACCTCCAAACTATGAAAAGTATAGGTATAGAGGCGCAACCTCAAAATCATTCAGAAACATAAGTAAATTCTTTTAAAATATTAACCCATAAAATATCAAATATAACCTAAAAGCTCAAAATCGAAATTTCAGGGAACAAGAAGATCCATGTACAAATTTTCAGCTGTGGAAGATACACAAGTTTTGGGAACTTTCAATAAGTTAAACAGATTTAAGACATATCAGCTAAAATTTAAACAAGAATTCATTGTGCCTTCATGAACAAATGAAAATTTGCAATATGTCGAACCTCCCCAGAAAAAAATTCATCACACTAGAACACTTTTCTGGAAGTTACTTTTCTCGTAGAATTATTCATTCCAAAAAATATGTGAACATGTAAATGAGCATAAAAAGTATAAATACATGAAAAGCGAGCAATGGTCGAACACAGAATATCACTTAATTAATACTTTCTCACAAGGTGGCTGAAGGTTTTCTTTCAACGTTGCAATCTTAATGTGAGAAATAATAAAAATATTTTTTCCATTATCATGCACCTTTGCATTATTTGCACGCATCTCGTACGTACTCAGTTTTCTGTAATCATCTGAAAAACGGTTGCTTTACTGTTATACAAGGTATCAAAATCATTTTCTTCAGTACAGTTCACTTTCATCTTTCTCTATCTAGCTGTCGGTGATTCAATCATGACTAAATGTACTTCAATCAGGAGAGGGGGTCTACAGCGAAGTCTGTTTATCATAAAATTGCTACTTTCCTTATTTTATACTCAATCTGGAGAGTTTAAGAGGTGAACTCTTTCATCTTTTCAGTATACTTTGCCATTTCATCATGGAAAGAGTTACAAACGAGCAATGATTGAAAATTGTTGAAATTTACTATCAAAATTCGTGCTCTGTGAAAAATGTGTATCGTTTGTTACGACCACATTATGGTCGCCATAATCGACCTGGTGAATCAACAATTCGTGCTATTATCACCAAATTTCGCACCACGTTTACTTTGTTGAACATTAAACCATTGTCTCGCATGCGTACAATGCGCACTAAAGAGAATATTGCAGCCGTAGCGTACAGAGTTATTGAGGATCGTGAAATGTCAATTCGTCGACGTTCTCAAAATTTTACGTGTTGATTTGGGTTTGAAAGCCTATAAAATTCAACTTCTACAAGAATTGAAGCCGAATGACCTACCACAACGTCTAGATTTTGGCGAATTATGGACCTTAGAACAGTTTAATCAAAATCCGCTGTTTTATCGAAAAATTGTGTTCAGCGATGAGGCTCATTTCTGGCTTAACGGATATGTAAATAAACAAAACTGTCAAATCTGGAGTGATGAACAGCCACATGCCATACAAGAATTACCGATGCATCCCGAAAAAACGATAGTTTGGTGTGGTTTACGGGCTGGTGGCATCATCTGTCCATTTTTCTTCAGAGACGATTGTGAAAGAAACGTTACCGTCAACGGCGAACGGTATCGAGCCATGATACGCAACTTTTTTTTGCTTCAGTTGGCCGAGTTGAGCTTAGTTGACATGTGGTTTCATCAAGACGGTGCCACAAGCTACACAGCTCGTGAAACAATGGTCATGTTGAAGAATGAATTTGGTGAGCAGCTTATCTCTCGAATTGGCCGCCAAGATCATGCAATTTGACGCCTCTGGATTATTTCTTGTGGGGTTATGTATGTGGGGTTAAGTCTTCAGTGTATGTGGACAAGCCGAACACGATTGATGCTTTACAGGATAACATAACACGCGTAATTCGTGTGTAACAAACCGAAATGCTCGAAAAAGTGACGCATAATTGGACCTTCCGAATGGACCATTTGATTCGGGACCGCGGACAACATTTGAATGAGGTTATCTTCAAAATGTAAATGGCAAAGGCCAAGTTATCAATTTCAATAATTTTGAATAAATGATGCAAATTGAGTGTTTTATTCGAATTAAAAAAAAACTACGTTCAATAAATCACCCATTATAAGTAAGTAGTCTCTCACCTTCGGCAGAAATCGTACAAACTCATTTTCCAATCAATCTCACGAAAACTAAGAAATCTTCAGTCACGAAGTGAAAAGATTTGAAATTCACTTCAGCACAACGGTAATGTACTGCAATTCATAATCATTCAGAAGAACAAAAAACGAAAGAATCCTCCCAGAAATTCTTGTGTTCAAGGTTTCCTTATACAGGAGACAATCTTGGCCCCTGAAGTATCCCAGTTCTGAGCATGCGCTGTTCAAAATAGTAACTTCAACATAAACGCTTCTTCTTGTAATAAGCTTTCAGCAAAATACACCCATAAATCGTGTCACATCCAATATTCAACTTCAATGATTTGTATTCATTCATATCTGGCTAAGATATTCAATGACAATGGAAACACAACTACCGTAAAATACGAATAGCAGTTTGTTAACCCACAAAGATATCACAGCTACCTGTTTTACCTTTCACGGATCAAAATAACTCCGACGTACAAACGTTCGCAAGAGTTTATTCTAATCGACCACATTTTACCGGGGCTATTTGCATGATTTAACTAGAGTTAAAATGACGCTTAACTGTCCGTTAGCGGGGAAGAAAGATAAGGATGCAGTGACTGGAGATAAATTATTTCTTCCTCTGTTCGCGGATCCAATTTATTTTACGATAAAGCTTATTGGGAGGGCTCGACAATTCTTAGATCGTTAATATTTATGTATCGACGAAGTTTTCTCCGCTCTGAATTCAGGATTAGTTCAGTTATGGAGTTGACGCTTTGGAGGATATTCCGTTTTGAAAGAAGTTATGAGCTGGAAATGTGCCTCCGTTGAATGTTTCTCAGATAACTGGGAAGATGAAAATTTCTGGGACTTATAGTTTAATTTCACGGTCGTTTCAATCTGATTGTAGAACTTAGCGGTGAATATCGTGGAAACTCTGAAAAAACCTTCAATTATTCTGTATTTTGTATTTGCGAAATATAAAGTCATATATCGACCTTGTGATATCTTGTTCCTATCTTGTAGAAGTGCTTTAATCTAGGAGAATTTCGATGATAAATGTACATAGGACGTTATGGTTTGAATAAAGAATGAAAATATTTTCCAAATTTCGATGATCAAATAACTTGATTGACATCAAGGATTTATAAAACATCAAGAAATGTCCGATACGATGTACAGTTATTTTACTGCTAAAAACGAAATAGAATTTTGTATGAAAATATTTCTTTTAAAAAGAAATTAGAAAAGATCATGCCACGCAGAATGAGTGATCTCAATCTCAGAATCTTACTCTCAGAAGCTACAGCAGTTAGTTCGGAAGAAATACTTTAAAATTAGAAATCATCACAGCATTTGATTTTCGGAATATAGTTCGAATTTTCTTGGATTTCAATGATTCCACTTCAAGAACTTATTAATAGAAAGAGATAATGACACTCAGATAATAAATGATAGAAAGTTTTCGCTGGAAAAAAATAGCCGATGAATTACACTGAGGAACTGGAGCAATTTTGTTGTCTTAGGTCTGTGACTTGCTTTTTATTGAATTTTGGGCTCTGAATTCGAAAATATTATCAATTTTCCTCTATCGAGTCAAGTTTTTAAAATACACCTCTTTACCCTAAAATTCATACAAAATGGGCATACAGTAGAAAACAAAATGGGTACTTTACCGAACATATTAGAATATTTTATTCATAAAGAGGTTATTATAATATTGAAAGTCAAGTTGTGTTTATACAAGAAATAAAAAAAAAATTAGGGTAAACATTTGCTTATAACGAATCCTAGAAGGTTCAATCTGGGTACATTCTTGCTTGATGCTCCAACAGCAGTCAGCCATCATACTGACATTCCATCTGCCTTGATACCTTGCCTCCATGACCTTCAAATCTTGGTGGAATCGCTCACACTGTTCATCACTAACATCGCCAAGATTTTCTGGAAAGTTAACAAGATGACCTTGTAAGAAATGCAGTTTGATACTCATGTTACAGCCAAGCCTTTTCAAGCTTTCTAAGAGTTGTTGAAAAATTTCGACGTAATTTTGGACTCGCGTGTTTCCAAGAAAGTTCTTGACAATATTTTTATCCTTATACTCTATACAATACTCTTATGCTTACCAGTAATTATTGATCAGACGGTTTAGCATGAAACTATATAGTGTTTCCTCATATAATACCTGAAGTTGGTTCACTATAAATTTATTTGATTACTGCTGAATGCAATATACAACATTAAGGTGGAGTAAAGAGGACAATGATTCCTCTTAACATTCGCCTGAAACACATATTTGGCATTTTCTCATAGTTGTCATATGGAATTGTCAAGCTGAGAATTTTCCACATCTGATGTTCAATCTTAGTACTGATTTCCTTTCTCATTTGGGTTTCATACTAAAATAATTTTTGCACTTTTTGAGTGAAATTTCGAAAAAAGTGAAGCTCAACTCAAACTGAATTATTTGTAACCCCTTTAGGAGGAAACATTGCCGAATTCATTGGAGAAGCAATTGTTCTTAAATCCTAGTTGTTATCTTCCTGGTCATCAGGATTCTTCAACTTTTCTGAATAGGAGGATACTGTGGATATCGCAGAATCCTCAAGATGCAATGAACGAACAGAATGACGAACAAAGATGTCCTCAGACGAATAGATAAGGTCATAAAGAGAAGAAAGATTGATCATCTTTGCCGAACTATGCAAAAGGGCAAATATAAATTCCTCAAACTGACGACTGAGATCCAACTTGAAACTGAAGAAAGATTAGGTCAGTGAAACTTCGATAAATAGTGAAAGACCGGAAAGCTACGGTAATGTAATTGCGATCTTTTACAGATTGATATGTGAAGAAGAAGATGAAAAATTTTCAGAACCCACTGATTATGACTAGTTGATATAGAATATTAAGGAATATGGTGGGTATGGTATTAGTAACAACTGTTTTCCGTGGTACCACGCGTACAAACGTTACTTTCTTCCAGAGTTTTCTTCAAAATTTGGTAGGGGTTTGGCAGGCTGAATGACTTTGGTATTGAAAGAAGAAGAATTTTTTGACATTTAGAAAAGAATTAGCCCTGAGTAAAAAAGAATAAAGCTGAATTAAAACATTCATTAATTTCAGTCAAAGGTTCAATAGGTAAAATACAAAAATTTTCATAACGTTTTTATTTTCAGGATTTTTCGCAAATGGTGGCTTCACATAGCACAACAAGCCTCTCTGCCAAGCAAGTCTAACTATAATATCACTTATTTACACGTGAATTCGGTTGATTCGATTCAGTAACTAAGTTTAATTCTTAAAGTATAAATTTCAGTTACAAAATGAAAATGACAAAATACCTACATGACACATAAAGATCGTAACGTTTTAAACTACTTTACACTGGTTGAAGAGATATTTGTTGAGACCGCATAGCATGAAATAATCGTAGTTCAAAATGATCGTAGTTATAAATTCATTCATTCCAATATTGGATTCTGAGTGAATATTACTACTGATAAGTTGTTACGTTTCTTTACAAGAACAAAACGTTTACCACCATTCCTATCACCACCAATAGGTTTTTCGATTAAACAAGGTTTAACAAGCTTTTTGTGGCAGCTACTTTTTTGCAAATACATTTGTACAAGGCCTTCTTATGGTACATTTTGGACCTCGAGGATCTAACAACTCCATTACCCAAGTCATAATTTCTTGGCTTTCCTTGTTTAATAACTTTTTTAGTTTCAGATTCCTTAATCTCAGACGTCGGCGCCATCTTGACAGATGTTTAAAACATAGAGCGTTTCGATATTTTCTGATAATTTTATCGTTGTGATTTTGAGTGATCTTGTTAGCGCATATCCCCTGGAGTTGGAAATGGAATTTCAATTTGACGCTTCACTATATTCCCTGAAGTTCAAAAATCTCCTGGACCTAAAAGTTGAGTTCCACCAAATTTCAAACGGCTCTCTAAGTATTGGATTCCAAGCAGAGAACAACCGGATTAAGCTAAGAAAGATCTTTCGGCTAAGTTTGTTTGTAATCCCGAATCAAAAAATATTGAATAGAAATTTCAAATGGAATTATCTAGTTTCACTGCCTATATTTTACATGAATCAAGTGAATTTATATACGTCTCCCAAATTGTAGCGGGTGTTATCACCAACATTTCATAGGGAAATACGTTATAAAATTTATTCTTAAACTAAATTGTAAATATATCCTTTATGATGCATAATTTTCAAATCTATGTACTGGAGAAGCGACTGCACTTAAACGTTTACTGTTATTCAACCCGTTCAAGAAAACCCTTCACGGCAATTTCCGCATCACTCTTTATTGTCCATTACCGAGGGAATCCTTTCTGTTTCCTAAATCGATCGTTCTCTAGTCATTTTCATCACGTGGCGTAACAGAGACATTACTTTAACTTCAATCCCGTGCGAGCAACGCCACGTAAAAGATATTTACCATCCACCCCTCTCGAGATGGCAATATTATGGAAATGGATTCCTGCTAAATCCCATTTTCTTTCATATAACCAGATTATCGTGATGCTAAAAGTTGCCGAACAACTTACGATCATAATAAAGTTGAAAATCTCAGTTTTTTTATGAAGAACTCCCCCTGAGGCGTCAAACTACCGTTCCACACAGTGGCGTTATTTATTCATCACTTTGACGGAAACGCAAAGCGATCTCATTTCTGGAAGACCGTTGGTTTACGGAAGTTTTCATTTAATGGGGCATCGCGATTTTTCATTTTCATTTCGGGTCGTTTGCTCTAAGGCATTACGTGAATAATTCTCTTGAACTCTTAGTTCAAGGGTTAATGATGGGAGGAGCTGAAGATATCTCAGGGTGAAAATTCTCTTTGAGAAATTTTAAATTGTTGTTAGTGTGTAAGAAGCATTGCGTACAGCTTTGTCATGCAAAATCAGAATGAAACTGGAATGTCACATATAATGAACATAGAACCTTTTGAATCATATCTTTATTCATGTAAAAAAAATGCTACAATGATTTATGTCAATGGTAAAAATATATAGACAATGTCAAAATGGATCAATACAGACTTGGCAGCAATAAATGAATAACTAAGCAATAACAGTTTATCGCTGAATGTAACAAAGTTTTAATTTATAGTTTTTGATCCAAGTAAAATTCTTAAGGTAAATAGAAACTAAAATATAAGTATTAAAATTGAAAGCCAGAACATTGAAAGGGTAAAATATTAAATATTTAGACGTTATGTTGGATATGAAATTGAATTTCAATGATCATGTTGACTTCATATTGTCTAAAATCTCCAAGAAAATCAACTTTCCTAAAAGAATTGGAAAAACTTGACGACACATGTGAAGTTATTGCTCTATAAGTCAATAATAATGGCACACTTCGAATATTTTCCCACTCTGTTATTGGGATTGAGTAAGGAAAAAGCTCAACAGCTAAAAAGTTACAGAATGGAGATATTCGAACAATTTTGAAATGTAATAGACATACTTCAATCCATAGCATGCTAGATTGTCTACAACTAACGTCAGTCAAACAGAAAATACTTTTTGCTACATATATATTTATATTTAAAATTGAAAACAAATTGTTCCCATATAGAGTAATAAAAATGTAGCATGTGTCAGTGATGAGCACAGTTATAATACAAGAAATGCTGACAATTTTCACATGCAAGTTTGTAAGTTTTCTAAATCTAGGAATAGTATATTTTATGAAGGATTATATATGAAATTAATTTCACTACGCAGCAGAAAATATGTATTTCAACACAAATATTGATTTTTGGAGCATTGTTTTTTTTTTGTTTTTGTTACAAAAAATTATCTCAGTTTTTCGGATGGGTATATTAATTGTTATTTCATTGTAAAAAATTTTAGTATTGTAATGAATACAAGTTATTTTTCAGATGTACTTTTGAAGCTACAATTTAACGCCGGTTCCTAACGAACGGCCCAAGAATACGGTGGGAATCGAACCCACCAGCACAATTCACCAGCAAACCGATAGCGTCATAAAAATGATTTCATCATAATACGAATTTTTTTCATCCTAACATAAACTTTGCATATTTTCTAAACTGTTCAAATAATTGAAATAATTATTTATAAATATATATATTAATGATAAAAGAATTATTCTAAGAATTATATTTAATGCAGGTAAACTTAAATTAAGTAAAAGAAACTTACGTTGAAAATCTACACATTTTTCTATATAACAGCCGTTTACATATGTTTCAAGGTTATTGCCTATCGTCAGAACGGCGTAGTTCAAGTTAAAGATGATAGTACTTGAAGAGATATATAAAAATTAAGATAATTAATTTGGGTAGAAATTTTGACATATATATAAAACACGAAACACTGTTTCGTACACGTTTTATACACCCAACATATTATTTGAATTCAAGAGTCAACACAACGTTGCAATAAAGATAATAAAAATAAAAATATAAATAATATAATATATAAGATATATATTTAATATAAATATATATACGCTTATATATTTAATTTAATATAAAGATATATATTAAATACAAAGAAAGATTATTATAGATATTATATATATATATATATATATATATATATATATATATATATATATATATATATATATATATATATATATATATATATAAATATAAAAAGATATTACTGTTAGGGAGAACTAAGATTAAGAATTGTTAGATCTGGTGGAGTTGTTGTTTGATCCACCAAAAAACCAATTGGATTGTACCGACAACTTTCAAACCTCTAGCGTCTGGAATTAAATTTTTCCGACTCAATTAACCCACCCCATCTTCACTGCAACTAACTGTGATGTGGAGCAATCCATTAACTTTCAATTCTCGCTTAGCAGTCACTCAGGTTTTGAACCAGAGGTTAATCACAGGTATACATCTTGTTTGTGTGAGATCGTAGATGTATACAAATCTAAAGCTAGATAACAAAATCAGGTTATAACTAACGTCTTAATAGTGTTGATATCTTTCAGATACCCTCACCTTTTCAAAACATACTTCCAAATAGTACAAATACAATATATAATTCACCCATTTATCGCAGTATCGCAATCTAGTAATAATCGTACAATCTAAAATTATGAAATAATTAGATAAAACGTAATATATCTGAAATCATTTCAGATTAATTTCTCTGATACTTTTCACGATCCAATTAACATATTTTTCGCGACCACGTATGTTCTGTTATCGCAGATCGAAAACCGGTAAAAATGTAATCGAGTCCTACCGATAAATAGGCATCGATGTTCTCTCTCGCAAGGCCACAATTTATTCAGGAAAAATGCGCCCATTCCACAATTAAATTAAACGAATCGCTTCAAAAACTGTAATTATAACGCGTATCGTAATAGTTAATCATTTTGTATTAAAACGTGCAAAAAGCGTACCGTACCTTATACGCCGAACCGGTCCTGTTTTGTTAAGTGTCGTAAAGGATCTACACAGTACCGGATTTCAATCTGTTTCGTGTCAAACATCAAAGAGATGTCATTGAAGGAATAGTTGTGCACCGAATATTTCCTTGCAGATGTTAATTTTTCATCGATATCCTTCTTTGAACTTGAATAAAAAGTGAAAGGAAGGTATTTTCGTGAGAATTCTAATATGGAAAAAGTCTCGAGATCAGTCTCTAGGGTTTAACGACTTAGGATTGCTTTTCCCCTTCGAGACAAAAATGTATGGCCCGACAGCCACATAAGTCTTGAGAGCTGGAACATTACATTTCTAGCTGAAAGTATATGCACTGAGTTTGTAATTGTGTGATTATATATTTTCTTTCGGTCAAAAGCAAAAACTCCAAGCATTTGCTTCAATCATACCCTACAAAATGACCAAACATATCAACACAAAAAAACTGGAAGACGAATACGATGAAATTGATGTTTCTCGTCCTATAGAAACTATTCTGCCTGATATAAATGCATCAATTGAAACACTTTACCGTAAGACTTTCCACTGTCTCGATTAGCTTTCATTTTGTAAATATTCGAAATGATATAAAAGAATCGAAATACAACACCAATAGAAGGCTCCAGCATCTGGAGAACTCTCCAAAAATATATTCAAAATAAACAAGAGTAATTGAAGTACAACATCAAGGGAAGCTTCCAGCATCTGAAGAACTCTCCAAGAATAACGTAGCAAGTCTCTGATATTCGTAGAAATCTTCAAACATGCAATGAAGAATGGACTCCTTGTCGCCATATACTTGTCATCTTGTGATAAAAGTACTACTCTAAGACTGTTGAGATTTGTCCTCGATACTGTTCTCAAATTTTGTCCATTTGTGAGTTGAGACTCGAGACTACTTCTAGATTTTGTTCTCAGATGGACTTTTACCTTCAGCAGAACTATGTGCAGCAGAAAAGTATAGAAAATATTTTATATCATCTAGTTTTCAGCAAAATGAGTGAGGGAGAAAGGTCAATATTTTGAATATGCGTCCTGAAATTCTTTGCATACACTTTCCAATTATATATAGACAATGAAAGCGTCATTATGGTAACTCCTACATCGTCATGCTGTTGCAGAAATTGTAAACTGCATGTTGCCAATTCGTCAATTGTCAGAGTTTTGAATATCATTTTGAACAGATTGAGTGATATCGGTTTTTCTCATAATAAGATTTGTTTTGCACTACTGAAGTTTCCAAGAAGAAATATCAAATGTTTGATATTTTAAAAGGTGTTGGTAGACCTTTATACTGTGATATATTGAGTTCAGCCCTTCTATATCCATTCATTTATTCACAATATATGCCTTACCGGAAAATGAACGTACTGATAAAGTAGAATTAAATATAGGTGATTATAAATGATACAAAAAAAAAAATTAATATACAAACAATTTAGCTGACAGAAAAAGTAAAATTAATATAACTCTTATACGATAAAATGAAAAATTACATACAAATTCAAAAATATACAAACATAAAAGTTAAGTCGAATTACCAAATTCGATCATTCAATCAGTAAATTCACGAGTTTAAAAATGAAGACGCGTAAAAACCACATACGCAGCCGCACTAAGGAATGATAGTGATATTTCTCATGCAGAATATCCTGCTGAAAAAGCTGAGCTATTTTAAGAACTCGCTCTGAACATTTTCCTTCTTCTTAATGTGTGCACTATATTTAGGATTCCATATTACGAAATCATATTCCATTAGATCTTACGCAGGTAGAAACAGTTTCCGTACTATAGAAGTCTCTAATACCGCTCAAGAGAAAATCATATATTCTAAGTGAATCATATATAGCATTATTGTGGAAAATGAGAGTTGTCAAAATGGATCTGAAGTAACTCTCAATCCTCAAATTCAATAGAACGCTCAATTACGTAATCCACAAAAGCTACTAATACTCAATCATTTGAGATTTAATAGTATACAGCATTTCCTTAAATTTGTTTTTATTCAGTAGGACTCATTTTGTTCACACCATTTTCAAACAACGTGAAAATCTGACTGAAATTTCATGCAGTGAAAGAGGCTTGCCACATGCAGGAAGAATTCGGCCGTACTATCTCGTCCAATACTGTTCAAAGAGACATTAAACAACAGAGTTTCCAAAACAGACCCTTGAGGTGCTTCCAAAGTAAACGAGAATGAAGAAGATCTAAATCTTTTATGTCAATATATTGAATGCGGTCGCTTAAATAGTATTATAAAAGAAGTATCAGGTAATCAGAAAACCGAAACATCGACAGTTTGCTAGGTGGAAGATTATACTGCAAAATGTCGAAGTCCTCAGTGAAGATGTATCATTTATAAGACAGAAGATATTGATATATTTATAGCAAAATTCTTTTTTTTCATAAATAAACTCAACAAATAACTTAAATCATTGTTCAACAATATGAACAAACTAGAATGGAACTGTAGTTCCATTCTAGATGGTTCAGATAAAGAATAATATAAAGAATAATTGAATGCATCATTTATCAATGAAAAAATTATTCATCCGTTCTATTTCAATTCAAGGCCCACAAAATTTGATTTCAAATAGAATGTATACAATAATATTCATTCGAATATGTTTCAACACAATACAAGAATATATAAACAAATGTAGACTAATATAAATTGAAATAATGGTAATTTGTATAAAACTAAGTAGTTTTCTGATTTTCAGTATAATTAAAATAAAACATAAAATATTGTTTCGCCAACACAGTGGATTCATCAGATGTAGATAATAAACTCTTTATCAGTTATCAGTTATGAGTTTATCATCTACATCTGATGAAGCCATTGTGTTGGCGAAACAATATTTTTATGTTTTAACTTAATTATACTGAAAATCAGAAAACTACTTAGTTTTATTCAAATTATGTATTCAGATGTGCATCAAATATCGCCCCAATCGATTAATGAAACAACGCTGTGAAGGAATAATAAAAGTAATTAGGTGATTTCAAAATGTTTGCGAAAAATTTTCATTCATCTTAGACATTTCAAACGCATATATTTATATGTGAAAAGTTGTACAATCCCAACTTCATAAAACAAATTTCACTTGCTCTTAAACGGAAAATTTCATTTCATACTGGATGGGTTCAGGAAAACTTGAACCTTCTGTGATCACCCTCAGAAACCCTCGTACTCAAGTCAAACAGGCGGCGTTCCTAATCCCGATTGAGCCCGATTCTATTCCCCACCTTATTCTTGTCGCCAGATAACGATCTCAACTCAACTACGTGCTTTCAGTTTCAGCGTAAATCCTTCAGTTTTTTATTCTGGGAGGCATAATGGAAGATTACTCTGCGTCAGAACGTTCTAACGACGATAAGACGACGCTTAAGGATGATCCAATGGGAGACAAGAAACGTAAAATTTCAAGTTTGATTTCAAGCTTACTTCTGAATACGAAAGCAGACGAAAGTTTTCACTATTGTACGATATGTTCATATTTATATGAATATTTGGCATGATTATATCCCCTCACAGATCATATTTTTGGAGATTTCTTTTAAGTAATGCTATAGGGTAATTTTTGTAGAGGTATAGAACTTCAAATTGCAATAATCATCGAAACAACGATGGATCGATCATTCGATTGACAAGAATTTTTTTTTATTCGAAAGATTATCTTGTGGCATTACATTATAAATATGATTTCAGGCATATGATCGCCACGGCTGGCTCGGATATAGTCCAATCTGGACGTCAAATTTTGGATGTCTTTTTCCAACATTTGTGGCCGTATATCGGCAATAACACGGCGAATATTGTCTTCCAAATGCTCAAGCGTTTGTGGCTTATCCGCATAGACCAATGACTTTACATAGGCCCACAGAAATTAGTCTAGCGGTGTTAAATCACAAGATCTTGGAGGCCAATTCACAGGCCCCAAACCTGAAATTAGGCGGTCACCAAACGTGTCTTTCAATAAATCGATTGTGGCACGAGCTGTGTGACATGTTGCGCCGTCTTGTTGAAACCACAGTTTCTGGACATCATGGTTGTTCAATTCAGGAATGAAAAAGTTAGTAATCATGGCTCTATACCGATCACCATTGACTGTAACGTTTTGGCCATCATCGTTCTTGAAGAAGTACGGACCAATGATTCCATCAGCCCATAAAGCGCACCAAAGAGTCAGGTTTTTTGGATGTAACGGTGTTTTGACATACACTTGAGGATTATCTTCATTCCAAATGCGGCAGTTTTGTTTATTGACGTAGCCATTCAACCAGAAGTGCATCATAAAATGGACGTAGTGCGCGATACGTATTCCGCACAGAACCATTATTTTCGAAATGAAATTGCACTATTTGCAAGCGTTGTTCGGGCGTGAGTCTATTCATGATGAATTGCCAAACCAAACTGAGAATAAATCACTTCTCAGCTGTTAAATCGGTCGCCATCTCCAACACTAATGCCAACTTAAAGTTCTATACCTCTAAAAAAAACACCCGTTATATCGTATTAATTTAAACGTATTCACCGTATTAATTTATGGCAGCATGATCTGGTATCCTACTTGTACTTATCATCAATACAATTTTGAGGCTATTCAGAGAAAATTTTTGAAAATCTTAATTTGGAGGGAGGATAAAGTTCACAGAGAGGAGTAAATTGTGACGAATTATTGAGTCTATTTAGTTTAATCTCATTGCAGGGTAGGAGAGAAACTTTATCACTCAAATTCTTGTACAAATTACTGCACAACTGTATTGATTGTCCTCCCCTCTCCTCCGCTTTGAGATTTCGTATTCCTAAGCAAAATTCTCTTACAGAATTATTCCACCTAGAGACTCCAATGACTAACTCGCTAATACAATCCCCCATTTGGTTTATGGAGTCTACATTCAATACAGTGACACTCACTTTGATTTTGATCCTTTTTTTTTTTGGATTAGCGGTAAAAGTCGGCAAGAACTTAATTTAAACGACCAATCGTCAGCAATTCTATATATTGAACACAAAGGCGGTTCTTTTTCGGAACACTGAAATATAGATTAGGTGTTGAATCAATAGTGACAATTGTAGAAAAGCAACCTACATCTGACATTAGTCAATAGACTATCAAAAACGATACAAAAGTCATCAAATATTTAAATTCAATATAATACTGTTAGTGCTAAACAGAGTGTGATACATCGACATGTAAACAATTCGTAAAAGTCAGTTTTAAGTCATAGATTATATAATAATGACACAGCAAAGTAAAGATTTCATTATCACAGAAAACAATCAACTGAAAGACGATCTTAGCCATTGGAAATTTGGCCAGACTCATCCAACCATAAAAGATAACTATTCACCCAACTAAGACTCTCAATGTCAGTTTGTTTTGTTTATATTGTTAGGAATATTATTAATGAAACACATCTCCAAGAAAGTTCTTTTTTTATATTTTTTCATGATTGAATTCAATTGAGAGAATTTCAGGTTCGTTAAGATCAAATTGATGATGTAACAAAGATGTATGATTTGCAAGTACGCAACTTTGTGGTTGTAATCTAATGCCTCTCCTGTGGATCGCCAACCTCCTTTTTGAACATTGGGTCCGCTGACCGATATAGACTGAATGGCAGTCACTGCAACCTAGAGATAAAATAATAACAATAGCAACCTATAAGATAAATGCAATCCGACATGGATAATGTTGGTATTCTATACTTTAACCTGCTTAAGAGTTTATGGCCAGAAAATGGATTGTACTTGACAACCTTGATATTAGGAACACCACCAAGAGTGAAAAACTTTTGTGTTAATCCCTGCGTGTGAAACAAAACTGGTGGAAAAAGTCTCTTGAGGGACTTATCACTCATGGGAGTGTTATCAACATATCTGGTAGAACCTGGCACTGAAGAGTGCTGGAAACATTTCACCAGAAAAGATCTCGAGTAGATATCTTCCGAAAATACGGTGAAAAGCCTGATTTCTGCAGATCTAAGGTATTCAGGATGACATATCGATGTAACTCTATGTAACATTAGTTTTATTAAATTCATTTTTATACGTGTGATTCGATTTTGTATGGATATATTTTCCCGATGCGGTCTTCTTCTGGAAACAATCCAGTTCAATGATATTATTATTGGTTCTTATTACCTTCGTGTCTAAAAAAGAAACACAACTGCCACTCCCTTCTTCTTTTTGGACATGAATGTAATAAGAACGAATAATGATATCATCAAACTGGATTGGATTTTTAATGTTAATGAAGACATCGTATTGTTCATGTTTCACATAGCCAGCTCTACTATATAAGAAGATATCTTTCATTGTATTGAATGTTGATAATTATTGGGTTATAAGTCTTTAAGACTGAATCAAACTCTATTGACCATTTAATTTCCAATATTCCGTCGAGTTTCATTAAAATCTTTGGGGGCTATTGGAAATTGAGAAGCCTTGAAAGTACATATAAAAGTGAAAACAACTTCGGTCAGCAACAAGTCAGCAACTTAAGAAGTTGCTGACTTTGTATCTCAGCATATACTTGAAAGGCTTCTGAACTTCCAATTTTCCTGATGAATTCAATAAATTTGAGTAAATTTTAAGAATCGAATGGTTTGCAAAAAGTTGTGTTTTTCACCGACTTCTGTTACTGTTTCAAATTTCATTCTTCCTTTTTGTTCACCAAATTTTTGTTTTTTTCTCTTGCAGCAGAGCAAAATGTTTTCTAGACTATTGTCAAATGGCATCAGTATCCATAATTCTGGCTTCCAGCAATGTTCAGAGGTATCTGATTAACCAGGTTTCAAATATTTTGGCAGTTACCATCACTATCCCTTTTGATATAATTAGTTACCTATAGCTACCCCGAAGTACTATCTTGCTTAGTTAAAATTATCTTCTGAAGTGGCCTCTATTTCGTTCGGAACATTGATAATTTTACTCTTCGTTTAATTTTATTACCAACATCAAATTTTGTAGACACGATGAGTTCTCATGTTCAGTGAGTTGATGTATTTTGCAACTTGGGAATTTTATCCGAAAATTCTATTTGTTATGGCTTAAATCCAACGTTTCTCTGGCATTTCATTCATTTTTCAGAGCTTCAAAAGCTTAAGTATATCAAAAAGAATAATCGCACATTCGTCTCCAATTGCAAAGATTTTTTTTCACCTGACAAAGTTATCAACAAAATTCTTTATTTATCAAATTTGCAAAACATATCGAAATTGTGCCGATGGCGCTTATTATTGGTTTACTTCAAATTGGAAACATTGATTGATAAGCTATAAATTAATTTTTATATGATATTTATTCTATTATCATAATGCCTGAACCTAATATTAGGTAGTCAAATATTAATCGGTGTCAACTTGTGCCACTCACTTAAATACCATAATTAGGTCCTATTTATTGA
This sequence comes from Henosepilachna vigintioctopunctata, assembly GCA_030704895.1. Taxonomy (NCBI): domain Eukaryota; kingdom Metazoa; phylum Arthropoda; class Insecta; order Coleoptera; family Coccinellidae; genus Henosepilachna; species Henosepilachna vigintioctopunctata. The sequence continues at coordinate 2,751,355 of JARQZJ010000033.1, read as the reverse complement.
AAAAGATTCTTGTCCAAGATATCTCCTCTAAATAGGCATCATCTGACGTGGTGAAATAAACTGTAATTATGGCCCATTTTCTAGAAATAACATCACTAATTAAGCCGTAAACTTAACGTAATATTATGTAAAGTGTATATCAAATGTTCATTATTTTTATGATAATAAACAGGAGTAAATGGCGTTCTCGTCTTGGCGTAAATTATTCATAGAAAATTCTTTGATTTAATTTTAATTCTAACCAAATTATAGCGTCAAACTGTGAAATAACTGGTGCGTGCACCGATTTTCAAAGAAATTACTATGATTAGTTCGAAATTAAGTGTTTTTGTTTGAAATACTTGTGGCAAATAAGGTGTTATAATTCTTTGTAACCATTTATATAGGAGGTCTTGTGAGAGGAATTCATTTTCTTATCTTCCGCATTACCATCGCACACGTTTTTATGGTTAATTAGTTTCATTTTGCATTTTGTTTGAATTTTCGAAATGAATGTATTGAACATGATACAAAGTAAAGAAAATAATTATTTTTCACTAATTTTTCCATTAATTACTTCTACTAAACTATCGAACGTCAGAAGGTTCTCAAGAAGTTATAATATATTAAAGGCTTTGCATAATGAAATATCCGACATATTTCTCGTAGTGTTTGTATTATTTTTTCAAAAATATAAGTTCATTTGTGCAAAAGATTTAGTTGTATCATATTCTGTTTTAATCGATTTCAAAACTCCATGTACTCAATTTTTTTTCAATGTAACTATGTTGTTAATTCAGATGAATAATTATCTGTTAATCATTCAGACTAATGAACAGCGCCATCTTTAACGGAGCAAAAACTATTTACAAACAACTGAACTTCTTGTTTCATTGAGCTCATACAAAAGAGTTAGTTATATTATTCGCTAGTGGATATATATTTGTGGGGTTTATGTATGATCTATAAGAATGAATAAGAATGAAGAATTTAGATTAAGAAAAATTTAAATTTCGTTCGTCTAATAGTATTCTGTCTTTCCAGGAATACTACTCGTAGTAATTTTGAATACTCGCTGATGTTAACCTTATTATATACTGCAAGAGAAGCTTTTGTCTATGTCATTCTACTCCTCGTGAAGCACTAGGTGTACAACACTGTTGAAAAAATCATAGGTAATACCATAAATAACTATCATAGGTAACACTCGCTAAAATTCCACGGACATTGTCTTTCACGTTAGGGTATACTTGTTTCAATCATCAGGATCAATGTGTGGAAGCCTTAGAATTAGGGATATAGCAACAGGATTTCAGAACAAGTTTTGAAGCAACATTGCGACTGAAGGCATCATCTCCAAAACATTTTTAGAACGCGAGTTTGAACCTGATCAATTTTATCCATTGAAAATGCCACCGCGAGAACATTTGGTGTAACAGAAATTATTAATTCATTTATTAACGAGAACGCAAGACAAATTTTCTATTTTCTCATTTTATCATTCATTTTCGATCCGTTGGTATTTGTACATTTCAATTTCTTTTCATTCTTTATCTACTTTGTTTAAATAGTATGCCTATTGCCTTATGGAGTTAATTTCTTCATTTATATCATTTTTGGTTCGTTCCTATTATGATTTTATTTCTGTTTATCCATTTCATTTCAATATTCATCTAATTCAGAAATAAATAGGAACATCCATGAAATAAACCAACGATTTTAATATATTCACCTTAGTAATTTCACTGAATTAAGGGACCAGACCAAAATTGGTACGTTCCTGCTCAGAAAATTCACCTTCTCAAACAAATATAAAAGTGGCAATAATTTTACTCCGAATTTCTTGTTCTGAGTGTTATGTACTGATTAATCAGCTAACAAACACAAAGTTTATCGACAAAACATTTCTTAGAATTTACCAAATATCAGTTTTAAATTATCAGTCGTTTTTTCATTTCTTGGTATGAATTGAAATTATAAAGAGTTATCACGAAAAACAAAGATTTTCAAATCTACAAAAACATAAATCTCTGCCCCTCTGGCATTTTTTATTCTGAAATGAAGCACTCTGTTCTCATTCACTCCAATCCGGATCTGTTTCAGGCCATTCTCATCTCAAGCTTTACTTACAAACAGTTTAAAGTGTGATTGAGCCATTGAATTGTGTGGCCCCCCGTTCAATTTTCAACTCTCCAAGGATTGCTTCGCCACAACCCAAACTTACTGCGAGTTTTCGACCCTCCTTTAGCGAATTCAAAAGATTGAATTTCCACTTAATTACTCCGAAAATATATGGAAGTTTCCACGACAGTTTCATACGCCTAGAACAATTCTTCTTAACCTCGAATACAATGAATATTTACGTCAGGATTTCATTTTGAAAGGAATGTTTTTTTAGAAATTATACTTTATATTTTTATATTCAGTCATTGAGAATAAACCACAATGACAGAAAGAATATAAAACATTCGACTCAAATTTATAATGATTCAATAAAACCATCGAATAAACCTTCTCAACAATAACACCACAATCAATCAAAAAAAAATACTAATGACATAACATCGAACGAAACGAAGAAAGAACATAAAAGAATATTATATGCATTTTTTGTATAAGTACATAAACTCATATTTATTTATATAGGAATCCTCAAAAATTAAATTTTCAGACTTACTACGAGTTTTTCCAGAGGTTGCTCAATGGCCAAAAAGAAGGAGGTCAATATTTTCTTCGGATATAAAGAAAAGTAGGTGGTCAAGTTTTAGTGATCAATGTTTTATCAATTGATGAAAATTATTATCTAAGCGTATTCCTCAAGCAGACAACAAGACTCTCAGATCAATTTAATATAGACGCCTCTGACATCTAAGGGAAATTGTAGTTTACTGAACGTGATTTATTCATTGTATCACTAAATAACTTCAATATATAATGACATTTTCATATTTTTTTTCATGATTTTTTATTTCAATGGATATTCATAGGGACATAACAGAAGTATGCTCATCAAATTATTATTTCTCCTCCTTGTGTTCTTCTCTTAGTAAAAATTTTTTTTTCAAGATTTTCATATTTTTATCTATATATCACTGAAATATAAATTATGTGACTTTAAATGGAAATTGCCAACAATGAAACTCAACATAAAGAAAAACAGACCCATTTTACCCTGTTTGAACTTCAATGTTTAATTCGAATGCCAGAGACAAAAACATCAGAAAACTTTCTTAACTTTGGGCATTGGTACTATTACAGAAACCTGTCACACGTAGACTTTTGTTGTCTGTCGAATTCGTGTGCTGGGCTGTAATATTTTTTCAAGGAATCTGTGTTATAGTTCAAATTTCCGTTCCACAGCAGTGAAATAAATGTCCTGTGATTTATTTCTATAACCTCAACTTCTAAAATCCAATGCTTGTTATCCCGCTTGACAGGTATTTTCTATTGATCTCACATATTGATAGTATGAATGATAAGCAAATTGACCTCAGATCATATCCTATTAGTGAATGACTGAGTTCTTATATATGCCCTTCTATGATGAAAATTAAGATTACATCCTTTCAAATCAATTATCACGAAGTTTTGAGTCCGAAGATATATTGATTGTTGTCATACAAAACGTGATTTTGTTCTCAATATTGGAAATTTTTTCAGAAACACAAGTTTCAAGTAATACCTCCTCAAAAAAAGTTGATCATCCAAATATGAAATGCATAAAAAATAATGATAATTGATTTCAAAACTTATATATTTAATCAACTACAAGTAGGCGATACAAATTAGAAAAGAGATTTTGAGTAATTCCACATTCAAACAAAAATGATAACATTTCTCTTGAAGCCTTTACTTCATTGAAATAACCTAATAAATAATACTTTGAGGACAAACATTGTCGAATCGCGGGATTTCTATGTGGAGATGGATAATAACATGAAAAGATTGGGTATTGTTGTTTCGGTACATGCCTAAATTATTTTCACAGATTGATATTTGTTTGATCCATATTTTATTTACCTTTTTCAATTAGTGCTTGTTTCTGCACTTTTCGACGCACCACTTGAAAATATGGAAATTTAACTGACCAATTAAATTCTTTTAATTTTTTAGCCTTTCTGTAGGTGTTTACTTGAAATTTTAAATTTTTCTTCATTCCGTCCTTTTTGATTTACAGACACATCGAACTAAAGTAATTACCTACTAGAAGAATAATTTTCTGAATATTGTCAATGATTTGTTGATTTAATGATAACCATAACCACGTCAAGTTTCGTACGAAAAGTTCAAGGCTACGACAATAGACAGAGAGATCAAACCTTGTAACACAATTCTTTCAGTTTAATGAATATGATTGTTATATAGAATTTTTCTAGTGCATTGATTTGCTATGAAAACATTCATAAAACAAGCTCGGACAAAACCTTTGATAAAATAGCATAGAACTTTGTGTTGAAATGAACAAAACTGAAATTTCAAAAATTAATAAAACATTGAAAATACTTTGAATATTTTTATATCTAATCAAATTGATTTTGCGTCGCTTCAAAAACAAATCAGAATTTTATATTCTTTTGCAGAGTTGTCGTTATCGATGTAACAGTTGAATAAATTCTGTAACTTGCAAAAAAATCATATAAATAACATTGAAGTCAATGTTTATTCGCTCACGGTTACATTTTTGCTCCAGGATATCAGATTCAAAATTCTGATGATTGAATGTTCTGCAACATGTAGAAAATGCACTTTAATAGCTGCCATTTCTAAGATGTCATTTCAAACACAAAAAAATCGCAGAATTGCAACTCATTTCGGGAGCATCTGTCAACGAGAAACTCATTTAACTTTGAAGTGGTCGAGAATGAATTGCAAGTCTAACTTCACACAGAAATTACAAAAAAGAGGGGTAGCAATTTGAACTTTTGAAACTGTAGGAGTAGAGACGGTGCCAAATTACTTTGAATAATTTGTGGACTTGAAAAAGAAGTTTCATGAAATCTGTTACCATCAATCAAGTTTCTTATGAATAGAAAATTGAATTCAATTTGTTCCTAGTGATTTATTAACGCACTTCAAAAATCCTTCGATCGCGTAAAAGTTCTCTTCTGTTTCCATGCATTGTACTCATCAACTTTTCATAGATAATATACACAAAATCCAACTGAAATATTTGATGCATGATATGATTAATAACACTTAGCTGAATTTCAGAATGAATTCTTTTTAATTGGTTAGTAGTCTGCAAAATATGACCAACGTATTGAACAATTTTTTTAATTCAGTGGAGTGTTTAATTATGGAATACATTAAATATTCTTTGCAATTTTGGATTTTTTGAATTGTATGTTGAGGGAATTTGATTATAAAATATTGCACAACTCACTACTTGAAATTATTTGTTACTTTACACAAATTTTCCAATTTTATCTTCATCAAATATGATTCAATTTCTCACATCTGTTCTTTCTAAAGTATAACTTATTCTTTCTAAACTGCAATAAAGATAATATTAATGTAATAACTGATATCCATAAGATGAAAAAATCAACTTGGTACTCTATTGCATTATTATCTCATTTATTATAGTAACAAATATGTATGTATAATTTTATACAAATTCTTTACAAAGAACTTTTTGGAAAAAAGTTTCCTTCTATTTTCTGTTGAAAAATTTTTAAATTTTTTAAAAAAATTTATTTTCTGAAAAAAATTTTTTAGAAATTATTTAAATGAATTGAAGAAATACATTTCAAATAATTTCTTGAAGATTTCATGAACACATTTTACTTCGGTTTTCATCATAACGACAAAAAAAATTTCACGAATTTTAGAGGCATAATAATATACGCAAGCCAAAACAAACTTCCTACAATAGATAATCACGGCTTTCCCACAAAACTCTCCGGATTGGTAGATGTGTTCTTCGCTTCGCTTCAAAGAATCAAAAAAGCCAATAACAAAACGGAACACATCTCCCAATCCGAAGGGCTTTATTTGGATGTCATAAATACACCTTTGCTATCGTTTCTTAAGACAATAATATTTATATCTAGAAATAACCTTAATAATTTTTATCTAGGCAACTAAATAGTAGTTTGAATATGGTTATCAAGTTTCTGACTTTGATTATTGAGTGACTTATGTGGGACCCTTCTTAAAACCGAAACTAGTATTACACCTAGATATTTGCATTCTTGTGTACAGAGGATTTTGAACATTTTTTATATTCCATTAATAAAAAGCGGCTCATTCGGAAATAAGTGCTTATCAATTACGTATGATATATATTTTGTTTTCTGTTAATTCACACTAGGGAGAGATTCTGTTACCACTAATATATTTCACCAAATCTGAGTATACTCATTCTTGAAACTTCATATTTATATACCATTGCAGTATTATCAGCCAAACTGATGATTTTTCTTTCACTTTCATCAAATGATAATTTATTCATACATATCGTAAATAGCATTGGCCCCAATACTTTCCCTTGGGGTACTCCCTACTGAGTTGTTTTGATACTACCGATTTCAGACCAACTTTTACTGCTTGTTATATGTGAAATAGGTAGCTCCTAAATATTTTCAAGCCTGTATCAGCAATTCCTATTTCTGCCAGCAGCACCATTACATAGAGTTTGAAGTACCACGTTATCAAGTGCTCCTATACAGCTTTCTTACAGTTAGTCTAAGTTCTAATGCTCAAGATTTTATGTGACCTGATCTAAGGACATACATTTGAGATACTAATTAGGTTATTGTGCTGTTTACAACACCTTGTATAATGTTTACAGAATACATAATCATCCAGCCTTTTATATAATGTATAGAAAATACGATTGTATATTAGAACATTCAATGTCATTCACAATTCCCTTCACTCTTCAGACATTTAAATGAGTAGAAAAGGGATCATAATTTTTTCTTCATGTTTACGAATGGAGAAACATGATTTAATAGTTGAAAGTTCTTTTCGATATGTATATGATACCGCACTCAATCATTTTAATTGTGAATAGAGAAAACCTGTACTTTTCGGTGTCCATTTACAATAGAATGTGCCCCATCATCGTTCAAAATTATCTGGCTGAGCTGGATTGATTGGACAGTCACAGAGTATCTTTTCGTTCGCTTATCAATTATTCAGCGCCATCTGTTCGTTATGGAACCTATTGATTGGAATTAAATTTGCGTATGAGAAATTCGCACTAGTAAATTATGAGAACACAAATGTTTTTGATTGAAATATTTTACCGGATTCATTGAATGAAGAATCACACACGTTGACAGTAGAAACCATCAGCAGGCGTATCGATAATCAATTGTAGTTGAAAATCAAAGATTTTGTAACGGAATATTGAACATTATATTACTATCATTTACTATGATTGATATTCTGAGGAATCAAAATAAGGAAGAAACAGTGCTAAAGATGTATTTTGTCAGAAATACTGAGTAGCATCACTTCAGAATAAATTCAGGATAAATTCAACCTAAAGATAAAAATAACAGTGCTAAATCCAGAAAGAAATTAAAAATATATATTATGACTGGTTCTGGTTCATTTAAAAATTTGAATCTGCCTCTATTGAATATTGAAAAGCCTTGCTCAATAATTATTAGTCATTCTAATATTAATTACTATTAATATTAGAATATTTCTTTCTATTGATTTATGGGTGTATTTACATTCTTTGTTATTGAGTTGTATGAAAATATATGTGAGGAATTTATACATTAATATCCATCGAATGGATTATTTGATTTTTATATATATTACAAATTGATGAAATTGGAGTGGCTAATTCGAATATTATAATAAAACGTTTTCAGTATATGCATATGAAAATATGTACGATATCTATGACAAAAATTCAGTTTTCTAAATTTTTCACTGTCCGTCAATTTGTTCAGACTAATTTCTCAAACAACTGTACAGATTTAAAATGCACTTATACTGGAAGGAAGCTGATCGTATTTGGAGTATCTTTGGCTATCTCTTCCTGAGAAAAGCAATCTCTATTTCTTCAGAGGGTAAAAGGGGAATATTTATGCACCTATTTGAGGGGAATTTGTTGTGCAGATAAAACGAAAATTTGGAAAAAATAAAACTTTTTTTCCCAGAAAATTAATGTTTTGGGAAGGTAAAAGGGAAAATATTGGATCCGGATGAGTGCATTCCAATGATCTTTGATGTGTTTCGTGTTTTTCGTAATGAAAATCAACGGAAAGTCATCATTTAAGTGTTATGATAATAATTATCAAAGACACATGTATTTCGTGGGGCTTTGATGAAGAATATAACCATCTTCGAATTGAAGACTAGGTTAACAAAACGGCTGTGTGTAAGTAATAATGGCTCTATTCATTTGACGAAGACCCATAGAATTTTTATACTCGAATTATAGGGTAATACTCCTTTTATTTGTGTATATATGTACTTATATACACTGTGCGATATTTATGTAAAATTTAGGTACCGGAACACTTTGAGGTGTGAAAACTCATTCATTCATTACAATTCTCGATATTCCAACACATTTTTGTGTCTTCTTCAGGAGAAAAATCAAGAATTAGAGTTTATTCAGTGAAGATAACCTAACTAAGATTGTTAAATAACAAACGTCTCTTATTTTTTGCCACTTATTCACTACATGTTGCTAAACTGAATGAAGTTAACTATTATATATATTCATATATTATATATATATATATATATTTTTTTTTTGTTAATTAAAATAATGGTAGAATGTAATGTAATTGTTAATTAATTTGGATGAAATATATCTATCTATCTATATATACTTATATATATATATATATATATATATATATATATATATATATATATATATATATATATATATATATATATATATATATATATATATATATATATATATATATATATATATATATATATATATATATATATATATATATATATATATATTTATTCACTACATGTTGCTAAACTTTCAAATTAGCAATAATAATCATAGTAATAAATTCAATTTGAATTAAATTATAGTAACAGTGAATAAGTGGCAACAAAATAAGAGACGTTTGTTATTAAAAAATTTTAGTTAGGTTATCTTCACTGCATAAACTCTAATTCTTGCTTTTTCTCCTGAAGAAGACGCAAAAAAGTGTGGAAATATCGAGACTTCTAATGAATAAATGAGTTTCAAACACTTCAATGAACGAATTTGAATATATAAAAGTGTTTGAAAAAATATATATATAAAGAGAAAACTTCTGAGGTAAAACAAAAGAATGTATTAAAATGAATAAAATGTTGATAAATACAAAACAAATTTTTCGAAAATCAATATTATTAACTGATTTTAGAGCTAGGATGTGACGTTTCTATCATTACCGATTACAGAAAGATTATTGCGCTTCGATACAGCGTAATATCAATTTCAATATTTCTTTTATATTTTTTACATATTGAATTTGATCATTCTATTTATTACTTAGCAACTTGTTTTCCCTCTTGGAGAAGATACAAAAAAGGCGAAATATCGAGAATTGTAATGAACAAATGAGTTTTTAAACACTTCATCAGACCGATTATTCCCGTTAGCTAAATTCTACATATATATACATATATATATATATATATATATATATATATATATATATATATATATATATATATATATATATATATATATATATATATATATATATATATATATATATAATATATATATATATATATATATATATATATATATATATATATATATACATTTCTTGAAATTGATTAATTGCCTGTTTAAGACATTTTATTTTGAATATTTTTAGCAATAACAGGCTTCTTTCGATATGAAAAAGTTTATTTTTGTTAACGTTTCGTTGTTATATTACAACTTTATCAAAACTAATCTTTTTAAATTTTTTTAGCCTGTTATTGCTAAAAATATTCAAAATATATATATATACGTATATCACTTATTTTCAATATATAATTGTCTTTGTGAAAATTAAGATGAACAAAATATATTCAATATTCACAATTATATTTGAAAATTGAGCAATAATGGAAGCTGACATCAGAAGAAAAAAATTAAATTGCTTTTCATAAAGTATTTTATAACTTCACAATTTCACTCTTATGCTAAATTAGTGACAAATATTAAATTCTGCTAAATTAAATTCTCCTTATTTATATTATCTTTGAGAAACGAAAAAAAATTATTTAATTAACAGTCAACTAGTATTTCAATATAAATTTCGAATAATATTTCAATCTTCTCCCCATATCTACGAAAGGTATCAAATATAGATCAGTAAAAACAGCGAAATCGATATTCTACATACACTTGAGACAAATTAATACTATACAAGCAAAACCTAAATTATGCACTTGTTAAGTTATTAACGAGACTAAGTGTAAACCATTTTGTATTCTTACTGCATTATAAATATAAATCTGTAGGCCGCTAAGATTTTATCTTTGGTAAACTGAAGAAAAATAACGAAACTGGTTCTCACGAGTAGTCTGTAAAGCTCGGTAAGTGAGCAATGAACTTCTTTCTACTCACTGAAAGAGCCCATTCTACCTGTTCTTCTTCGTTTCCCTTTTATCGCATTCAGCGCAAAATATGATTCGGATTATTACATCGTCTATGGGACCGTTCGAGTCTGTTGAAAAGGCTTTGAATGGGGATAAAGTATACGCATATGGTAATGCCTGTAATATTTCTAAATGTCCTAAAATCTGCGATGCTTTCATGAAGATGCTTTCATGAGGATACTTTCATGATGAAATTTCTATATATGCTTTTTTTTGATCTACTATCTCATAGATAAATTAATATTCAAGACTTAGTATTTGCAAATATGAGTCATTTGAAAAAAGTTTTTTAGTTCAGAAAATAAATATTTTATTTTGAAAACAAAGCATGAATGCATATTCCATGAAATGGAAAATATTAGCTGAATTTTTCGATAATCCTTTCGAAAAATTCCTTGATACTTAGTGGAGTATTTTGAATTGTATTGTTTAATGGAACATTTGACCGAACTTATTCAACCAAGGATTGATACCTACTTCGATTCCAATGCCCTTTCAAAGAATTATGAGAACAAAACGCAAAATAGATTTTCTCTTCAATTGTACCGTGTTCCTATTGAAAACTATTCGAAATGATTCGAATATCGATAAAGGTTTGGAATGGAGAATTTATTTTTTTTCATATCTACGTATGGAATTTATATACTAATTCGGTATTTTCCGTGAATAATAATAACTATAAAAGCAAAAGTCCGACAAACAAGCCCAAAAGATTAATGCAAAATCTTGACAATATAGGTATTCATAGAAACACATACATGGAACTGCAAATATTAGTAATACTTGTCATATTGTGAGGAAATTCATAAATAAGTTATCAGTGATCATAATATTGATACATTATATCTAGAATTAGTGAATTTCCAGCACGGTGTTGTGAATATATCTCCAATTCGAGACGATTTAAATAATATATTCTGAACCTAAATGTATATAATTATGATTTTCTAATAGCTATTGCTAAATAAATGATAATAATAATATTTATTGCGTAATACTGATATACATCAATAATACACAAAGGTAAGAGTTCGGCTTTGCCGGTCTTACACTCTACCTGAAAATACATACATAGTTAAAAAAAATAGAAGAAATTTACACCAACATATCATACTTCAAGTAAAACAATGAAACAAAGGAGAACATAAAAATAAAGTAACATCATGAGATCACTGATTTAACAGTGACATCCTAACAACCTTCCTGAATGAACTGAACGGCAACGAGAGGAAATCAATTCACCCATTCAAAATATTCGGTGCAACGTATGCGAAGCTACCCTTGAATTTACTTGTGTAATATTGAGGTATAGTAAATCCATTTACTCTTATATTAACACCATGAACATCGACCTTAAGGTAAGTATTTCCTGCAAATACTTTGGTTTTTCACATTTCACTAATTTCCACAACAACACAGCAAACATATACATAAACCATTTATTCAACTTGAGTTCCCCAAGTCGCTGCAAGTATGGAGTGACATGATCTCTGTAAGATGAACAACATATAAATCTGACATTCTGAATTCTTTGGAGCTTTTGAATGTTGGCCTGGGTCAAAAAATTACAGTACACAGCACAGCAGTAGTCTAAAGTAGGATATACCAAACCTTGTACTAGTTTCAATTTTGTAGCTTCATTTAGAGATTTTTCAAAGTTATTAAACATTTTTAGCCTTATGAAACATACTGTAAGTTCTATTCACATGATCATCAAATTATTACCTGGTCCACCCAACCTATTTCGGTATCATCAATCACCAACTTATTACCATCCCTGTTGAGCTTAGACAAATTATGTCCTGAGCCAACACATATGGCCAGAGACTTTGCAGGATTTATTCTGAGACCATTGCTAGTAAACCATCTAGATATTTGCAGCAAATCATGATTCATCTTCGTAATGGCCTCATGAAAATATTCAGGTTTACATGCGATATAAAGCTGCATGTCGTCTACATATAGGTGATATCTACAATGAGTTGAACATTTTAGTAAATGGAATGTAAGAATGGAAAAAAGGATACGTCCCAAAATGCTGCCCTGAGGAACTCCACTATTTTTGTAAGCTATGTACGATGTTGCATCTCTATACCTGGCAATCTGGTCTTTACACATGACATCGCTTGCAAACCATTCAATAATATTATTTTTATTTTTCAAAAAATTAGTTTTTCGACAAGTTTTATCATTTTTAGGCGTAAGTGCTCTAAAAGTTGAAAGAGACCAAGTGGTCTGCCTTCTATTTGCTGATCCAAAATCTTTCAATGTTTGCCCTTGACCAAGAGTCTCTTTCATAGTGTAGTATTTGTAGTCACTGTGTAAGAGAAATCCGATAACAATTTTGGTGTCCTTTTTTCTGATTGAAACAATCTGAAAATCAGTTCTTCTGGTGTTCCACAGTTTTACAGTGTTCACAGATTTTGACTACCTGTTTACTCACACTGTTATACACTAGATTTATAAAAAAATTCATGCATTGAAGTGATCTATAAAGAGATACCTAGACGCTAATGGAAGAGCTAAAGGTCATTTATTATGCTAGTTCTGAATTTATGGCTATATATTGTATCTTGATGTGGATTAGTTCATCAAGTGCGGAGAGAATTTTTGTTCTCCATAAATGAGCGTTACGCACGCTTTTAGGATTAGATCGCAGGCTCACGTCGAAATTATTTCGTGCAAAATAACATACTGACCATAAAAGATCCCCATAAACACGAACTGTCACAATTTCTTTATGGACATGAACACTGCTATGAAGAGTGTTAGAATGGACATACTTTTGTCCTATTTCAATCTTATTCAATGTTTTGCATTGGAAGAGAGATTTCAATGATATGCTGATATAAAGCTTTTGAATAGGTGAAAAGAGTCGATGCAGAAGATCACAGATCACAGACTTATTTGGGGCAGTACATTAGAGGACGAGTGTTTCTTGAAGATATTGATATCGTCTTATAATATGCCTAAAATGTTTTTTAAATCTCAAAGTTTCATCGATAACAGCACCCAAATACTTAATCTCACTGACTTGTTCCAATTGTACATTATGATTTGTAGTATATCACACTATAATCTAGATAATTTTGCTTTGTTTCCCACAATAATACATTTAGATTTATCAAAGTTTGATAAAAAATTGTTATCACACAACCATGTATTCAAACTATCATGGTCACTACTAATTTTAATAGTTTTAATGAATAATAATAAAATTATAATAGATATTAATTTTATTATTGATATTGAATAATTTCGCGTTTTTCTGTTCCAATAGATATCACAGTTCATGATCTCAACTCAACTTCTGCAAGACACTTAGTGAAACACTATATGAAAAAATAATGTTGCTATAATAAGCACTCGGATTAAGTTCACAAAAATTATTTGATTCATTCGACATTTACTTCGAACTGTCAAAGTTAATTTATAGGGAAGAAAACCGATTGGAAGGAGTTTCACAGAAAAATATTGAATAATTGCTCGTTTTTCTTTCAATAGAAATCACAGTTCGTGATCTCAACTCAACTTCTGCAAGACACTTAGTGAAACACTTTATGAAAAAATAATGTTGCTATAATAAGCACTCGGATTAAGTTCACAAAAATTATTTGATTCATTCGACATTTACTTCGAACTGTCAAAGTTAATTTATAGGAAAGAAAACCAATTGGAAAGAGTTTCACAGAAAAAAATATCGAATTATTTCTCGTTTTTCTGTTTCAATAGATATCACAGTTCGTGATCTCAACTCAACTTCTGAAAGACACTTAGTGAAACATCGTTGTAATTGTGTTGTTATAATAGTGTAATCGAAAGCACTCGGATTAAGTCGACAAAAATTATTCGATTCACTCGACATACTCTTCGTAGTGTCAAAAAACATAAAAGAGGCAATCGATTCGAAAAAGTTTCACTGAATTCACTGATTTGAATCAGTTGTTCTAGTTAACTTACAACTTATACTTCTAATCAGTTGATACTTCTGACAATAGGACTTAGCAACCATAAAAGTTTCCTGAAATTTATAAAAAGTTTCAAATTATTATTTATTTTTTCTGTTAGTATTATTCCAAATTGCTGATTACTTATACACTAAATCTTCTCACTAGATCTTTACATCTGGGGGGTGATTGTTTATTTGCGTAAATATCCGCAAGTAGCCATAAAATATAAATATAAACATGATTATGGCACAAGAGGTGAAGACTACACAACGATGACGGATGAGTTGAAGATGCTGAATATGGATACTATCAGAAGAGCGTTTAAGCGCTATTTAGTAGAAATGGAACCTTATACAGTGGCCGAATATTTTAATTTTCCAATATAAGGAATGCTGTAACAATTTTTTCTATGTTTAGCCTTTTTTTTTCCTTTCACATATTGGAATTGACTTTGTTTCTTTGCTGTTGTGTATTGACTTGTACAATTTTACAAAGAAATATATATGATTATTATTATTATTATATGTTCATCAATTTCTGTTTATTGATACTAGGAGTGATAAACTTAAATAAGTATAGAGTTACAGTGGTCGTATCTTCGAGTCAATTGTAAAAGTGAAACTGAAAGAAACGCTGGCCATAATTGGCCATCACGAATAAAATATCACTACTAGCAGGTTCCTATTGTTACCCGGTGTTCAGCAACATTTCACACGATCACTCTCAAACCACGACAGAAAATTAAAGAATTGCACCGTGGAACGAGAGTATATGGCGCGAAAGGACCAGTTTATACGTGCAGAGAGCAAGCAATCTTTTCGCGCTAATGAACCACATGTAACATGTTCAGGTAGCAGCCGACATAAAGATACACTTATTTATATCGCCATTAGGTTTGGGAGCGGCGAACAGTTATGTGTACGACTCGACAATAACATTAACGAATGTCGTTGCACATTCGTCGTGTGCTGCTTTCTACATCATTATAATCGCTCTTCGTAATTAGTTCGTCATTTTCACGCAGCAGATCGATTACGATACCAGAATTTAATTCCAAGAAACTCAACGAGCTGATCTGCTCTTTTTCTGTAATGTCGCAGTTTTGCAAGCCTGACACAATCAATAATTTTGTGGACATTGCTGCAATATGATTGTTAAATTCTCGTTTATACCTACTGATCACTATGAGGTATTTCGCGAAATTTTAACATGGCAACATTCTTCAAGAAGATATGCCATATTTAAATGGATGGTGATAGAAATCTCTTGACACGAATTGTTTCTCAGTGAAACGTAATGTCTTTTGCTAGTGAAAACAAATAAATCAACTTAGATTACAACAGAATAGTAGTGAAGTTGAAGGAATTACCAAATACAGGGATTCAGCAGTAACCTTCAACTTAAAATTAACTGTTATTACTCCAATGGTTATTACTCCATGATTAACATCGTTTCAAGTTCCCACACAGCACTAAGTTTTGTTATTAGAAATGCTCAATGAATGTCTCAATCTGAATCAACTAGTCTTCTATAAAATACCTCAATACGGTCTAAAGTACAGAACGCTAGATTCCTCTAAAATCCAAGATGCTTGTCTCGAATAAGAAACTGGAATCCGTTCAACGATGTTTTCTGAAATATTCACAGGCCTACTCTAACGAAGTTCATATACGAGTATAACAATGTTTATTGCATGAGTAATTTAATGGAACATCAAATCTGATGTTCGAAATGTTGAAATCGAAACACAAGAAATATTTGGAACTAAGATCCCTATACAAAGTAATTAGATTAGAAGTGAGTGAGATTTGTAGTGACTTTTCATTGTGTCATTGGAAAATTTAGCATATGGTACCAGTGATGTCAAACGAGCATTCAATATATTCGTAAACTTCACGCATGTATATGAAATCTTGAATTCTTCTT
Source organism: Henosepilachna vigintioctopunctata (assembly GCA_030704895.1). Classification (NCBI taxonomy): domain Eukaryota; kingdom Metazoa; phylum Arthropoda; class Insecta; order Coleoptera; family Coccinellidae; genus Henosepilachna; species Henosepilachna vigintioctopunctata. The sequence goes on along the minus strand of JARQZJ010000033.1, from coordinate 2,734,916 downwards.
TAAATGGAGCACTGTGAAATATGTCACGATATTTGAGCTGCAAGAGATTGATACATTCTTCCAGAAGATTTCTCAAATCTGAATCGGAAGTATGAAATAAATATTCTGATAGTGATTGTTTATAGTGACATTTGCTAGTAAAAAGAATATTAATTACTTTGATAACAATGAATCTATAAATGTAACAAATGCTAGGATTTAGGGAGAAGCTTTGATACAATATCAACTTTCGTTACTCACAAGAATAACATAATTTCAAGTCCTGACAACACATTTAGTTTAAGCTTTCTCTATACAATACCTCAATACGGTCAAAACTACAGTACGCTAGAGTCCTTTGAAATCCAGGACACGTATCTCAAATAAGAAACTCAAATCCGTTGAACGATATTTTCTGAATATTCACGGTTCTACTCTAACGAAGTTCATCTATGAGTAACAACGTTTATTGCATGAGTCACTTATTATATTATTTGATGTTCCATTAATCGAAACACAGAAAATATTTGGGACTTATATCCCTGTACAAAGTGATAAGGTTTTCTGTTGATATTTTTTCATTTTTCTTGTTTCTTTTTTCCAAAAAAATTCTTTATTCCAAACTTTAATCGATATTCGAATCATTTCGAGTAGTTTGCACTAGGAACAGGGTACAAATGAAAAGAAGATCTACTTGCGCTTTTTTGTTATAATTTCATTGAAATGGCATTGAAAATTTCCATGTTCGAGATTTTTGGTGACTTCTCATTGTGCATATACCTTCACTGGTAGCATATACTACCAGTGACGTTAAGCGAACATTCAATAGTTTCGTGAACGGCATGCATCTACATGAAATCTTTAGGACCACTGTGTACTATCTCGGGATATTTCAGCATCAAGTGATTGATACGTTCTTCAAGAAGATATCTCGAATCTGAATCGGAGGTGTGAAAACTTCTGGTAGTGATTGTCTTTAAGTAAGGTAACGCCTTTTGCTAGTAAAAATAATCATATTTACTTTGATTATAATAAATCAATAAATGTACCGAATGCTTGGATTAAGAAAAAACTTATTAGACACAAAATTACATTTCGTTACTGACATGAATAACACCACTCAAAATTCTTACGAACCATTAGGTTTCATTGTTATAAATGCTCAATGAATGTCTCACTCTGAATCAACGATGCTCTACCTGATAACGGTCGAAACTAGAGTCGAGAGTACTTTGAAATCCAGAATACGTGTATTATATAATAAATTTTGAATGTGTTCAAAGATGTTTTCTGCAATGTTCACGGTTTCAGTCTGACGAAGTTCATCCAGAACGAGATATATCTAAGCTGATTATTTATTCAGCTTTGGGCAGGACAGTCCATTACTACCTACAAAACAAGGCCTGAGTGCGGATTCTCAAAAGTCCGATGATTCCGTAGCTGTAGTTCTATGGGTCGACCGATCCCAACCACCCCTACATGTGAAATGTAACTTCCTAATTTTAGTCTGTCTTATACATATAAGTAAAACGTTTGTCCATACGCTTTTATCTAGCTCTATCATTCAGTGTTATCTAATGCTGTATTATCCAGTGCTATAAATGCACTAACCGAATTCTATATAATTTTGAACACTTGCACATGTAATATTGACTTTTGAACAAAGAGAAATTTACACAATTACAAGAAAATACACAATACATTGTGTATTTTTTTGTAATTGTATAAATTTCTCTTTATTTCAAAGTGAATATTACATGTGCAAATATTCAAAATTATATAGAATTACGGTGAGTGCGTTTATTAGTGTGTATCTACATTTATGGTGAAGGAATAATTAAATGTAAGTGTTGTTCATTCTACAAGAGATTCAAGATGTCATACAAGTGATATGTATGACATTGAAAACGTAATTACTCAACTTGAAATAAGGTAAATATTTTCAGATTGCCGACTGATAAAGTCCTATATGAAAAATAGCTCGTCGATTCAGCGAGCAAATTTCACTCCAAATAATAGTACTAGAGTGTGCCATTTACATTTTTGGAAGAAGCAATTCAACAAACTTCTAGGACACTGCTCAGAATGCAAAACCAAGACTGAGACATTAGTTGTAGTGGCATTTCATTAAAAAATCCAGCCTTATCCGTCATTTTGGTCAAGATGAAAATAACAGCAGAGTATTTCTCGATAACATAACTCTAAAAACTGAAAGTATAATATTCAACTCATTATATCACACAATTCTGTCATATATATCACACACAAAATTTGTTATTTTCATCAACAACCAAAATATCACTAGAAATAAGTTATATGGCAAAACAACGTCTGCGGGTTGAAAGACTAGGTATAGTAGGTTGAAATGCATCTTCACCTACCTGATAACCGGATGAGACATATTTTTATGGAATGTTATGAAGTGTTCTTTGGCTATTTTGAATTAAATTAATTATTATGCATTTTTTCATCACCTTCACTCTTTTGAAAACGAACCAAGGTTCATAGGACAGAGTTTTCAACATAGATAATGTATTTTGATAGTCTTGCCTACTGATCTCTGTTCATCTCTACCTGGCAAGCTGTTATGAATAGATAAGTCAATTGAGATAAATTCATCGATCACCGATAAAATTTTTCCTTAGAATAAAGATAATTTGACAGCAATAAGAGTATAGGTTTGCCTACAAAAACTTCTCATGAAATACACTTGCCAGGTTTTTAAGTTTCAAAATTGAAACGAATAAATATACGCAAAAGAGAAAGTAGATTGTTCGAAGTCGGTGTGATAGAGCAGGATACAACGTAGCAGTCTAGTGCGACAAGTCTATTGATTGTGGTAAACATTTTTAAAAGGTATATTGACAAACAAATTTTTTCTGTAAAAAAATATTTCGACGTGTACTTATTAAGACTGTACTTGTCAGTCCTGTGTATGAAAGCATGCCTACCAGGTCACATTCAATAGACTAGTCGCACTCAGCTGCTATGTTGTGTCTCGTTCTATCACACTGACTTTGGACAATATAATACCTCTCTCTCATATATTTAATCGCTCTAGGTATGAAACTTTAACGCCTGGCAATTTTATTTCATATACAGTTGTCTGCTGACAAGGTCATACTGTTATTTTTGTAATTATTTTGTCCTGATACCAATTTCTATTGGTTACCATATCCGAGCAATTACCTCAATTGACTCACCGTTCAAATCTGCTTGCCAAGTAGCTATGAATATAAATCAGTAGTCAAGAATATCAAAGCACATTTTCTATGTTGAAAACTATGTTTTGAGATTAACCGTGCTTGGTTATTAAAAGAGTGAAGATGATGTAAACAAATGGATTGAAAATTAGATCGAAAATAGCCATGAACACTTTTCTATAGGCAAGCTTTCATATAGCCCTAGGGCCCAGGACGGCCAGACTTTCTTCATTTTATAAAATCTGAAAGTATCTCTGTGCATGTCCTCAACACATGTGAGAAAGACCAGCGACTATAGAGTTTGGGCTGCGGTTACGTGCGCATAGTAACAGCTAGTGAAGGTGAATAAAATACTACCTTGAATTCGTTGAAGTATAAAGCCCAATTTTTACATATTTCTGTTGGGATAACTTTAGAAATAACATCATCCATTGACGGACACTTATTGCAGTTGCTTCCCCCTGACAGACACCCCTACAATTCAATGAATTATAATTATGCTTTCGTTATAGTATAAAACCTAAATTCTATATATGTTACTTGGAAACCAGTTAAAAGATGTAAACCCAATAGCCAGACAATTTTGATGGTTTTTACATCTTGCCAGACGCATTGAGAGTCTGCTGTAGACGCGGGCCTGAGGTTACAGCTGTTCTAGTATGTGAGATAGGGCGCTTCATCTATTGCGATCTGCCTGCAAATTATATATTTGTAATAATTCTCATATATTCTTTAAAATATACACTTTGTAATAATTGTCATCTGAAAACTCCAACAACATATCAACCAGACAACAATGGTTATTGAGTAATGAAATATAACAAATACTATTCCAAATGGTTTGAAGAGTTGAATACTATTGAAATGGTTTTAACTACCAAGTGATGTTAGCGACTTTCTCGAAAATCAATCAGGAATGTGATTATTATGACAAATTATTGTACATAATTTTCATACTATAACGAAAGTATAATTATAAATAATTATGGTTTATAGGTGTCTGGCAGGAAGTAGTAACTGTAATCACTGTCTGGCATCCCAATCATTAAAGTCGATGGTCTTTCTCACCTGTGTAAGGGATAGGCTCAGAGAAAATTTCAGTTTTCTCTTGTTCTAATAGGCCTGTTTATGAATCAATAACATTCCATAAATAGTTTATCTCACCTGGTTACCAGATGGGTGAAGGTCGAGCCCCAGGGGGTCTCCTATATTATATAAGGAATATATTACATTCAATGTAATATTATTTTAATTTTCCGTGCCTCGTATTTGAAATGGAGATTAAGTTTCCAGACGAAAAATTTTTTTCTGGTATGTTTGAGAGGTGAATATTGAGAACTTTTCCAAGATCAAACGAAACATGAACGTTCGTAATTCACGATTATCTCCTAGAAACCAACAGTTCGTGAGTGTGTTTATGTATATAAGTTTAAGGTATTCAACGTAAGCAGTCAAGTTTATTCTACATATTTCGTTTCAACTAATCCATCCCATTGCCATAAGATAAATGTGCTCGCATTTCTTCATAGCCATCTTTGGTATACGTCGAAACGATTCCAGCTACAGACAAAAAGTCGGGTCAGGACGCATCTCCGAATATTCGATCATTCTGTCAAGTCAGAATGATGGACAGAACAATGCCAACTGAGCGATGGGGAAAAACCTGCACGTTAACAAATTTATAAATGTTGAATTAACGGAAATGTGATCCCATTTACCACAGACAAGGAGATTTCGAATTACATTCGATCTGAAAAAAATCGCGATTCTCATGAAATAATTTGAATTTCACGTAGATTTTGATTGTTATGTAAAGTTTGAAATGAATGATGTTATGAAACATTTCAAATCAAAAATTCAATTTTATTCATATGAAAGAAATAATGGATTTTCTATTTGTTCAACACGGTATAATTACTTATATTATGGATAAATTATCTTCTGTTTTGCAATCAGAAATGAATATTGAAGGTTTTGACATTGAAGAAACGATTATGTCATAATTCAATTGTTTTAGTCATCTTTTATGTAATTAATGAATAAGAAAGAAAACACTTCGTGAGATACACTCTATCTCTCTAACTCTCTGAATAAGTATTTTTTCTCAACACTAAAAAACAATTGAGAAAATATTATCAATGTCTGTGATTATCAAATAGGGAATTAGCAAAGGCAACTTTTTAGTATGCAGCGTACGGACTGATATGAAAATACAACCTGTTTTTCAATCAACTAATTTTTAATTCGTGAATTCAAAAATATTAGACTACAATCATTTCAGTAATTCCAAAATAGGATTAATTTGTTCTAAATTTATCTATATTGAATGAAATTATTGAGATAGCAGACAGTCAAGGTCCAAATGATAATCCTCTTTATAACGTTCAAGCTTTCAGCTTATTTATTGTCTTCCTCAGGAAACTGGAAAGTTTGATAGAGCAAAGCTATATAAATTAAATATTCGTCTCTTACTTACAATAAGTGATGTTATAAAAGATTTTGAATTTACTGCAACCACAATCTCACCAATCATGTGGATACAGTTTAAGTTTGTTAGATTTTTCTTCTTCGTAAAATACAGCAGTTTTTGTATATTCAAGAAGTTAATAACTAAAACTGAAGAGATTTCGTAATAACACGTCTTCTATGCTTGCTGTGTATTGTTTGTGAACATAAATGTTATATTGCATCCATTATCTTAAAGGGTAATTTTTAGAGAATACTGAAATAGATGTCCACACTTGATGGAAGCACAAGACTGCTTCTAAAAATCATCAGTTGTGCTATATCCATCGTCAAGTGAGAGGCATCGATTTCAATTCTCATGCACCCTCTCATAACTCAAAACATAGTATTATATGCTAATGCCATTAATGTATGAATAATACATGGATTGCTTTATACATTTTATCTGTAGGAATCAATAAAAATCATAAACACATCAAACATCGAATGTTCACTCATCCTACTAAAGCATCTACTGAATTCGCAACGTCTATTTCGACATCTAGTTTGATGTTTTGTCATAAGGCGTCAACGTGTCTCTCAATATCCCTGAATGAATCCATATGAATACATATAAATACATAGATAGACTAGCGGACCCGACAGACGTTGTCCTACCATGACATTCCAAGCTATTAGGATAAACGAATGAATGCATATACAAAAATTCACTCAAATCGATCAGCCGTTGAGTTGCAGTATATTAATAATAAATTGAAATTGAAACACTATCAACTGTACATATGTTTCGGGTGGTTAGTCCCTTATGATGAATAATACCTAAATTTCGGATTTAATTTTTGAATTGACGTAAAATCAATATGCATTATTTCTAATTGTAAATTCCTGATTTCAATTTATTTCGAAATTGAATCAGAACTTCCTCAATTTCTGAAATAATTTTGAAATCTCAGAAAGCATAATTTCTACTTGAAATCAGAAATTTCCATATAGAAATTTCGTTTTGATATTTTGTCAATTTCAAAATTGATTCAGAAATTAAGTTATTACTCTTAATAATGGGATAACCGCCCGGAACATACTCGTAAGTAGAGTTGTTAAGTTTCACTCAGTGAAACTCAGTCACTTTATCATATTTTAATCAATTATTTTATTATATAATATATTATATTGTTAGGCAGCTCTTCGCACATTTGATTGACTGCCAGGACCTAAGTCAGGTCGTCTTTTCCTCGGCATCGTAAATTGTAAATAATCAAACTGAGAAAATTTCTCGCGCACTTAGAGGTAAATTGTCACTATCACAAAACGTCAACAAAAAAAGAGCACATAACTTGAAATGTCACTATCATAAAGGATCACCGAAGTAAAGAAGGTTCTCGCGCACGTAGTGGTAATCGTCACTCACTGAGATAGAATGATGCACCCTTTGTATGCGGTATCGATCGACTTAGACTCTATGTCATAGAGGATAGATCGATATATTAGTTGGTTGTCAAATGTCAAATATTATAGTAGCTTTCAGAAATTCAATTCGTGACAAACCTTAGGATTTATCAATCTACATAGAAATAATCTGATAGATAGTTAACAACTGTAGTTAGCTAAAAGTTTGTTCATTTTTTACCCCCTTAGAATGAATATGTAGTAAGAAAGATATAAAAATTCCAATTGGTTATTCATTTTAAACTATTCTTTCAATTTGATTTCTGAACGACGGGGGACACATATTTAATAATTCCGAGCATTTTCATATTTATTCACCTTCTAAATATTCTCTGGACTTCAATGAATAATTCAAGACAAAAATTAGCGAAATCGGTCCAGCCGCTCTAGAGTTTCAGCGAGACTTACGAACAGCAATTCATTTTTATATTATAGATTTATTTTGAAACTATTTTATCAATTTGATTTCTTTACGACGGGGGACACATCAAAGGAAAAACAAGAGTGTTGTTTTCATTTAATTCCCAGCATGCTCATATTTATTCACCTTTTAAACCTTCTCTGGACTTTCACAAATAATTCGAGACCAAAATTAGCCAAATCGGTCCAGCCGTTCTCGAATTTTAGCGAGACTAACGAACAGCAATTCATGTTTATATATATATATATATATTTTGAAAGTTTTTAGCATTAACAGGCTTTTTTAATATGAAAAAGTTTATTTCTGTTGACGTTTCGTTGTTATATTACAACTTTGTCAAAACTTTTTCAAAAGTTTTGACAAAGTTGTAATATAACAACGAAACGTCAACAGAAATAAACTTTTTCATATTAAAAATGTTAATGCTAAAAACTTTCAAAATAAATACCTCAAACAGGCAATAAATCAATTTCAAGATATATATATATATATATATATATATATATATATATATATATATATATATATATATATAGAGAGAGATAGGTATCGTGTTCATCGCAATCTCCTATCATGAATATATCGGACTCTTTTTCACTTAGTGGAAGCACCTAGATTGTTTCGTTCTACAAGGAATTCATCAATTGTGTCACGTAAATCATCAAGTGACACTTAAATTGCTGAAAGGTATTGGAGAGTTAATAAGTGAAAAGTAAAAGTTGAAGTTTTCTTATGGTTCAAGAAACAAATTAATGAAAATGCGTTCATAAACTGTTATCACATTTTCCCTTGCAACTTCCCATTCAGGCCATTAAAATTCGAACAAACTTTACATCTTATGCAATTTAACAAAACGACAAAATCGTAAAATCTCAGTAGCCATTTACTAAACTCCCGGATATAAAAGAACAAATTGTTCATTTATCGGCAACGAATCTGTTAAGACCCTTTGTTTTAACAACCCCGAGAAATCCAAGCGGGATTAAACGACGGATGTTATCTGTCGGAGTTCCCGGATTCTGGAACATTTTGCCGACGTGGACTTGTCATACTTTCGCTGCAGGCAGCAAGAAACGAGTATCCGATGTCTGTTTGAGGTTTGGAAGGGACAGTTGCTGAAGGGTCGATAAAAGAGCGCATTCGAAATCATCAGAGATGATATTAAACAGTTTGTCTGGACCGAATTGTAAAGTTTTGTATACTAAGAGCATTGAAATGATCACCTCATCAACTCATATTTGATATGAGCCTGACGGCGATTTTAACCCAACGAAACTCGAAAGTTATTACTCAATAGAAGTTAAAATCAATAGTTCAAGTGCAAATACTATCTAATGTTCGAAATTTAAATGCTATATCTATGATTCCATCTACGACTAAAATAATTTGCAGGCATTATATTTGTATTGTTTGCTTCATAATGACATAAAATTTTAAAGTACAAGACACCGCCAAATCTTTATAATAATATAAGATTTCTCTTATAAGACTGCTCTTTCCTCCACAACACCGTACTACCATATTTCAGAGAAGCTTTTCATACGACATTTGCAGGACTATGAATGTTTTGTTGCAAAAATTTTAAACGAGCTCATCTATGGTAAGGTTTGCTGCGGAATTGAGGAGCTATTTGTCTCATGGCCAATGACTAGCGAATAGAGCACGGTGGCAATGATATTTTTGTTGATTTTCTGTTTTGGTTTCTTTTTTGTTGTTGTTGTATGATAGAGTATTAGATTCAAAGAATTTCTCACTTTTACTGATTGATTTATGGTGAGAGGGTCGTATGGAAGATCAGTTTTAACTGAATACGATCTTACTTATTGTGAGTGAAATAATTTTAGTTTAATGCTTATTTATTATTTGTTAGAAAAATTGTATTTTTTTTACAATAAATATATATTATTGTTATTAATATTATATAATATTTCCTTGAGCCTAGTTCGCACTATATACTGGTATTTCAGTCTGGCAGTGGGTAGTTTAGTAGCTAAAATACTCCCATCTGCTGTAAATTCGAAGAAAAATCCTTCGCATTTTCTCGAAAACAGTCTTCTAGTGAAAGGTGTTTTGTAATATGAACAGTCTAAAATGTAAAGTGAATGAAGGAATTATGTTAATCGTAACGACTATGTTGGAAGAGGTGGATGAGGAAATTTGTGTTATTAATGAGAAGATGTTTTCAATTTTTTCAGAAACTAATGAACACTGCAAATTCTACAGGTTAGAACTTGTTTAGCCGGTGGACCAATGAGTTCGAATGCGTTTTGGGCCTCTGGTGCTATAAGTCCAAAAAACATGGAATAAAATGAATGGACTTGATGACTTACTAACCCACTGCCCTAATGTTTAGTGTCCATCACGTTTAGGCAATACAGTAAAAGCTACTTATTCGCGCTTCATTTATTCGCGTTTCATTTATTCGCATTTTCACTATTCACGGATAAAAAAATGCGACCCAATTCCTATATTCGCGGAATAGATTTCTTTATTCGCGGATTTTATAGATATTTTTTGTGACTGGTTCCAGAATTGTTTCATTTCGGAAGTTGAAACTTATTTTTCAAAAAATGTAGTCGTTGAAGCAGATCTAGTTTTGGATAATGCACCAGATTATCCTCGCGAACTTGAAATTATGCATCTAAATATAAAAGTGACATTTTCACCTCCCAACACGACGTCTTTACTTCAACTTATAGGCTAAGGGATTATCCAGACCTTTAAGCTCTATTACATTAGAAGAACCTTCAAAATCATATTGAATAATATGGAATGTGATCCTGATATGAATGTTATGGAATGCTGGAACAATTTTAACATAGCAAAATGCATAGTGAACATAAAAGAATCATTGAAAGAACTGAAGCCATGCTCATTGAAATCATGTTGGAAAAAACTGTGACCAAGTCTGACTGCGGAAAAAGATGAAGAATTTGTGCAAATTCAAACTTTGACTGCAAACATAGCCGATATTGCGAATGGAATAGGACGAGATGGTTTCGAGCAGATAGAATCAAGTGACATTCAGATGTTGCTCGAATCGCAAGATGAAGATTTGCCTGACACCGACTTGGAGGAAATGTTAAATTCACAGCCTATTGAAGAAGAGGTTTAAACGAGCACGGGAAACGTGACCTTTAATTTGAAAATTCTCAGTGAAGGTTTAGGAATGGCTAATGAGCATTGTGATTTTGTTCATGAAAATTTATCCGTCTATGAAACGAAGTCTCATTTTAAAAGAGCAAATTGCTGAAGTCAATGCTGAATATCAGTCTGAATTGAAGGAACTTTCAAAAATTGGCAAGCAAAAAAATTACAAAATTCTTCAAACCATTGCCTAAGCCTGATCAATAATTAATAGATATGATCAAAAATTTCATTGAAATAATTTTTTTCATTCTTTTCATTTTGTCGCCCAGGAATGTATCTCCACAATCATTATAAATTTTCATTCCATATTCACGGTTTCTGTATTCGCAGGCATATTTTCGAACGAATACACCGCGAAAAAAGAACTTTTAGTGTACTTGCTAGAGAACTAAAAAATTTACGCAGTAATTAGTAACTTTACGTATAAATAATACTTATTTCCTTCTCACATAAATCACAATATTTTCCAAATTAAACAATGAAATGAAAACAAAATACACGAATTGAAAGTTGTGTCGAAAGTGTAGTTTTGTGTATTTGTGTCGAGTTTTTTGAAAACCTCCACCAATAGCAGCAATAACATCTACCTCAAAACCGGAAACATCGAAAACCATTTTTAATAAATTCAACACAACCTTTAAGAAATGGCGTCTTCGAAACAGCTCGAACTTAAATGGCATTTTCCGTAAATAAATGAATAAATAAGAGAAATATACCACTACTACACTCTAATATCCCAACTGACCGTTATGGTTGTAATTTCAAATTGAAGGATCAAGAAGGCAATACATGAATTCCCAAGGACTGGCCACAAAAAGTTTAGTTTTCAGAGGCACAGTAGAAGAGTGGTGTATATCGGTGCTACATTGTCCGCGATCGGCTTTCTGATGCTGGTGGGTTCGATTCCCACCGGGATCTTGGGACGTTAGTTATCTGCGTTAAACTGTATTTCCAATCGTACCTATATAGGCCCTCACCTACGCTCTTAAAAAATAGTAATGATAATAATATTCAACATTATAACATTCACAATAATAACAAGTAGCAAAGATTGTGCATCAAGAACTTGCACTAAAAAAACATCTTCTACAGAAGGAAAAGGTGCCTTACTACAAATACATGCTGAAGTCGATTTTGGAGAATGATCAGTTTAGACTCTACTGGAACCGCACTATCTTAACTGATCAAACAGTACCCCAGAATAAGCCTGATCTTGTCCTGGTGGACAAGAGAACCAAGGAAACTACTTTTATGGAAGTGACCATTCCAAATGCAAACAAACCCAGTTGAGAAGAATTCTAACAAAATCTCTAAACATTGAAATGTGAGTGTGGATGCAGTGGACCGTGAACGTCGTCGAAAGATTGTTCCATTCACCTTATAATAATAATAAGTTCTTTATTCTCAACAGGTATAATACCCAATTACAGAAAGTGAAAACTTGATGTTGAATACTAACGGAGTAATTGAAATGAAAGATATATAACAAAGAGCTCAATCTAATCTAAAAAAACTGGAATAGCAATTAATAACTAAATAATAGCATTCAATAAAATATTACAACAAACTCAATCTGAATAAATTCATTTTAGTCAATTTCTTTTGTTCACATAACTCCTAATAATAACTTCTTTGGAGTCACAGTGAATGTCACAATTATTGGCAACTCTATGGAACGTAGACTCCATAAACGAAATAGGGGATTGTATTAGGAAGTTGGTCCTCGGAGTCTCTAGGTGGAATAATTCTGTATTATGAGAATTTTGCCTTGGAACACGTAATTTCAAAGCGGTCAAGAGAGGAGGACAATCATTACTATTGTGCAGTAATTTATACAGAAATTTCAGTAATAAAGTTTCTCTCCTGCTCTGCAATGAGATTAAACTGAATTGACTCAATAATTCGTTTTGATTGACTCCTCTCTGTAGAAAAACTTTGTCCTCCCTCCAAACTGAGAATTTCAAGAACCTTCTCCGAATAGCCTCAAGATGGCGTTGACGGCTAGTGTATTTCGGATACCAGATCATGCTGCCATACTCCAACTTTCTACGGATTCGGGCATTGAATAGTCCTATGAATTCAGAGGAATTATTGAAATATTTGCCATTGCGTATAACGAATCCATATATTTTCACACCAGATGAAATAAGTTGGGTGATATGTGTGACAAAAGGAAGCTTCGAATCGAAGTCTACACCAAGATCTCTTACCTTATCAGAACGAGCAAGAACCTGACCACCGACGATATAATCACACTCAATTCGATCTTTTCTCCTTGTGAAATAGACAAAGTCACATTTTGACATATTCAAACACAAATAATTATCCTCACACCAACTGGAAGCATGTTCCAGCGCAGGCTGAATTTGAACACATGCTCTGTGATCTAATTTTCAAATCGTTTCAAATGTTCCCCGAAACATAAAATGTGGACAGTCAACATTATCCATCAGATCATTTACGAACAGAATAAATCACATGGTCCAAGATTGGACCCTTCAGGTATTCTGAGGTAGGTATGAACTCACAACTGAAACTGACTGTATATAGCCTCCAGCTCTACAAATATACGTCGGTCAAACCAGGTAAGAATGAAAAAGGTTGGTGAGGCTATCAGAGAATCCAAATTTGTTGCATTATTTCTGTGCAAGGAGCGCATGAGCAACTTTATCAAAAGCTGTCTGAAAATCTGTGTAAATCATATCAACTTGACCGATGGAGTCAAGTTCTTCAGAAACGTACTGAGAAAACAGCATTAGATTGCTTGAAAAAGATCTCATTGACATGAATCCATGCTGCTCAAACTTGATGATGTTTCTGACGGCTGGATATATAGAATTATAGATTACATTTTACAAAAAGTTTGAAAAGTTTGATAAGATAGATATTGGCTTGTAGTTGTTTACAACAGAAGGATCATCTTTTTCAAGGTCCTTCTTGAAATCTCAGGGTCCACTTCCATAATCTCAGAAAATTTCCCGTTGAACATCAGACGACTAGGACTGGGACATCATAAAAGAATACAGAAATCGGTGTTGCTTGCCACAGCAAAGGCGGTCCGGAAATTCCTGAGACATAAGGAAATCAACGCAACGAAGGCTACCGCCGTGAAGATCGCCATCCTGGGGACTACCTCGACTGGCCTGTTAATTTGAGAACTTCCCCCACAGAACTCAATGCCTCTGCTATATATCTGGGATAAGTGAAAGTTCTCCTGTGGGAAGATTGAAAGGCTCGAAAATCGGAATAATAATAATAAATTAATTGAAATACTTAAGTCGGGAACTTTCGTATTTACATTTCGTGATGGAATTCCATTAAAAATCACTTTTCTTAGTATTAAATTACGCTAAAGTAAATATATTAAATATTACTTTAATCCAAACATTATCTGCACTAGCAGAATAAGTGTGTACGTCATCTTCCACCATCCACAAAAATTCGCATTAGCTTCTGATTTATCAGGTGATTGTAGTCTCAGTATGTGGCTACATTAAAAATCGCTAAATTACACAAATATTCAATTACCTTCGCGTTATTCTTAATAAATGGCGCAATTGAAATGATTTCAAGAGCGCATTGACCATCGTCCACTTTGCTTTGCTAATGTTTATCAGTGACTATAAATTGCCATTGAAAGCGTACACGTCGGACGTTTACAAGCATATAAGTGATTTGAAGGTAAAATATAGCTAATTCGAATAAAAACACAAACACAGAATGCAATTGTGTTAAGATCCCAACATTCTCTGTCCGATTAACGTAGACCATTTGAAATTCCAGGTGCGGTAGCTCTATCCTCAAAAGAATTCCTTTGAAGTGGAGTTGATGAAAGAAAGGTCACGAAATTGAAATGGAGGAAAAAGATGATATATATATATATATATATATATATATATATATATATATATATATATATATAAAATAAATCAATTTCAAGTAATATATATATATATATATATATATATATAAAATAAATCAATTTCAAGAAATATATATATATATTCAATGTTTTTAGCAATAACCATAAATTTTCACATTAGAATAAGTCTGTTATTGCTAAAAACATTAAAAATAAACTATCTTAAACAGGCAATAAAACAATTTTGAAGTATATATATACATATTCTTTCAATAATTCTCCAATTTTTCCGTTTTTTTCAAGAATTAATCAAAAGAATATCATTGCAGAGCTGGTTATCTGAAACATGTACAAAGTGATGTATTCTCCATTATCCTTCAAGGGGAAAAATGTTATAAAATATTGACATCGCCGCCTTCACTTAATAAAAACACAAGACCAGTTCAGTTCTAAGAAGAATTCATCTCTTGTGCCATGTCCAATCAGCGAAAGACGGATTGGACATTCCAATTGAAAGACTGATTGGACTGATTTCAATTCTCCAACACACTCCTTTAACTCAGAAGATAATAATAATAAGTTCTTCACTCTCAACGTATAACACCCAATTACAGAAAACAATAACATAATGTTGAACAATAGCTGAACAACTAAATGGATAAATTAATAATAATAATAATATAAGTTTATTCGCATCAAACAAATTCAAACAAAATTAACAAAATCATTCATTTCCTAACATTTGCGAATTAACATGATCGCAGAGACTTGAATGAAGTCTGTACGCGATATTTAACTAAATTGAATTAAATTCTTTCCCTAAGTTATCTAAAACTATTATTATTATATTTCAGCACTAAAATTATTAATCTTGGAAGGTCGCAAGAGGTGTTTAGTCTGAATATGTGGATACTGCCTCATATCAAAAAAAAAAAAGGAATATAACAAAGAGCTCATTAAAACCTAAAAGAAAATAAAAAGTATTTGATAACTGAAGAATAAAATCAAATGAAATTTTACAGAGAACTCAATCTAATGCAATTCATTTTAGAGAATTTCCCTTGTTCACATAACTCCTACTAATAACTGATAAGTGGTCAAAGTGAATATCATATTTATTAGCAAATGTATTGAATGTAGTCTCCATAAAACAAGATATAAAGATAATCTTGTTAGGCCAAACTGTAAATTCAGAATTGGAAGGAGATCACCATTGTACATAGGTCTTGAAATATATAATAAAATCGGTACCGAAATTAAGAACTCTATATCGGTATCTATTTTTAGATCTAGATTGAGTCAATTTTTAGTCGATGAATGTTATTAGACTGTCAATGAGATTTGTCAAAGTAATGTTTTCCTTGGGTTTGTATTTCTGGAAACAATTTGGTCTATTTTGTAAATCTGTATATTTTCTTTTCTATTCTCTACATTTACCTTTTCTATAATGTATTATACATTCGACAGAATTGAAGTATCTATTTATATATCTAAACCGAATGGGCTATGTAGAGGGTGTTTTTTTTAGAGGTATAGAACTATAAATTGCAATATAACAACGATGGATCAGTCGATTGACAAGAAATTTTTTTTTATTCGAAAGATAATATTGTGGCATTACATTTCAAATATGATTGTCGGCATATGACCGCCACAGTTGGCTCGGATGTAGTCCAATCTGGACGTCCAATTTTCGATGACTTTTTCCAACACTTGTGGCCGTATATCGGCAATAACACGGCGAATATTGTCTTCCAAATGATCAAGCGTTTGTAGCTTATCCGCATAGACCAATGACCTTACATAGCCCCACAAAAAATAGTCTAGCGGTGTTAAATATCAAGATCTTGGAGGCCAATTCACAGGTCCAAAACGTGAAATTAAGCGGTCACCAAACGTGTCTTTCAATAAATCGATTGTGGCACGAGTTGTGTGACATGTTGCGCCGTCTTTTTGAAACCACAGCTCCTGGACATCATGGTTGTTCAATTAAGGAATAAAAATTAGGAAAAGGAATTAGTAATCATGGCTCTTTACAGATCACCATTGACTGTTACGTTCTGGCCATCATCGTTTTTGAAGAAGTACGGACCAATGATTCCACCAGACCATAAAGCGCACCACACTGACATCCACCAAAAACAGTCAGTTTTTCTGGATGTAACGGTGTTTTGACATACACTTGAGGATTATCTTCACTCCAAATGCGGCAGTTTTGTTTCTTGACCTAGCCATTCAACCAGAAGTGCGCTTCATCGCTAAACAAAATTCGCTTATAAAAATCGGGAACAACAGCAATCTCGTTTTGAGCCCATTCGAAGAATCTACGCCTTGCTTGATGATCGTTTGGCTTCAATTCTTGCACGAATTGGATTTTGTAAGCACGCAAACGAAGATCCTTTCGCAAAATCTTCCATAAAGTACATAGACACAGATCCAATTCGTGTGCTCGATGGCGGATAGACTCATTCGGGTCTTCCTCAATGCAACGCTCCAAAGTAGCGAAATCTTCTTCTGTACGGAGTCTCTGGGGATGCGAGTTATCAATAAGAGTAAATGTGGTGCGAAAACGTTCAATGGTTGATCGAATTAACAAATAGACGTAGTGCGCGATACGTATTCCGCACAGAACCATTATTTTCGAAATAAAATTGCACTATTTGCAAGCGTTTTTATTCATAAGCGTCAATTATAAGCGTCGTTATTCATATGATCAAGTTTTGAATTAAAAAAAAAGCAGCTATCGAGTAGAAATTTTTTCATTCTAAAATTGTTGTTATATCACCTTGTCTTTCATTCCTGCTGACTCTTCAAAGGCAAGGTTTTAATTGAAATTGAGATTGAGTTAATATATCGTTTGATATTTTTCATAACTTTCTCTGAGGAAAAATGTTCACAATGAGTTTCAAACAATTTCGAATAATTACAATAATTATCATTATTGTCAATTACGATTACAGAATTAATAAGTGAAAATTATTTTTCACCAGAAAAAACGGAGAATTTTTAAACAACAATTCCTAAACAACCCAATTCTTCATTTATTTTCATCAGTCAATTCAATTTATCAATTTCCAATTCATTTATGAATGTTAGTTCGAACTAATTATTCGAACAAGTCTTTATAGCAGCATCATTCAAGTGTTTATAGCAGCATTCCTAATGAAGAGAAAGGGTTTATTGAATCAAACAATTCTTTATCAATAATTTTTATTTGTTTTTCAATGCGAAAAAGTTTATTTTATAAGACAAAGAGTATTTTTATATCAATATGACATGAAGAAAAGCTAGTTTGAAATTTCTTGTTTTTTTCAAAATGAACTCATTTTGCTCTCGAATCAAACTATAGATCACGATAAATATTTCTAGTCTTTTCAATAACACACCTATCAAACATGGTTGCCTGCATTTCAGTTATTCACCAAGTGTCGAGATTTGAGGACATTTTTATAGAAACCCACCGAATCCTTGGCAATTCGTTCCCTATAAGGACTTGTGAAGTTGACGTAGTACAATCCAAATTTGGCCCTGTGAAAGTAATTGAAAAATGTTTCATAACAGAAACTGTTGAAATATATATATATATATATATATATATATATATATATATATATATATATATATATATATATATATATATATATATATATATATATATATATATATATATATATATATATATATATATATATATATATATATATATATATATATATATATATATATATATATATATATATATATATATATATATATATATATATATATATATATATATATATTTATATATATATATATATATATATATATATATATATATATATATATATATATATATATATAAGGAAATTATTATCTGTTGCTGTATTCAGAAAAAAACGGAATGAAATATTTTCATTGAGGACATATAAAATGAAATACGAATAGAATTTTTGTTCGAGGCTGATATCTCGAAACAATTTTCAAGCAAATAATTTAATATAATTTTTGTGTAACCAAGCCAGGTGTTTTTTATTGAATATATCTTATTAGGTTATGAAAAAAAGATGGCAAATTATACCCACGGGTTTGACATAGTTGCCCTCACCAGAATTTTTGATTCAGTCTTGTAAATATTCATCATATGCCGGAAAAATCTTGTGCTTGAGAAAATTACAACTTAATTTTATTTCTTTAGGCAAATGTATCAATAATATATGTACAGAAATGTAGTAACAATGACATATTAAAATAAGTAATTAGTTTTCATCCCTAACATTTTTTGAATTAGCTTCCGAAATAAGGAGAAGGGATGGAGGGGAGTAAACGAGCTTCTTGAAAAAATCAGTGTGACTACATATTTCATTTTGTTTCATCATTTCAATTCAATATTTTAGCAACGAAAAAAATTTTTGGGGGTTTCATTTGCCCCCCCGGGCCCAATCCATCTCCACATTTTAGGTCCTCTTCTGAAGAAGTGATTTCTTCGAGTGGTGGAGTCAATTTCAATAATGAGTTTATTATGCAGTTTTCTGTCCACC
Source organism: Henosepilachna vigintioctopunctata (assembly GCA_030704895.1). Taxonomy (NCBI): domain Eukaryota; kingdom Metazoa; phylum Arthropoda; class Insecta; order Coleoptera; family Coccinellidae; genus Henosepilachna; species Henosepilachna vigintioctopunctata. The sequence goes on along the minus strand of JARQZJ010000033.1, from coordinate 2,715,869 downwards.
TTGAATACCATCACGACTTTAGCCAAGCTACTAAAAAGGTGGCATGTTTTTTTTGGAGTAACCAACGTCCATTTTGAAAGTTTTAGTTTCGATAATTTTCCTAGATTAGACGGCTTTTGAATAACCCATCGAGAAAAAGATGTTTCTCCTGCAGAATTGGTAAAACAGAGGCTAGACTGTTAGTTCAACACAATAATATAGAATAATATTCAAGGAATTTACAGCACTAAAAATAAGTCATTTGAATGATCCACACACAGAGAATGGCACTAAAACATGGAGATGACTAGTCTAGCGTGAACTTTTCAGGTTAGCCAGTTTATTTTCTGAAATTTAATATAGTGTGACATCATAATTGAATGGAGAAAAATATGATAGAATATTTTGTAGCCAAATTATAAACCCTTTTCAGTCGAATGGATTAATTTTAAACTCGAATCATCTGATCAGACACCATTAAAAAATTTTGATCTACTTGAAAAATCCGACTTACGAGTAACCGCTATATAATTCCCAGTTATCCATCAGGCTCCAAGTAGAATAACCGATTACATTGATGTTATCGATATATATAGCGTCCAGAACACTGCTCAGATATGTCTGCAATATGAGTAATGGTATAATTCTCTAAAGAATCTTGAAACTACGTTAAATACCTGTAAGTAATTGATTCTTCTATCGTCGTTCAGGATTCCACCTTCTGCATACCCATTTTCTGTGATTAGTATGGGTTTATTCCCGTAAGTTTTATTTATCCAGTTCAAAACTTTTCTCATTCCTGCAGGAGTAACCTATAAATAAAGAATTAATATTTTTTCATTCATTCAGTCAAAAATAACAGAAGTGTAAAAAGTTGAATTAATAATTGTTTGGGTTATGGGAATGGAAGAAATTTTTTAGTGATATGCTGTCCATATTCGTCCTTTCAAATTGCAAATAGGTATTTAAACTTTATGTATCTATTTCAATAATTTTTGTAGATATTTATAGATTCATCTATTTTTTCAGTGATTTCCTTTGGCGAATATTCAGTTCGATTTTATAAAGTGGAATTTTCTGTAGTTTGTGTACTGTAAACATTATAAGGCATATATTTGATTTATGATTTTAACTTTGGCTCAACAACAAAATAAATTTGCTTACAATTGTACTGAAATTTTCGATTGCACATGTTTTATTTCTTGAAACGAAGCAAAAACACAGAACTAATGCTCATTATTTATGGATCTTACATTTGTAATGATTAATTATGTGGTTCCAATGGTAAATCTGCTCGGTTAAAAAAATATCATGAGAATGTGCAAGTAGTCAATAGTGGTGTGCAAGTAGTCAAGTAGTCAATGCTATGTTATTGTGCTACTATCTATCGCATATCGCAGTTATGAATTTTCGAAGATATCCTACATTAGTAGTGGAACTGAGTTATTCTAAATCCCTGGAGATTTCAAAGACATCAACTATCAATGAATCCAGTAATCTTCGTAATCAATAACTATATTCTGGACATCTATTTTTGCAGAATATTCGTAACGCAGTAACGTACTGTGATGAAACAAACTGTGCTCTTTGTTCTCCATGATATGTGCTTTATCTGGTAATATATGCTCTGAAGGGATGCCTCCTTTTCTATACTCACATTACTATCTCATATGAATAGCAGAGCAAATTTTATACTTGATGACAATGTATGATCAGCCAGGAAAAATCGTGTAGTGGAATATGTTTAATTACGTTATAATTACTTTTATTCAATTGGAATTATTAGTGTTGCTTTATAGTTTGCCCGTAGTATTCATAGTACCTGATATTTTCAACTACCAAAGTACCATCGAAAATATCTAATGTTGTAAATTCTGAACATACCGAGTGAATGAATTCCTACTCACTCATCCCATAATAAATATTGAAAATGAAATATTTATACATAAATGTAGCCAATCCTATTATGGTGATATTATGCAAGGGACTCTGAAATCTATGAACACAATCATCAAACTTTCAACAACCATACTCACGTGAAGCCAGTCTAAGATTGTGGTCTCCCAAGATGGATCTATGGTTCTTAAAATTCCTAAATCTTTTTCAAATGTTCTATCCTCATCGTTGTTGGGCTTGTTGGTAGTGAGGTAAGAAGAATAGTGGTTTAATGCTATGAAATCAAGCGTATCTCTGATAGTTTGTTTGTCTTCGTATGTGAATACAGGTAATCTGAGGGGAGATGGACTTGAAGCTATGGCATTCTTCATAATTTCTGGATAGTCTCCATAGATTAGAGGATGTGCAATCCAACCAAACTGAGAAAAAAAATGTTTGAATGAGTTACACTTGAGAAATTAGTTCTCAACCAAAATACATTGTAACAAATTTTTCTGAGAACTTTAAAAAGAGCAGGAAGCTAAAGATCTGAAATTCTATCGCTGTCAATGAAATAGATCAGGACATGCATTCCAATAGCTTCTAAATTTTCGTTTCGTCTTATACATCCCCATAGCTTTCTAACTTTTGAAATACCGATCTTGATTGTACAACCACAACAATACGAATATAAATGTTCGAACATGATTTAAACTTTTTTTAGCAATTGAACTAAAGACCGAAGTTTTCAATTCAAATTGGTAAAATGTGAACAATTATTACGTTTTTGTGTATTCTGTGGTTTCTGAAGTAATTGCTAAAATTCATTTCAAAATTCAAAAATGGCGGTTTTACGTCATTTTTCAAAATGAGAAGAGCAGATCGAGAGCACAGAGAAATGGTTTGGCACAGGGCAGCGTCCTTGTCCCCTTGATATACAATATCTACAGCAACGACCAACCTATGATCCCAGGAACTAGGCAGTTTCGTTATGCTGACGACACAGCCGTGACAACGCGAGCAAACCTTCTTTTTCATAAGTTAAAATTACATATTTATCTGAATATTGTTGCTTCATTAATCACATAACATATTCAAACATATTTAGACATGATAAGGTGAGTAAAGATTACTTTTATCTATGTTTTTCAGTATAAGTGATTTATTCTGACCATACAAAATTGAATTGTCTCTTCAAAATTATGTGCAATATATCAATCATATTTTATCCCGGAATACCTATACATTAACTTAAATCTCACTTTCTATCTCAATGAATTAGTTGAATTGATCTCTATTCAAATATATCGATAAGAAATAATATTCGATTACATTATTACGAGTATTTTTAAGAGCAAAACATTTCAAATGCCTGACGAATGAAAACAGAAGGATACCTCTTGAGAGTGCAGTTATACCATAGGCGTAACCACGATTCTGGAAAATGCACACACATTCTATGCATACTGCAAAATATCGTCGCTTCAGATTAGAATATAGGGGTAGCAGAGAGATCAGCTCTGACCGTTACAAGAATAATACATTCACTGAATTAGACATACTATACAACCCCTCTAATGAGCTGTTGTATTAAAAAACAAACTTAGAACCAACAAAAAATCGGCTTCAGAAACTTAACAGAAAGTTCCATACAAGGTTGAATAAACTGTAGGATAAACAATTTCCTAATTCTGTACTGGTCTGTATATATATCATTGTCGGAGGTTTATGAAAGATCACAAAAAACTCTTTGAAAGTCATAGAAATCTCAATAAAACAAGAAGGGTCACTCAATACCTTTAGCCCTTACATGGACTAGCGTTATCACATAATAATCCACTTTACATGAGAATCCAAATTTTCAATGCTTTACCCGGGTATTTTCAGTGTGCTCTCGATGACGACTGGCAATTTAGAAAGAGAATATACTACTTTCTAGTGAAAGTTGAACCGTATAACTTGGAAGAGTATCTGAACCATTGTAGAAGAGAGGAGAGCTTTCGGTTCGATTTATGATTCTTTACAGATAATGTAAATGTAGGTACATTTAGATAACTATTTTGCTGACGTTTGCTCTATTTTTGTTACAATTATATGTGTGTAATATATGGAAACAATAAATCGTATTATTATTATTATTATTATTATTATTATTATTATTATTATTATTATTATTATTATTATTATTATTATTATTATTATTATTATTATTATTATTATTATTATTATTATTATTATTATTATTTTTATTATTATTATTATTATTATTATTATTATTATTATTATTATTAATATTATTATTATTATTATTATTATTATTATTATTATTATTATTATTATTATTATTATTATTATTGTTATTATAATTTTTATTATTATTATTATTATTATTATTATTATAAATAATAATATTTTTATTATTATCATTATTATACCAACGAAAATTCTCAACTAAGACGCTACATGAAGCAATAATCATGTTATAAACTAATAATTTTGAATTAAAATACCATTATATAATGAAAAGTGAAGGACGTAAGGCCAATAGCCTTTCTCGTGAATTTTTCGAATAATTATTATTATTATTATCATTATTATTACTATTCATTTTTCTCCAGTTATTCTCAGCTCTGGCACTGGTTTCAAAGTTGAATTGCGGGGCTAAACCTCAGCAACAATCTGTCGGTTACATTATCTTCGCAAGAATTTCCTGACTATGTGACATGCGTTAAGCACAACACCTTTTTACATCTTTATATACAGCCTCAGGTCTAAGTTCAGCTTCGTAAGGTGTACGTATAGCATTTTCGGAACTACACCGGTTGTTGATATTACAAGTAGACTTATGTACGCCGCATTTATATCCAATATAACTAAACCTATATATATATATATATATATATATATATATATATATATATATATATATATATATATATATATATATATATATATATATATATATATATATATATATATATATCTATATATATATATATATATATATATATATATATATATATATATATATATATATATATATATATATATAATATATATATATATATATATATATATATATATATATATATAATATATACATAAAAATATATTATTATTATTATAACTATTTGATTCAAGCCATTGATACGAATCTTGTCTTTACTATTACGAGTATTACCTCAAACATCAAAGCCCTTTCTGCAGCTTCGATATCTTCCTTCGAATCTGATGCTGGTTCATACCAATCTGTGTTCAGCGCAACCGACAGCTTTCCTGAAACGCAGTATTCAGTAATAAAATGAATATATAAGTACATAATATATTCAAGATATAAAAAGAATCTTTATGCTTCTGAAAAAATATATTCAAAAATAAGTACTGAATATTTCAACGAACACAATAGCTATATGTTTCAAAATTATTTTCTTTTGCCTATTCAGTAATAATACATTATTGCATGTGTATCTGAACTAACGCGCCAATTTTTAAAACTTTGTATCACTTCAAGATATGAAATCAATCGGTTTATAATATTATCTGAATTCATAGAAATTAAAGGAGTGGTTGTCATAGTTCGATATATTTTCCAGATTAGAAAGGTCTGGAACGAAAATCATGATAATTGGTCAAATGATATGACCACGTCAAAATATCGAAGGTATTCACAAGGTAGGAATATACCAGATTGCGGTCAACGTTCCAATTGACAGAAAGTGCTTCAAATAACAAACATTGACTCAGACAGCTCTTGTGAAATTTTACATAAAAACTATGCCGATTCTGAAAAAATTCCAATCTCTATTTCAAACTATTTCGAAAAAAGGATATCATATGACCTTAGATTCTGCAAAATCTTGAAAGTAGAATGGTTATAGAATATGCATTATATTTGGAAAATCTCCATCTCTACTGTTATAAGTGGCTTCATAATAAATAGTTAGGTTCAGTTTGCTTTCTTGCTCAAAGTAACTGGTTATCTTAGTGTGGATTGTTTACCCTTAGACGAAGAAAAGGCTAAATGATAAAATTTCCATGTTCCACTGTCAAATTAGTTAATATATATGTGGCCAAGCTCCAAAAGTTTTTCCATTTCAGTTAGCTTTGATACTTGATGGATAGTTAAATAGAATTGATGCTGAGCTACTGAATCATTTTAACAAGACAATAAGAATATGTATGTTGATTTCTCTTGATTTGAGTTTAGAATCTATTAATATTGAAACTAGCTTTTTTGCAATATTCCACCAAGTGTTTTGAGAAAAACCTTGGCATTATTAATGTACGAAGGAAGTGCTTCTATTGAACACAGGGTCATTTTTTTAAAAGTTAAGTTTTTTAGGTTGGAGGCACTGGTAATGGCATCCAAACGTGAAAAATTTTCAGTGCACTCTGCCATTTCATCGTGGTAAGACTTACAAACGAGAAGCGATCGCAAATTGTTAAAATTCACTATCAAAATTCGTGCTATGTGAAAACTGTGTATCGTTTGTTACGACCATATTATGGTCGTCATAATCGGCCAGGTGAATCAACAACTCGTGCTGTTATCACCATATTTCGCACCATGTTCACTTTGTTGGACATTAAACCATTGTCTCGCATGCGTACAGTGCGTACTGAAGAGATTATTGCAGCCATAAGTACAGTAATAATGAGGATCGGGAAATGTCTATTCGTCGCCGTTCTCAGGAATTGGAAAATTTTACACCGTTCTCACATGGAAAATTTGTGTTCATTTGGGTTTGAAAACCTATAAAATTTAACTTCTGCAAGAATTGAAGCCGAATAACCTACCACAATGTCTAATTTTTGGTGAATGGGCCTTAGAACAGCTTAATGAAAATCCTCTGTTCCATCGAAAAATTGTGTTCAGCGATGAGGCTCATGTCTGGGTTAACGGATATGTAAATAAACAGAGCTGTCACATCTGAATTGATGAACAGCCACATGCCATACAAGAATTACCAATCCATCCCGAAAAAACGACAGTTTGCTGTGGTTTATGTTTATGGGCTAGTGGCATCATCGGTCCATTTTTCTTCAAAGACGACCGTGGAAGAAAAGTTACCGTCAACAGAGGAGAACGATATCGAGTCATGATACGCAATTTTTTTTTTTTTCCGTTGGCCGAGTTGAACTTGGTTGACATGTGGTTTCATCAATATGGTGCCACATGCCACACATTTCGTGAAACATTGGACATGTTGGAGGATAAATTTCGTAAGCAGCTCATCTCCCGCAATGGACCTGTGAATTGGCCACCAAGATCATGCGATTTGACATCTCTGGATTATTTCTTGTGGGGTTATGTGAAGTCGATAGTGTATGTGGACACGCCGAACACGACTGAAGCCTTACAGGATAACACGCGTAATTCGTGGGATACAGGCCGAAATGCTCGAAAAATTGACGCAAAATTGGACCTTCCGAATGGACCATTTGATACGGAGCCGCGGACAACATTTACATGAAATGATCTTCAAAATGTAAATGGCGAAGGCAAAGTTATCAATTTCTATAGAATATTGGATATATGATGCAAATTGAGTGTTTTATTCGATTAAAAAAAAACTACGCTCAAAAAATTACTCATTAGTTTAGTAGAAATTGATAAAACCTAGATCTTTTTATGTTCAAGCAGACATTATCGTTTAATTTTACAAAAAACGTACTAATGTGAGTTGAATTATTGAACATTGCGAATAATCAACACATTTGTATCATTATCACGAATACGCCAAACTGCATCGACAGTATACTGGATGCCTATTATTCTTTAGATTGAAAGTAAACACTTGCACTAATTAACCGCTGTGATACCGCACTATGAGTACCATAAAATAAACGAAATGCACTATAGGTGCTTCGAACTGACTCATCCATTTCTAAATAAATTGGAACAATTCATGAACCTTCAACTGTGTTAAGTCCTAATGGGTTGCCAAATCAAATTAATGTCAAATTAACTGAGGACTTTGACATAAGCTATCAGTGTTACCAACTTCAATTTCTACGATTCGAAGAGACACTATTGAAAATTTCTCTCATTAATTTGACGGAATTTTAAAATATTCATTACTACATTCACTTACCTCCTTGTCGTTCCCTAAATTCTTTGTTGTACAAATGATATATTGCAGCGTGACATTTAATCATATTGTGAACAGTCAAATAGACATCGCTTCCATGGTCCGTGTAGAAGATATTCATTTCATCCTTAGAAAACCCTGCCGGTTCATTAATAGTGATCCAATACTTCACTCTGTTGCCAAACAAATTGAAAGCTAACCTTGCATAATCAACAAACATTTGATTGTGTTTTTCGGTGCGAAACATTTTCTCTCTTATGAGTTCCATAGGTAAATCGAAATGGAGCAAAGTAACCATAGCTTCTATTTTTGCTGTCTTCAGTTTATCGAGCATATAATTATAGTATTTTACTCCCTCTGAGTTTACTCCATCCTCAATAAACCGGTCGGTAAAATTCTACTCCACGACAAGGAGAATCGGTAAAAGTTCACGCCAAGATCTTTCAGCATTTCGATATCTTCGTCGATTTTGTGGTAAGAGTCACACGCTATGTCTCCGTTACTTTTGTCGAAAATTCTGTTCGTATATGTATGTGTCATATAGTCCAACATATTTTCGCCTTTTCCAGATAAATTCCAAGCACCTTCGATTTGATAGGCAGAGGTTGAAACGCCGAAAACAAAATCTTTGGGGAAGAATTTGTCGCTTATGGTATTCGCCACACTAAAATGAAATTTAATTATATTCATATAGCTTTGGTTTAAATAGTCAAGCAAAAATTGGCATGTTTTTTAAACCTTGAATTCGGTGTCTAAATAATCGTCAGTTTATAAGTTTTTTATTTTCATATCCAAAATATGCAAAAATTGATATAAATTTTTACTGCTGCCATCTTCTGGTTATCATGAGCAAACTGTGGAACATAACTAGTTGTTATGGCCTATAGTAAGAACGTGAAAGAATAAATTCATTGTTACATGTATTTGATACATAAATTAGTTTGCGTGGAGTCAAGTCTTCTTCACACGCATCACAATACTTATTAATGATAAGATACAAAAATTTCAAAGTTCATTTATGACTTTATGAATTCTCAAAGTGGTAAAAAACATGCATAAATATTTTAACACTACATCGATATTCAATACATATCGAAATCCTTCTACACAAATCATTTCAATTCTGTTTTGTGTACAGTTTTTCTGTAGTTGTTCTAGTTCTAATCAATTCATTCTGAGATGAAATTTCCAAAACCTACATAAGGCAGAGGCACCACTTACGGCCTCTTTAATGGTGTTTTCAATTTTCCTTCTCATATAAAAATTGCAGAATTTGTAGAAGATATTAATCGTGAATGTCATTCATATTTTAAGATGTGCTCTCTCAGAAAATCTAGTGTTGATACAGATTTAATGTCGAATAAATTTATTACAGAACTTTTTCGTCACAAATTTCAGAATTCCCTACTTTCAGTCATTTCATTCGGCTTTTAGCCATGCATTTTCCTTAGGTTTTATCAATCAAATAATTATTGGCTTATGAAATGTTGATAATAATTAACAATATTTATCGAAATAAAGAACTCATATTATTTATTTCATCAATCAGAATGGGATGGCCATAGGTGGAGTAATGGCCATAATCGGTGCCTCTGCCTATAAATTTTTAAAAAATTTCCAACATATATATGGTCTTATTATTATGGAAAGAGCTTATTGCATTTTCATTGATACAGTCTTCATTTAGATTAATATATCTGATAATTGATAATTGATGAGGCCGATACTTGGAGAAAATTAATATCCATAATAAAACAATATTCAGAATTTTCTCATAATTTAATATAAATACGCATGACGTTTCGAGGTACTACTTCTTTATCAAATGCTGGATTAATACTATGTGTAATTTTAAAAAGTCAATACTTATTGCTATTAAACATTGTAAAAGCTGTTTAACATTGGTAAAATAATCAAAAATTAATAAAAATCAAATGTGTGGGGTATACAAAACTAAATGTGTCAGTTGTGAAAAATTTTATATAGGAAGAACTTTCAGAAACTTCCAAATTAGATTATCGGAACATAAACGTAATTTTGAGAAACAGAAAACAGATTCCCATTATGCTAACCACTTATTAGAAGAAAGTTTAGTTTCAGTTCAGAGTTTGAAATATTAAATAGAGAGAATAAATTTCTCAAGATAAATTCTCTAGAATCATTACATATCAATGAATTCAAAAATTCGGGACTTTTACTCAATAGCCAGTTAGAGATTAACTCTAGCCCTCTACTTAATATGTTCAATAAAAATATTCCAGTTAGCAGATCAGATTGAGTACCTAGGTTTTAGTTAATTTACATTCAATTTTATGTTTTATGTTCAAAAATTTTGAGTTTCCTTTATTTCTTTTTATCTTTCCTACATTTAGTTGGAATACCTGACTTAAGAAATTGATTTTCTGTGTTCATTCGTATGAAACTTCGTATACAAAGGATGTATACGATCCTTTTCATGGTATTCCATGATCCTCGTTCCAAGTTAGTCATAGAACATACCTGGTATGTTCTGTGAAAATAGCTATAAGTATTGACTTTGTAAAATTACACAAAGTATTAATCCAGCATTTGATAAAGAGGTAGTACTTCGAAAAGTCGTCATGCGTATTTATATTAAATTATGAGAAAATTCTAAATATTGTATTATATCTGATAATTTCATCTCCCGTAATTTCCATTTCCAAAATATTTCGATTGTATTCTAATAGACAATGGTATGTTTTGAATATTTTATGAGAACGCTTATAAATTATCAGAATGAAAATAACTATCTCGTCTGCGATAAAATCTGTTATAATAATTCAAATTCGTAAATTAAGATCAATAGTAATACAGAAATCCCCTATAAGTCAATTTTATTCATGATATCGAAATCAATAGAAAGAATTATTTTCCTCTCTTTAATAAAATCAAACAAAAACATCAACAAATACATTTTATCAATCAATCAATTAATCCAGATATAATTCCTCAGGTTTATGTTAATGTGAAACAATAATTTAGGCAACTCATAAGAAATAATTAGAACTACCAAATCTAGAGATGTCAACATTAACTCAATACTAGAAATTCATCTTAAATTTTGAAATATCTTCTTCGGCATTATTTACCGCGATTATATCATCTTCCTGCCTCTGCCAGTGAAATTCATCGACTAGTTAAGAAATCATTATTCTTGAAAGAAAAATTTTTCAGTTTACGCTTCAAAGATGCTTGAGGATTTTATAATCTCACACCTACACCTACCCATCACAAAGACTTAAATTGGACTTCCAAGAAAAAAAGTATGCAAATAAATACTTGTACTTATTCAACCGTCTTCGCAAATGATTAAAAAGAAAGAAATAGTTCTTTTGTTTATAGGAAAAGGACTTAATACTAGGTTATTCTACAGAATTTCTAACAAAGATGGAACAAATAACTTATTTACACGACCTGAAATATGAACTTTCAACCATCTTGCATCTTGTTTTCAACCTTGCGATATTTCAAAGAAGCTTCTCTTAAAAACATAAGCGGAGGCAATGACTTGGAAAATAATGTACAATATTCAAGCTCTAAGAGGATAATCGGAATTCTTAATTATAACTTGAGTGTATATTATATTAGGCAATTACAGAAATATGAAAACCATATTTTCAATGAATATAGAAACACCACATTCATATAATTGAATCATTAAATTATTGTTTTTAGCATGTCCTCTTTGGGGATAACATTATTACCATAAATCAGTACAGTCAATCAGAAACGAATTTCAAATTTAGTATATAATGAATACAGTTTCGAGATTTACGATGGTTCATAGTTTTACTGAGATCTCCACACGAAATATTTCAACTAAGACTCTCAGGATGTTGTCTGTACAAATGTTGTCAACGCAACACAAACTATCAATTTTCAAGAGTCAATGATTAAATTGACTATTACATCGAACTCGTTAGAGATACCATACAGCGTTGTTTCATCCTGTTTTAGAAATCATCAGTGGCATGTATCCAGATGGTCGAGTTTTGACGTTCCTTTCGAACGCACCAAGGACCTATCACTTCAAAAGGCGGGATAAATCTAGTGACAAACTCACGAAAGCTCCTTCTATCGAAGAAACAAGATAAAATCATCGTTAACATCTATTGTTAAAAAATAATTAACTTCGGCATACTGTTTTTATTCAAATAACCCAAATATTCAAACGCCTTTCCATTCAAATAATCTCTGAATAGCGTTATTCAGAGTGAGCTCTAATCAATTTATTAATAAATCAAACAAATTCCTACGAATTTCGAAAATAACCTCAGTTTTCATTGTTCAAATTTTTATTGAAATAATCAATTTTTCAGCAACACAAGAAATGTTTCAATTGAATCAGAATCAATTATAAAATTATATTTTATTACCTTATGACCAGAAATATTGAAATAACAACTGCTACTCTCATTTTAAATATGTATTAAACAAGTGTTAAACACTGAGAACTAAAACTAAAAATGTTGTTCATTTAATAGCATCAACTTTTTATAGTAACATTCTCCAGCGCAATCTATTATTTTCATTCAAATACGGCAATGAAAATCATTCTTATCAAGAAGTTGTGTATAATCTCATCAGATTTCATCTAAATTCATTGTGTTTTTACTCCTGGAATGCTGGAATAATCCCCAATATTTATACCATAGCTAAATCTACTTCCGTCAAAGGATAATATAATTTACGAATGATCTATTGTCGTGCCTCCATGAATTATTGTTTATAGTTAGATTTTCTGACACTTTTTCTCATATATATATATATATATATATATATATATATATATATATATATATATATATATATATATATATATATATATATATATATATATATATATATATATATATATATATATATATATATATATATATAAATGGATTATTATTCTTTTCGGGTATTCGGTCTGTATGGAGATGAAAAGATTCAACTCATGTATTCTGATTTAAAACCAGGATATTTCGTTGTCGGTTAACAACTTCATCAGCAGGATGCAGCTAAAATACAAAAATAATCACATCATTGAACACTAAAACTAAAACAAAACATACGAACTTACAATGAGAGTTCTTTTAAAATTTGGGATTCATCGAAATATTCATCAAAATAACAAAGCAAATAAAATTATGAGATGAGTCAGTAGAAGTATAAAACAAAACAATGCTACTTTTCAATCGATCGATCGTGCATGAATGAAGCGGTCTTATTTAAATACACATTCACGTGTTCAGAGAGTTATGATTGATCTCTCTTTCTTTCTTTTTACCCCAGGTGGAATTGTTACCAGGTGCGAAAATTAAATATTAGGATATTTCAAAATCCGACAATAAATTTTACCTAATTGATCTACGTCTGATCTTGAATTGATTGTATTTTGGTTATTTTGGATGTGTACCATCTCTAAAAAGTTCGTTTTTGGTATTACGTTCCCTTTCCATTATTTGGACATTTTCGAAATCAAAAGGTGATCATTGTCTTGCATATGGCAGGACAAGGCGCAAGATCTTTTTCCGATTTTTACGTCACTTTTATGCTGTGTTATTCTCTGTTTTAGAGTTTGTTTCGTCTGTCCTATGTATATTTTACCACATTTCTGACAGTTTATTTTGTATACTACGTGAGAACTTTTTATAGTAGGTGTTCTGTCTTTTATCTTCGTGAACAAGTTGCCTATTGTGATGGTGTTGTACTTGGCCACGGTAAAATTGTTCAATATAGGTTTTAAATGCTTTAGCACTTTGTCCGTAAGTCCTTGAATGTATGGTAGTTTTTTGTGAACTTGGATGGGTGGTTCTTCTGTTGGTCCATCAAAGAGACCTGTGTTATACAGAAGTTTATTTAGTATCTTTTTTGGATAGCCATTTTTCACAAACATAACGAAGAGTTTTCTTAAATTATCATGCACAAAAGAGGAATGAGATATGTGAATTACTCTCTTTTTCATTGCTAGTACTGTGTTGAATTTTTGACCCTTTGGGTGGTTAGAGAGAAAATTGATGTATCTTCCGGATGATGACGGTTTTTGATACCAATTCAATATTACTGTGTTGTCATACTTTCTCATCACTAAAGTGTCAAGGAAAGGAACACTTCTATTGTTTTCTTTTTCCATTGTGAATTGGATTCTTGGATGTATAGAATTAAATACTTTAAGAACATGTGGTTGTTGAGTTATTGGGATCGCAAGAATTAAGTCATCAACGTATTTGTATATGAAAGGCAAATCGAAAGAGAGCTTTTGTAATGCTAGATCGATAACATGATCCATCACAATTTGCGCTAGTATTGGGCTGATTGGAGACCCCATTGGTGTACCATATAATTGTTGGTATATGTTTTTATTGAAGGTAAAGTAACAATTCTGGCACACGAATATTACCATTTTGGTGAAAACTTCTTTTGTGAGTGAAGTAATGTGCATTATGGTTTGCCAATGTCGATCCAATTGTTCGTACACAAGTTCACACGGAATGTTTGTATATAAGGAGATTACGTCTAATGATACCAGAACATAGTTTGTTGGCAAAATTACCCCTTGCATGTTATTGACAAAAGTGAACGTATCTTTGATGTTGTACATAGTTCTGCTGCCGAGGGCCTCAGACAAAATGTTGGACAAAAACTTAGCCAAGCCATATGTGGTCGAACCTATACAGCTAACTATGGGACGAAAAGGTACATCTTTTTATGTATTTTTGGTAGACAATATAGTTTAGACATTGTAGAGCAATATGTTGTGAGAGATTTTGCTGTCATCTCATCTATTAAGGGTTTGACCCAAAGGGTCAAAAATTCAACACAGTACTAGCAATGAAAAAGAGAGTAATTCACATATCTCATTCCTCTTTTGTGCATGATAATTTAAGAAAACTCTTCGGTATGTTTGTGAAAAATGGCTATCCAAAAAAGATACTAAATAAACTTCTGTATAACACAGGTCTCTTTGATGGACCAACAGAAGAACCACCCATCCAAGTTCACAAAAAACTACCATACATTCAAGGACTTACGGACAAAGTGCTAAAGCATTTAAAACCTATATTGAACAATTTTACCGTGGCCAAGTACAACACCATCACAATAGGCAACTTGTTCACGAAGATAAAAGACAGAACACCTACTATAAAAAGTTCTCACGTAGTATACAAAATAAACTGTCAGAAATGTGGTAAAATATACATAGGACAGACGAAACAAACTCTAAAACAGAGAATAACACAGCATAAAAGTGACGTAAAAATCGGAAAAAGATCTTGCGCATTGTCCTGCCATATGCAAGACAATGATCACCCTTTTGATTTCGAAAATGTCCAAATAATGGAAAGGGAACGTAATACCAAAAAGCGAACTTTTTTAGAGATGGTACACATCCAAAATAACCAAAATACAATCAATTCAAGATCAGACGTAGATCAATTAAGTAAAATTTATTGTCGGATTTTGAAATATCCTAATATTTAATTTTCGCACCTGGTAACAATTCCACCTGGGGTAAAAAGAAAGAAAGAGAGATCAATCATAACTCTCTGAACACGTGAATGTGTATTTAAATAAGACCGCTTCATTCATGCACGATCGATCGATTGAAAAGTAGCATTGTTTTGTTTTTTACTTCTACTGACTCATCTCATAATTTTATTTGCTTTGTTATTTTGATGAATATTTCGATGAATCCCAAATTTTAAAAGAACTCTCATTGTAAGTTCGTATGTTTTATTTCAGTTTTAGTGTTCAATGATGTGATTATTTTTGTATTTTAGCTGCATCCTGCTGATGAAGTTGTTAACCGACAACGAAATATACAGGTTTTAAATCAGAATGCATGAGTTGAATCTTTTCATCTCCATACAGACCGAATACCCGAAAAGAATAATAATCCATTTATATCACTCCACGGTCGTGAGTAATTAGTTGTTATATATATATATATATATATATATATATATATATATATATATATATATATATATATATATATATATATATATATATATATATATATATATATATATATATATATATATATATATATATATATATATATATATATATATATATATATATATATATATATATATATATATATAACTAATTACTCACGACCGTGGAGTGATATAAATGGATTATTATTCTTTCGGGTATTCGGTCTGTATGGAGATGAAAAGATTCAACTCATGCATTCTGATTTAAAACCTGTATATTTCGTTGTCGGTTAACAACTTCATCAGCAGGATGCAGCTAAAATACAAAAATAATCACATCATTGAACACTAAAACTGAAATAAAACATACGAACTTACAATGAGAGTTCTTTTAAAATTTGGGATTCATCGAAATATTCATCAAAATAACAAAGCAAATAAAATTATGAGATGAGTCAGTAGAAGTAAAAAACAAAACAATGCTACTTTTCAATCGATCGATCGTGCATGAATGAAGCGGTCTTATTTAAATACACATTCACGTGTTCAGAGAGTTATGATTGATCTCTCTTTCTTTCTTTTTTTTACCCCAGGTGGAATTGTTACCAGGTGCGAAAATTAAATATTAGGATATTTCAAAATCCGACAATAAATTTTACTTAATTGATCTACGTCTGATCTTGAATTGATTGTATTTTGGTTATTTTGGATGTGTACCATCTCTAAAAAAAGTTCGCTTTTTGGTATTACGTTCCCTTTCCATTATTTGGACATTTTCGAAATCAAAAGGGTGATCATTGTCTTGCATATGGCAGGACAAGGCGCAAGATCTTTTTCCGATTTTTACGTCACTTTTATGCTGTGTTATTCTCTGTTTTAGAGTTTGTTTCGTCTGTCCTATGTATATTTTACCACATTTCTGACAGTTTATTTTGTATACTACGTGAGAACTTTTTATAGTAGGTGTTCTGTCTTTTATCTTCGTGAACAAGTTGCCTATTGTGATGGTGTTGTACTTGGCCACGGTAAAATTGTTCAATATAGGTTTTAAATGCTTTAGCACTTTGTCCGTAAGTCCTTGAATGTATGGTAGTTTTTTGTGAACTTGGATGGGTGGTTCTTCTGTTGGTCCATCAAAGAGACCTGTGTTATACAGAAGTTTATTTAGTATCTTTTTTGGATAGCCATTTTTCACAAACATACCGAAGAGTTTTCTTAAATTATCATGCACAAAAGAGGAATGAGATATGTGAATTACTCTCTTTTTCATTGCTAGTACTGTGTTGAATTTTTGACCCTTTGGGTCAAACCCTTAATAGATGAGATGACAGCAAAATCTCTCACAACATATTGCTCTACAATGTCTAAACTATATTGTCTACCAAAAATACATAAAAATGATGTACCTTTCCGTCCCATAGTTAGCTGTATAGGTTCGACCACATATGGCTTGGCTAAGTTTTTGTCCAACATTTTGTCTGAGGCCCTCGGCAGCAGAACTATGTACAACATCAAAGATACGTTCACTTTTGTCAATAACATGCAAGGGGTAATTTTGCCAACAAACTATGTTCTGGTATCATTAGACGTAATCTCCTTATATACAAACATTCCGTGTGAACTTGTGTACGAACAATTGGATCGACATTGGCAAACCATAATGCACATTACTTCACTCACAAAAGAAGTTTTCACCAAAATGGTAATATTCGTGTGCCAGAATTGTTACTTTACCTTCAATAAAAACATATACCAACAATTATATGGTACACCAATGGGGTCTCCAATCAGCCCAATACTAGCGCAAATTGTGATGGATCATGTTATCGATCTAGCATTACAAAAGCTCTCTTTCGATTTGCCTTTCATATACAAATACGTTGATGACTTAATTCTTGCGATCCCAATAACTCAACAACCACATGTTCTTAAAGTATTTAATTCTATACATCCAAGAATCCAATTCACAATGGAAAAAGAAAACAATAGAAGTGTTCCTTTCCTTGACACTTTAGTGATGAGAAAGTATGACAACACAGTAATATTGAATTGGTATCAAAAACCGTCATCATCCGGAAGATACATCAATTTTCTCTCTAACCACCCAAAGGGTCAAAAATTCAACACAGTAATAGCAATGAAAAAGAGAGTAATTCACATATCTCATTCCTCTTTTGTGCATGATAATTTAAGAAAACTCTTCGTTATGTTTGTGAAAAATGGCTATCCAAAAAAGATACTAAATAAACTTCTGTATAACACAGGTCTCTTTGATGGACCAACAGAAGAACCACCCATCCAAGTTCACAAAAAACTACCTTACATTCAAGGACTTACGGACAAAGTGCTAAAGCATTTAAAACCTATATTGAACAATTTTACCGTGGCCAAGTACAACACCATCACAATAGGCAACTTGTTCACGAAGATAAAAGACAGAACACCTACTATAAAAAGTTCTCACGTAGTATACAAAATAAACTGTCAGAAATGTGGTAAAATATACATAGCACAGACGAAACAAACTCTAAAACAGAGAATAACACAGCATAAAAGTGACGTAAAAATCGGAAAAAGATCTTGCGCCTTGTCCTGCCATATGCAAGACAATGATCACCCTTTTGATTTCGAAAATGTCCAAATAATGGAAAGGGAACGGGAATCTTTTCATCTCCATACAGACCGAATACCCGAAAAGAATAATAATCCATTTATATCACTCCACGGTCGTGAGTAATTAGTTGTTATATATATATATATATATATATATATATATATATATATATATATATATATATATATATATATATATATATATATATATATATATATATATATAATATATATATATATATATATATATATATATATATATATATATATATATATATATATATATATATATATATATATATATATATTATTATTACGATTGTTCCCCATGAGGAGAGTGATTGAACTTGAATTCGCAATCATTAGGAATTTTGCTTCAGCTTTCTTGCCTACCAAATACGCTTCATTCTGTCTGAATGCTCTTTCTTCCGTTCATCTGTCCACTTTACTCCATGTTGACGATTTGATTTATGCTCAAACTTCAAAACTGTGCGATTGATTTAAAAAAAAACGACGGTTAAAAAATCACAAGTATTCTCATAAAAAATTATAAGTATTCAGCATGCGATGATGAATATTCCTCAATATCATCCCATGAATTAGGAAAGCTACTCCTTTGGTTATAATAATCAGATACATGTATACAGATGATGAACTCTCAGAAGCTTCCTCTAGATTTTGGAGACTACAGAATCCATGCACATTGAAAAATTATTACGATTACATTTGATATTAAACTCGTTCGTTATTGAGATTACATCAAGAAATATTGATGTAATATTGAAATAGACTTTTTGTCACTCGAGAATAGAAGTCTTTTTATTTTCAATATGTCATGCTATTCACACTTCCATGAAGAAATATCATATCTTCGTGACCTAAGTTTCAAATTGGAAAAAGACCTATCGACTAGAAAAAATGTTTTTCCTAAAATTGTTGTTATATCACCTTGTTTTTCATTCCTGCCGACTCTTCAAAGGCAAGGTTTCAATTGAAATTGAGATGATCGAGTTTGGTATTTTTCATCGAAATGAAAAGACCTTTCCCTAAGTAAAATTTTCAAAATGACTTCCGCTCAATTTCGAATAATTAAATTACCATTATAGTCAATTTCGATTACAGTAGTAATAAGTGAAAATTATTATTCACCAAAAAAACGTAAAATTCTCAAACAACAAATCTTAAACAACTCAAAGTGCTCAATTCAATTTATCAATTTCCAATTTACTTATGAAAGTTAGGCCGAACTAATTACCCGAACAAGTGTTTTCAGCAGTGTTCCTAATGAAGAGAAAGGGTTAATTGAATCAAACAATTCATTTTCAATAACTTATTTTTTTGTATTGCAATGTAAAAAAACATATTTCATAAAACAAATAGTATTTTCAGATCAATATGACATGAAGAGAAGCTAGTTTGAAATTTCCTGTTTTTCTTTCAAATTGAATTCATTTTGCTCTTCAAACAAACTGAAGATCACTATAAATATTTCTAGTCTTCTCAATAACACACCTGTTAAACATGGTTGCCTGCATTTCTGTTATTCACCAAGTGTCGAGATTCAAGGACATTTTTATAGAAACCCACCGAATCCTTGGCAATTCGTTCCCTATTAGGACTTGTGAAGTTGACGTAGTACAATCCAAATTTGGCCCTGTGAAAGAATATGAAAAACATTTTAAAACAGAAAATGCCAATACACACACATATATATATATATATATATATATATATATATATATATATATATATATATATATATATATATATATATATATATATATATATATATATATATATATATATATATATATATAAATATAGTAGAATTTAGGTGTAACGGGAATAATCGGTCTTGTGAACTGTTTGAAAACTGATTTATTCATTAAAATTCTCTATATTTCGACACTTATTTGTGTCTTCTTCAGGTGGAAAAACAAGAATTAGAGTTTATACAGTGAAAACAACCTAACTGACATTTTTTATAATGAACGTGTCTTATTTTGTTGCCACTTATTCACTACATGTTGCTAAACTGAATGCATTCATTTTGTTTCATTCAGTTTAGCAACATGTAGTGAATGAGGTCTATTTCGACACAAATGAGTATCGAAATATAGGGAATTTCAATGAATAAATGAGTTTTCAAACACTTCACAAGACCGATTATTCCCATTACCTAAATTCTACCTAAGTATCGCACGGTCGAGAAATTACATTTTTATCTATCAATCTATATATATATATATATATATATATATATATATATATATATATATATATATATATATATATATATATATATATATATATATATATATATATATATATAAGAAAATGAACTCTAGAACATTCATTTGAAAAATTCAAGAGAATGTTATAGTAGAGTATATATAATTTATAATAATAAATAATGCGACTGACGAGTTATAATTTATAATTATAACTTTATTATAATTATAATTTATTATTATTATTATAATAATAATACATTATATATTATTAATGTATAATAATATATAATGCGACTGACGAGTTTCTTGCAGAACGAAACATATGTCTCGCACCTTCCATCAGGTGTGACATCGATTTCAATATTTCTCCAACATTTATCCCTTGAAGGATAATGGAGACATCACATCGTACACGTTCACATATCTGATATCACTATATTTCAAATTAGTTTTGACAAAGTACCATCTTTTATTTTGGAGTAACCAACGTTCATTTATAAATCTTTTGTTTCGATAATTTCCTTTGATTAGATGGCTTTTGAATAACCCATCGAAAAAAAGATTCTTCTCCTGCAGAGTTTACGCAGAATTAACAGAGGCTAGAGACTGTTAGTTTAACACAATAATATAGAATAATATTCAGAGAATTTACGTACAGCTCTAAAATAGGTCATTTTCAGAGATGTAGAGTAGTCTAGCGTGAGCTGATCAGTTTAGCCAGTTTATTTTCTGAAATTAAATATTAGTGTGACATCATAATTGAATGAGAAAAATATGATAGAATATTTTGTAGTCAAATTATAAACCCTTTTTAGTGGAATGGATTAATTTTCGACTTGATAAAAATTTTAAACTCGAATAATCTGATCAGACCACCTTTAATTTTTTGATCTACTTGAAAAATCCGACTTACGAGTAACCGCTATATAATTCCCAGTTATCCATCAGGCTCCAAGTAGAATAACCGATGACATTGATGTTATCGATATATATAGCGTCCAGAACACTGCTCAGATATGTCTGCAATATGAGTATTTGTATAATTCTTTAAAGAATCTTGAAAATACGTTAAATACCTGTAAGTAATTGATTCTTCTATCGTCTTTCAGAGTTCCACCTTCAACATAACCATTTTCTGTGATTAATATGGGTTTATTCCCGTAGGTTTTATTTATCCAGTTCAAAACTTTTCTCATTCCTGAAGGAGCAACCTATAAATAAAAAAATAAAATTTTTCGTTCATTCAGTCAAAAATAAGAAAAGTGTAAAAAGTTAAATTAACAATTGAAGAGGTTTTTGAAATTGAAGAAATTCGATTGTGATATGTTGTCCAGTCGTCCTTCCAAATTTCGAATAGGTAGTTATCTTTATATACCTTTTTTTCAAATTTTTATAGATATTTATAGATTCATCTATATTTTCTAAAGCGATTTCCTTTGACGAATATTCTATTAGATTTTGTAAAATGGTATAGCCTGTAGTTTGTATACTGAAAACATTTTAAGGCATATATCTATTATTATCTATGATTTCAGCTTTGGCACAACAACGAATTAAATTTGTTTACAATTTGCACTGAAATTTTCGATTGCACATGTTTCATTTCCTGGAGCGAAGCAGAGCACAGAATTACTGCTCGTTATTTATGGATTCCATCTCTCTGTAATAGTAAATCTGTCAGTTAAAAAATATCATGAAAATGTGCAAGTAGGTCGTTATTGTACTACTATCTATCGCATTTCGACAAAATAAATTTCCTAATACTTCCTACATTAATAGTGGAACTGAGTTATTTTAGCTCCCTGGAGATTTCAAAGACATCAATTATCAATAGATCTTCGGAGTCAATAGACCTCTATTCTGGAGATCTATTTCTTAGTTCTTAGATCTATATCTTTACCGTGATGGAACAAACCGTGCTCTTTGTTATCTACGATATGCGCTTTATCTGCTATATCTGCTGGGATTCATGTGCGAATTTTATACTTGAAGACAATGTTCAATTACGTAATAATCACTGTAATTTAATCGAGGTTATTAACGTCACCTCATCTTTTATCAACCATACTCACATGAAGCCAGTCCAAGATTGTGGTCTCCCAAGATGGATCTAAGGTTTTCAAAATTCCTATATCTTTATCAAATGTTCTATCCACATCTTTGTTGGGGTCGTTTGTAGTGAGGAAAGAGGAATAGTGATTTAATGCTATGAAATCAACCGTATCCTTGATCGTTTCTTTCTCTTCGTATGTGAATACAGGTAATCTTAGGGGAGATGGACTTGATGCTATGGCTTTCTTCATAATTTCTGGATAGTCTCCATAGATTAGAGGATGTGCAATCCAACCAAACTGAGAAAAAAAATTATGTGAAATAAGTTATACTTCCTTCTAGGGCGAGAAATAAGTTTTTCATCAAAATGAATTGTGTTTGAAAACATTTGGAAAACGTAGGAAGCTGAAGAACTAACATTCTATCGCTTTGAATGAAATAGGGCAGGAAATGCATCCTGATTTTCAAATTTCAATTTGATTTTATCCATCTTCATCGCATTCTAACTTTAGGAATACAAATCTTGATTGTAGGACTACAGCAATTCGATAAAGAAAGTCTGAACTCAATTTGCATATCAAAGTGAAACTTTTGTTTAAATTCAACAAAACACCGTAAGTGAACAAAAAGGCCATTTCTGGTATAAAATTTTGTGAAATTCAAACAATTAGTACGTTGAATATAACTTAAATTCAAACACTTGAACTTATGATTTACACTTTATTGACTTTTCGTCGTTACAAACGACTTCTTCAGATGCTAGAATAATGATTATTCTGTAAGCATCTGAAGAAGTCGTTTGTAACGACGAAACGCGTCATGCTATGTAGTCAATAAAGTGTAAATCATAAGTTCAAGTGTTTGAATTTAAGTTTATATTCAAGTATAATGGATTTACATCAAGTAAACGCCAACACTATTAAATAATTAGTACGTTCTTGTGTAATTCGTGGTTTTTTAGGAGACTTTTAGGTTTGATTTACTTCTTTGCTCATATAGCATAGTTTAATCGCCGGGATAACCTATTGTGGTATATATGACTCATATCATCAAAATATTCATATTTGAATTATAGTCTGAAGAAACCACCGCATTCGAGAAACCTACGTCACAATTATTGCATATAAATAGATGTAAATCTAGAGATGCTGTATTAATACTATGTGTAATCTTACAAAGTCAGTACTTATAGCTATTTTCACAGAACATACCAGGTATCTTCTATGACTAACTTGGAGTGGGGACCATAGAATACACTAATATTTAACGAAAGGATCGTATACCTGGAGATGAACACAGAAAATCAATTTCTTAAGACAGGTATTCCAACAAATTGTAGTAAATATACAAATATACAATAAGATTTCTGAGTACAAATAATTTCAAATGATTCAAAAGATTTTTTTCATACTTCTTCCCCATAATTCATTTACTAAGTATGCAGTTTTATTCATTGTCGCCAATTCAATATCACATTTGAAGAGGAAAATGTTTCAGAATGGGTAACAAGAATTAACAAAAGTACCTAAATCCATTTACATTGAGTTTTCACCTGAATAAAACGAAAACTGAAAGAAATCTTCTTCTTTATAGCTGAAATTACATATTTTTCCGAGTATTGCTGCTTCATTAATAATGTGACATATTCAAGCATGATAAAGTAAGTGAAAATTGCTTTTTTCTATGCTTTTAGGTATAAGTGGTTTATTTTGGCCATAAAAGATTGAATTGTCAATTCAAAATTATGTATAATATCTCAATCATATCTTATCGTTGATTACCTGTTCATTAACTCAAATTTATCTCATTAAATAAGTTTAATTAATCTTAATGTAGTCAAATATATCGATAAGAGATATTATTGGATTGAATTATTATTTTTAAAAGCAAAACATTTTATATGCCAAACATAAGGAATTAGAGCAGTAGTTCCCAAACATATTTTTCTCGTGGACCACTTTCAAAATTTTACTGGTTTCGGTGGACCCCCTGCTGCTACATTTCTACCACATTCTTAAAGTCGCCAAAAAATAAAAATTGTGTCACTTCTGAGTTCTATCCCTATATTCCGATATGTAAAATAAAAACGAAAAATGGTACATTTTATAACACTTTATTCATTAAAAGAATAGAATTACAAGAAAAAATTATTAATGTAATATAGGTTCAGGTCATAATTTTAATTAATGGGAAGGATGTATCTGATGAAGTGTCAGCAAACGATCAATGTTTGACTTTATTTTTGTGAGCAATAACCGCAAATCCCCTCGCTCTGTGATGTTTAATTTGCTCCTTTTTTTGTTAAGAGGTTTGTAACGGCACTAAAACTCCTTTCGACAAGGTATGACGAGGGAAAAGCTATTAAAAATTTCCTTGCGATTTCCCACAGTCCAGGATATTTTTTGGGTATTTCTGTTTGAAGCCAAAATGTTTGGTAGCCTTTTCTAAATTTCACCTTCAGCTCCTCATTAGTGCTTAGCTCGAGCAGCTCCTCTTGTAATACAACATTGGCCACTTCCGTTTCATCAAATGGATTTATGATTCATGGTGGTATATCCATCGTCAGCATATCTTCAAACTTGGTTTTGAAGTCATCATGCAGGGCACTTAAATGTTGACTGTAGGTATGGATATCCTCATCAATACATTCTACCTGCGACAAGTTTGGAAATTGAGAGAATTCGCGCCGACTAATGTTTTGCGTCATAAATTTCAATTTCCCAAGAAAAGCCGAAATTATCCCCTTTGTTTTTATTAAATTCAGGCTGTCCCCTTGTAAATATCATTAATTTTTTTAAACAAATCTGTCAAATACGCAATGTCTGCTTTGAATTTGATCAGGTTTTCTTTTAAATCTGGATTTCTACTTTCTAAGAACTCTAATATGGAATCGAAAACAGAGTAAAATCTCGTTAAGCATGCACCTTTAACATGACAACCAGCGTACTTCAGTATGTAAGAGCAGTCGTTGGAAGTCTTCATCATTTTCGTCGCACAATTGAGCAAATAAACGCGTATTGAATGCATTGCTTCTGATTTTGTTGACAGGTTTTATTACAAAATGAAGAGATTGGTTCAAGCTGTCACTTAAATGTTTTGCCACAAGATGTTGTCGGTGGATTACGCAATGAATAGCTGTAAGTCCTGGTATAATTCTTTTGAGATGACTTATAAACCTACGATATCGCCCGACCATTGCAGGAGCTACGTCTGTTGCCACAGAAATAATGTTTGTAGATGGAATCGATTTTTCAGTGTCAGTCTCCAAAGTTCTGGGAAATAGCAATTCTTCGTGAATTTCTTCCTCCATAATAAATCGGACATATGCCAATAGTAATGCTTCATTACCGGGTAACGTTGACTCGTCCACTTGTATAGAAAAATTAATTTTTTGCAGATGATTGCACAAAAAGCTTTCGATATCAGAGCTCATTTCATCAATGCGTCTTCTCTCGTGAAAAAACAATTGAATAAAACGTGCTCTGTTTGTGTTCAAATCGAAAGAGGACAATTAAAATATCTGTAAGTTACTAAGTTACCTATCTATACAAGCCGTTGTGATCAACCGACTAGTACACGTAAACAAAATACTTAAGTACTATGACAAAAAAAGGTAGGTACTTACTTTTCTCCGGCACTAGCAAACACAGATATAAATTTTCTCACACCTTTTTTTCTCAAAATTCCAGAAACAAATGAATGAGTTTGCCTTTGGCATCAAGTATTTATAGTGGTGATCAAGTTCATGTCTGAACAAGCATTAAGCATTGTCGGGCGGATAGTGCTTTGCAAGTCTGTACACGAAATTGTACGTAATATCGAATAAGCAAGTTTGGACAAGTAACAGTCGCTTGCCTTATTGAAATATTATCTGCTTAGTTAGGAGCTTAAAACAATGTAGGTAGGCCCATATAAAAACTATGCTTACATTTTTGCTCTTTACTATCAAAAGCAGATAAATTTTCGTGGACCCCCATTAACATCTTATGGACCCCCATTTTTTGTTCACGCCTACGTGGACCCCCAGCAAGTCTCCCGTGGACCCCCGGGGGTCCACCTGGACCACTTTGGGAATCACTGAATTAGAGGAATAAACATGAGGATACAGTTAAAATATACAAAACCACATGTAAACCTATACTGAAATATGCACACCAAATCTATGCAAACTGCAAAATGTCCTCGCTTCAGAATATAGAGGCAGAGAGAGATCAGCTCTGCGTTTACAAGAAGAATACACCTACTGAAAAAACTTCAAAACTGCTCTATTGAGCTGCTAAATTCGAAAACAAATATAGAACCAATAAAAAATCAGCTTCAGAAATTTACAGAAACGAAAATTTCATACAAGATTGAACAAACTGGAGGATATTTTACCGATGTTCCATAAAACGTACAACAGGACTTACGTACGAAGAAAATTCACAACTAAGACGCTACTTGAAGCACTTAGTATGTTTTGAACTAATTATTCAAAATTAAAATAACACTATATATTAAATAGGCTGAAGGGCCTAAGGTTGATAGCCTTTTGTATGAATTTTTCATATAATAATGAACTATCATCATTATCATTCGATTCAAGCCATTGATAGGAATCTTGTCTTCACTATTACGAGTATTACCTCAAACATCAAGGCCCTCTCTGCAGCTTCGATATCTTCCTTCGAATCTGACGCTGGTTCATACCAATCTGTGTTCAGCGCAATCGACAGCTTTCCTGAAACACAGTAACTATTCAGTAATAAAATGAATATATACATAACATATTGAAGATATAAAGAGAATCTTGATGCTTTCGGAAGAACATATTTGAGAATAAGAACTATGAACATTCTGAATCTTTCAAAAATGCATGAATTTTCACCTTTTCATTGAATGCACTTCATTGTTATCACTTCAACTTACACGTTGACACTAATGAACTTATAAATCAATATCTGCTTGTTTAATACATAATTCCAAATTATAGGTTGAATTGTTGAACATTACGAAAAATCAACACATTTGAATACGCCGAACTGCATCGACCTGGATGCCATTATCCTTCAGATTAAAAGTAAACAGCGGTGATTTGGACTAAGAGCACCATAAAATACACGAAATGTGGTATTGGTCCCTCGAACTGAATCATTTCTTTCTAAATAAATTGGAACAATTCATAAACCTTCAACTATGGTGAGTCATAATGAGTTACCAAATCGAATTAACCTAAAATTAACTGAGGACTTCGAAATCGGCTATCACTGTTACCAGCTTGAATTTCTACACATGGGGAAATCACTTTGAAAATTTTCCTCAATAATTTGAAAATGGAACGATGAAATATTTATTACTATATCAACTTACCTCCTTGTTGTTCCCTGAATTCTTTGTTGTACAAATGATATATTGCAGCGTGACATTTAATTATATTGTGAGCAGTTAAATAGACATCTCTTCCACGGTCCGTGTAGAAGGTTCTCATTTCATCCTTTGAAAACCCAGCAGGTTCATTAATAGTGAGCCAATACTTCACCCTGTCGCCAAACAAATTGAAAGCTAACCTTGCATAATCAACAAACATTTGATTGAGTTTTTCGGTGCGGAACATTTTCTCTTTAATAAATCCTATCGGTACATCGAAATGAACCAAAGTAACCATAGCGTCTATTTTTGCTGCCTTCAGTTTATCGAGCATATCACTGTAGTATTTTACTCCCGCTAGGTTTACTCCACCCTCAATAGAACCGGTCGGTAAAATTCTACTCCACGACAAGGAGAATCGGTAAAAGTTCACGCCAAGATGTTTCAGCATTTCGATATCTTCGTCGATTTTGTGATAAGAGTCACACGCTATGTCTCCGTTACTTCTGTCGGTTATGCTGTTCGGATATGTATGTGACAAATAGTCCAACATACTTTCTCCTTTTCCAGATAAATTCCAAGCACCTTCGATTTGATAGGCAGAGGTTGAAACGCCGAAAACGAAATCTGGGGGGAAGAATTTGTCGCTTATGGTATTCGCCACCCTAAAATGAAATTTGATTATTTTCATATAGCTTAGATTTAAACAGTCAAGCAAAAATTCACATGTTTTTTAAAACCTTGAACTTGGTATCAAAATAATCGTCAATTTCTAAATTTAATATTTTCTTATCCAAAATAGTCAAAAATCAATAAAAATTATTACTGCTGCCATCTTCTGTTTAACATGAGCAAAATGTGGACATACCTATTTCTTCAATATATGGCCTATAGTGAGAAGGTGAAACAATGAACTGTTACATGTATTTGATTCATAAATTAGTTTGCGTTGAATCAAGTTTTCTTTAAATGTATCACAAAACATTTCTAATGATAAGATGCAAAAATTTCAAATATCATTATTGACTATTAAATTTTCAAAGTGATTGAAAAACATAAAATAATATTTTTACACTTCATCGATATTCAATACATAGGTATATAAAGTGTTCTAAACATATCACTTCAATTTGATTTTCTGTAGTTGTTCATTTCTAATCAATTCCTTCCCAATCTTCCCCCTAAAATAAAAGTGGAGGATTTGTAGAAGATATTTGGAATGAATGTCATTTATATTTTAAGATCTGCCCTTTCAAAACATCTTGTTTTATTACAGATTTCATGTCAAATACAATTCGAAATTCCCCACTTTCGGTCATTTAATTCTACTTTTAGCCATGCATTTTTCTTAGGTTTGGTCAAACAAATAATTATTGCGTTATGAAATGTTGATACTTATCTATAATGTAAAAATAAATCGCAAAATGTGTTGGTAAGCGCATAACTCAACATCGCCTGGACCAATTTTGCCAATTCTTTTTTTTTAATGTTCGTTGAAGTCCAAGGATGGTTTTTACAGCACGAAAAATTCGAATAATGGTCGGGAAAATTCTAAAAACACCCCATTTCTCTTCCTCATCGAAACGTTTTCTAACTAAAATGTAGAGTCAACAGCTGGACCGATTTCTCTATTTTTATTGTTGTGTTTGTTATTGTCAGGGAAAATTTCGAAAATTGCTTGTAAAATTAGAAAATTTAAGAACACTTGATTAAAAATATAATTATTTCTTAATTATCAATCATTTATTATTAATTATGAATTATTATTCTCAAAAAGAGGATGTAAAAAAATTTACATCTTATCACATATCTCGGTTAGTTCAGAGCTATCACGACTAATATTAAAACTTCAATTTAATATAAAATTTTGGTGAGTTTGAATAGACTTACATACACGTCACTAACATAGCACGTAGTATATTTGATTATAAACAAGAATACATAGTTTTTTTGAAACTGATAGCTGTTAGATGTACAAACTCAAGTCGCGTAACTCGCAATGCACAAGTCAAAGATATAAAAGAGCAAGTCAAACTGACTACCAAGGCAAAGCTCGGAATGAAGTTGGACGGAATCAATTGAATCGAAATTAACAATATGAAAAGGTTGCGTTTAACTCCTACCGACCTGCATTCAATTATAACGTTGAAATAGATTACAGCAAATCATTGTTATTGGACTAATGAACCTTGTGTGTCAATAGTGCAAGGCAAAGTTTAATGGTTATTGATAAGAAAATACTACCAATGATGCGACAATTTGAAGAGTCAATTCAAATAGACGCTATTGGTACAGACACCAGAGCCACTATATTCATTGGTTTCTGGTAATGGACTGAATACTGAACATTTTTTGACTTATATTAAGCAAATATCTCATATAATTAATGATGGGACAAGTACTTGATACGCAATTAGGAACATGCAGTTCAAATATAGAACGGACAGGTTAATAACTTTCAATACATCAAACGTGTTAATATAGGAATTGTTTGACAATTCCACTGATTTGAATTAACAGGAAGTATTGCAGTCTCTTCTTAAGTGAGTAAGTCCCTGGTTCCACACGGGATAATTATTAAAAACAAGATAGTGTAGCACAAATAGTAGAACATGTCTTTCCGGCTTTCTGAAAAATATTCAGAGAAAAATAAATGAGCGTACAAAGTACCGCCGGGTCAGCTAGTAATTAATATTTATCGAAATGAAGAACTTATATTCTTTATTTCATTAATTAGAATGGGATGGCCATAGGTAGAGTAATGGCCATAAACGGTGCCTCTGCCGTAAATATTTTTCAAAAAATTTCAACATATATATGGTTTAAAACGATTTGGTTCTCATAAAGGAGCTACGATTAATAAATGGAAAGAGCTCATTACATTTGCATTGATGCGTCTTCATTTAGATTGAAATATCTGATACTTCGATTGTATTTTAATAGACAATGCTATGTTATGTAAGTAAGTAGGTATATTTTCACAAAGTATTACATAAGAGATAATTCGTAATACCTTATAGTCAAATTAAAAATTTTACAATCACTTGAAACACGACAAAAATTAAAACAAAACAAATATAACACAATATATAAGTCATCTAAATTCACACAGGATGAAAATTAACAGATAAGCCCGCGTCACATCCTATCACAGACTCTTTTACTGTTTATCTACAGGAAAGGAACTTCTGTATACTGTAAAACGCACCAGTAAGCAAAAAATGACGGAGGGCCCTTTCGAAACTGGTGGATGTTTCAATTTCTTGAGGCAACTTGTTATAGATTTTTATGGCCCAGTAATTTGTTCTTTTTCTAGCAGCTTCTATTTTGTGATACGGAACTTGAAGGTGCTCTCTACTTCTTGTTGCATAATCGTGAAGACCTCCATTCTCGCTAAATAACTTGTATATTTGTACATACATTGTTTACATAAATTGTATATTTTTTAACGCTTATTAATCATGCAAGATGGCGGCCGAAACTAGTGAGATAGATAAATGTTCTAAGTGTTTAATTGAATTCAACGGAGATAAAGCAATTGGATGCGAAGGAAAATGTAATAGGTGGTTCCATTTGAAATGCTGTGGATTGAATAATAAAGATTTCAATTTCATGAAAAATTGTAAAGGAGTAAAATGGTTTTGCGAAATATGCTATGGAGAAAGTGAGGTTATGGGCAATATTTTGAAGGCATTAGAACTATTGAATCAGAAAGTCAACACTTTGGAATGTAACCAAGAAAAAATACTGCAGGAAAAATATAAGGTTGAGAGTAGTGCGCCGAAAAATAAAGAAAAATCAAAATAGGTAAATGTGCCTTAATAGTAGAAGCTAAAAGTACGGAAATTGATAAATCGTCTGATGATATCAAACGAGTCATTGAGGATGCAATAAAACCAGAGGATTTAAAAATAGGAATAAAAAACATGAAAAAAATCAGCAATGATAGAGTGGCAATAACATGTAATAAGAAATCAAAAATGAAGGAACTTAAGCAACAAGTTGAGACCAAACAAGGTGAAATATGTAAAGTGACTGAGACAAAAACAAGAAATCCGACAATAAAAGTTGTAGGAATAAATGGAAATTTGAACAGGGAGCAACTTAAAGCAGTGATTTTAAAACAAAATGAAATTAAATTAACCCATGCTGATGATCTTATAGTTATTGCATTATATAAAACTAAAAAACACAAATGGTCCACAGCCCTACTTGAAACAAAACCATATGTTTTTAAACAGATAATTCAAATGGAGAAACTAATAATAGGATGGTCCATGTGCTCAATTTATGAGCATTTTAATATATTGAGGTGTCATAAATGTGGTGGTTACAATCATAAAGCAATTGATGATGCTCTTCATTTAAATTTAAATTCAAATGAAGAGCACAAGGTATTCAATATAAAGTGTGAGGTATATTTAAGGAAATTGGAACAACGTAGAAGGAGAACAGAATATGTAATTATGAATTATCGTAATGAAAATAACTATACATCGTTTGAGATAAAATGAATAATAATAATAAAACAAATTCATAAATTAAGATCGATTGTAATACAATAATCCCCGATAAGTCAATTTTATTCAGGATATCGAAAGCAATAGAGAGAATTATTTTCCTCACAGTCATCTCTTGGATAAAATGAAACATAAACGTCAACAAAAACATTTCGTCAATCCAGATCAAATCAATTAATCCAGGTATAATTCCTCAGGTTTATGTTAATCATTTTATCATTGTTTCCAAAACTTCAATGATTCAATAATATCGCCAACTCGAAAGTAATAACTGAAGGCACCAAATGTGGAGGTTTAAAGTTCAAATCTTAAAAATGACCTATTCGGCAATATTTACCGCGATTTTGTCGTTTTTCTGCTCTGCAACTTACATTGAACGAGCAGTTAAGATGTGATAGACGTTGAAAGAAAAATTTTTCATTTCACACACTGAAAAAGCTTATGACTTTATAGTCTTCCACGTACACCTACCTATCACAAAGACTTAAATTGAACTTTCAAAAAAAAATCTGTGAATGCAAATAAATACTTGTACTTATTCAACCGTCTTCGTAGATGTTTCAAAATAAAGAACTACCTCCTTTGTTTATATGAAAGGAACTGAATACCAGATTATATCACAGAATTTCTATCAAGAATGAAACAAAAGACTTATTTACACGACCGAAAATCTTGCGTTTTGTCTGTCCAACAGGATGTTTCAAGGAATATCTTTTCTCATGAACATAAGCCCAGGCAATGATTTGAAAAGTAATATACGATATTCAAGCTCTAAGAAGGCAAACAGAAATCTCAATGGCAACTTGAGTATGAATTATATTAAACGATATAAACATTATCATTCGTTTAACGGAAATATGAAAACCATATTTCCGATGAAAATGAAAACACAATTGAATCATTAATTATTATTTTCAACATGTCTTCTTTACAACATAAATCAGTACAGTCAATCAGAAACGAATTCAAATTATGTACATATATAATATATACAGTTTCGAGATTTACGAATGGTTCATAGTTGTACTGAGATCTCCACACGAAATATTTCAAATATTCAGTGTCAGAATAAGTATTCAATATTAGTAAGTATTCAATATTTCAGACTCCCAGTATGTTGTCAGCACAAATGTTTTCAACGAAAACAAAAACAATTAACTTTCAAAAGTCAATATTTGGTGCATTCTGAAAAACATCGAACTTCCGAATGCACCAAAGTCCTATTACTTCAAAAAGTGGGATAAATCCAGTGACAAAGTCACATGAGCTCCCTCTATCGAAGAAACAACATAAAATCATCATTAACACCTATTGTTCGAAACATTAACTTCGGCATATTATTTTTATTCAAATAGCCTAAATATACAATAGCCTTTCTATTCAAATAGTATGAATGGCCTTATTCAGAGTGAGCTTAAATTAACTTATTGATAGATTAAACACATTCTTGCGAATTTCGAAAATATTCTTCATTTTGTCCACTACAATATTGTTTGGGTAAACAATTTCTCCATCAGGTGGATGAAAACCCCAGTTTTCATTGTTCTAATTCTTATTGAAGTAATCAATTAGTCAACAACACATGAAATGTTCATCAGAATCTATTAAGAAATCATATTATTACCTTATGGTCAAAAATATTGAGAAAACAACTGCTACTCTCATTTTGAATATCTATTACACAAGTGTTAATAACCACTGAACTAAAATGATATGCATTTAATAACATCAACTTTTATAGTAATTTACCCCAGACCAATCTATTACTTCAATTCAAATATCACAATAAATATTATTCTTATCAAGAACTTGTGTATAATCTCATCAGATTTCATCTAAATCGATTGTGGATTCCTGAAATGCTGGAATAATCTATAAAATATAAATGAATCGCAAAATGGGTTGGTAAGCGCATAACTCAACAACGCCTGGACCAATTTTGCCAATTCTTTTTTTTAATTGTTCGTTGAAGTCCAAAAATGGTTCAATTGAAAAATTCAAATATTTGCCGAGAAAACCTTAAAATAGCCCTTTTTCTCAAACAAACGTTTTCTAACTAAAATGTAGAGTCAGTTCGAAATTTATTGCTATTCAATAAAGTTCATATTAAATTACAAGCTCTCACTGTTGTCTGCGCAATGTAGGTTTGTT
Source organism: Henosepilachna vigintioctopunctata (assembly GCA_030704895.1). NCBI lineage: Eukaryota > Metazoa > Arthropoda > Insecta > Coleoptera > Coccinellidae > Henosepilachna > Henosepilachna vigintioctopunctata. The sequence goes on along the minus strand of JARQZJ010000033.1, from coordinate 2,681,058 downwards.
TTTCAAAGAGTCAATTTTCAAGTTCAATGCACTTCTGCGCGGAAAATTAGAAAATTTAAGAATACTTAATATGAATAAATACTTACTTCATATAATATAATAATATTTCTAATTTATATATATATATATATATATATATATATATATATATATATATATATATATATATATATATATATATATATATATATATATATATATATATATATATATATATATATATATATATATATATATATATATATATATATATAAAAACTTAATCCTAAAGATTTTAAAAATTCCGTGTACAATTAGAAACTTCAAAAATACTTATTTGATAATATAAGTAAGGAATAATTATTAATTCCCAAAAAGAGGATGGAAAAAACTGAATATCGTATCACACATCTTGGTTATATTCAGAGCTATCACGACTGATATTAAAACTTTAATATAATATAAAATTTTGGTAATTTTGAATAAACTTACATACACGTTACTAACACACCACGTGGTATATTTGAATATAAAGAATTTTCTTTAATTTACAGTTGAAATTTCGTTTTAAAAATGTTAGCTATTAGATGTACAAACCTAAGTCGCAGAACTCGCAAAGCAGCAAGTCAAAAATATAAAAGAGCAAGTCAAACTGACCAGCAACGCGAAGCTCGGAATGAAGTTGAACAGAATCGAATTTAACAATATGAGAATGTTGCGTTTAACTCGGCCTGCATTCAATTATATCGTTGAAATATATGCAGTTCACAGCAAATCGTTGCTATTGGACAAATGTACGTTGTATCACAATTCAATTTCAGTTATTAAGAAATGTAATCAAACCTTGGTTTTACGCTAGTATGTAGAATCTCAATGAATTTTTGTTTGTAGTTACAATTTCTCACACTGATTTTTCTCCTATAATAGTAGAGAACTTGTAATCTTTTAGTTATTTTGAACAATAGTCTATATCTTTGACACATTTCATCAAAATCTGATCAACTGTTTTGGCGTTATGAAGTAAGAAACTATATATATATATATATATATATATATATATATATATATATATATATATATATATATATATATATATATATATATATATATATATATATATATATATATATATATAGCGTGAAAACCATTTATGATATGAAATTATGTTAAATTAAGAATATTAGAAACTTTTTGATATTTTATTTCGAAATTTTATGAAAAGGACTAAAAAAAAGTGAATTCCAAGATCAAAATTACTTTCAGTTAATATAAATTCAAATGTCCATAATATTTAATCTTGATGAAGCACCCTTTATATCTTTAAAAGCTCATCAAATATGCTTTCAATGTGAAATTTTCAATTTAATTTCTCCAAGTCAATGAATACATAATAATAATAATAATAATAATAATAATAATAATAACGTTTATTCTCCAAATCAAATGTCACACAAAAGAAGAGAGAAAAAGTCAAAAAAGAGAAGAAGAAAAACAAAAAATTTAAAATTATTCCAATTTGTATCACTTATAAATTAACATGAACTAAATTCTAAGAATTGTTTTACTGTATAAGGTTCAATTTCAATAAGCATATTGAAAATTTTAGATTTGAATTGATTTATATCAGAGATGTTCATTAAAACCTTCGGTAAGTTATTAAAAAGTCTTATGCACATGTATTTCGCATTTTTTTCTGTTAACGTCAGAGCATGTCTCGGGAAGTGGAAATGAATAGTGCGCCTCGTCATGTTTCGGTTTAAAAGATCATCGAAATAATGAGGGTTTTTTCTTACGAAGAGCAAACATTCCAAAATATAAAGACCAGGAAAAGTTAAGATATTATGTTTCCTAAAATGGCCTCTACATGATTCACGATATTTCAGACCCCTCATTACTCTCAAAGCATATTTCTGCAGCACAAAAAGCCTACTGCAGTCCGAACTTCCACCCCAAATGACAAGGCCGTATCTTAAAATAGATTAAAAACTTGAAAAATATACCACTTTCAAAAGTTCCCCATCCACCTGCCGAGACAACACCCTGATCAAGTACAGTGCTTTGTTTAATTTCATTATCAAATGATTGATATGTTCTCCCCAATTCAGATTGCAATCAATCATTACCCCCAGAAATTTAGTACACAATGTTGGAACAATTTCCGTATTATTTAGGTTCACTATTTCAGGAAATTTTATTCTTGTGTGAAAATTTCTAAAAAAAATATATTCAGTTTTTTTAATATTGAGATCAAGATGATTTTTGTTGCACCAACTTTCAACCAGATCAAAAGTGACACGTGTCGATTCAGTGACAGACTCGATACTTTTACCTCTCACAAGAGCGTTTGTGTTATCAGCAAACATTATTAATTCAACAGCCGATCTCCGTAGACTAGGATCTGCAGGTAAGTCATTTATATAAACAACAAAGAGGAGAGGCCCCAAGATACTTCCCTGTGGAACCCCTACATTCACTGTTCTATCAGAGGATGTGTAAATTCTCTTTCCATCGTCAATGCAGACTCTCTGTGTTCTATTGCTCAAATAGCTACGCAACAGCTCTAACTGGCAATCCCGAATGCCACATGCATGCAATTTCTCCAAAAAGTGTTCATGATTTACACTATCAAATGCTCTGGAAAGATCCAAAAAAAGGCCAACAGGTATATCGCCATCTTCCAGAGCATTTATTATTTTGCAAGTTAATTCAAACACAGCTGTGGTTGTATTCTTATTCCTCAAATATCCATGCTGATTTTCTGAAAATATTTGAAATTTATGGAAAAACGAGAGCATCCTGACTGCCAAAAGCTTTTCGAAAATCTTTGCAAATGTAGTAAGCAAACTTATCGGCCGATAGTTGCAAACATCCTCCCGGCATCCTTTTTTGTGAATAGGTTTAATCACCGCCACTTTAAGGAGCTCCGGAAAAATACCCTCAGAGAAGGAGCGATACATGATATGTGCCAAAGGTTTGACTATAAGATGAATAGATTTTTTCATTACTGAAATAGATATTTCATCATAACCGTACGAGTTTTTATTCTTCATTCTCATTACAAGTTTCAGCAATTCATCTTCCGCTATAGGAAAAAAGAAAAACGACTTAGTGCATTGAGTTACCCTAGTGTTGGTGGAGATTTTACCTTTTATTGATTCAGAACAGAGATCTGTGTAATACTCATTGAATTTCTCTGCCAGTAATGCATGATCTTCAGCCTCACTGAACGCATTTCTTCCAGGAATATTTTTACCTGTTAAATTCCTCAGTATATTCCAGGATGTTTTGCTCTTATTTTTCCTGTTTTCTATTAATGTTCTATAATGATTCTGTTTCATCTTCTTCAAGACTGTGTCATATAAAATTTTTGTTTTTTTATACAGAAATAGATATTCGGGATTTCATTTAGAGATCACAAATAATGCATCTAAATTATTTTTCAATTCTTTAACCTTAGGTGAAATATGAGTTTCATTCCTGTTACTATTCTTAATCCAGATGGTCGGAAATGACATATCAAACACATTTTTATATATTTTATAAAAATTTTCCCACAGAGAGCTTGCATCAGACGAGATGTCTGAGACAACAACATCCCAGTCAACAAGCGATAGTGATTCCACAAACGCCCCGATGGTCGAGTCATTTATCAATCTAACTTGCCGTCTACCTCCTGTAATACTTGAAGAAAGTGAAAAACGGAATTTCTGAGCAGTATGATCAGAAATATGCTCATTTATGACACTTGCAAATGCATTCTCACTAATATTTGTTATGATGTTATCTGAACAAGTAGAGGAGGTAGATGACAAACGTGTTGGTTCATTTATCATCAACTTAGCATTAAAACCTTCAACAATAGAAACAAAACGTTTTGCTACATTGCTGGCAGATAAAATCGAGCCCTCTTTGCTCTGGCTACGTGCCTCGGACATATTTATTCTGAAAAAAACAATTAAATACTAAGTCAAATCATATTTACAATATGAGTAGGCTTATCTTAATGCACTATTGTGAAAGTTAGATTTGTACAGATGTTTTAAAAGGAAATTTTTTTTGGTAACCATTTTTTGTTCAAAAATACTTCATTGCTAATAAGTATTTATAGTAGGGAAGCCAAGGGGGGATTTTTCAAGTGTTTCGAGCATATCAAATAATTATATAGGCAGATTCCTTGCACGCCTTGCATATGGCGGGGTGTGTTAAGAAGAACCCTTCTGTTAGTAAAAAAAAATTTTCCTCAGAAAAACTTGAGCGCATCGGATTGAGAAAAGGTAGATTAATTACATTCATAAAGGTGTATATCTCAATAATCTGGCAATTTGAGTATTATGAAGATTTAATAATCTGATGGCTTCCATGGGTCGATCTGATCACAGTGATCACAATAGCGTGCTCGTTTTTGGTAAAAACTATTATTACTTGCTCTGTGGTAGACGCTTATTTTTTTAGATGAAGATTAACTTATTTATTTCAAATTTTGATGATCTATACGGTTTTCTGTTCGAAACGATCTATATTTATTTTTATATTATCAAATTATAAGAAACTATACGTGAATGCAGGTATCTTGTTTCTAAATTTCACTTAAAGTGCTCAGAATTGCGATATCCCTCATATAATTGTCAGATTATTATTCAGGAGGACTTTGATATCAACTTCACCCTCCTGCATTAAATACCGATGCGCTGGAATATCTCAAGATCACGTGTTTTTACAGATATAAAAATTAATTATTACTTTGTGCCACATCCAAATCTTCAGAAATTTCAATACGACACTTTTATGTCTGACACGCTCGAAAAATTTTTTCATTTTTGTTTGTTCAACCTCTTGTTACGAGCAACTCCCTTGAATTCATTGTCAGATTAATATGTAATGGTTATCAGAAATATAAAGCGAGTTTACACTGTAAATGACTGACGCGCTCGAGTACTTTTATACAACTATTTTTTCTATATTTTTAAAATTGTTTACACGTTGCTTCCAATTGAGTTGCGGGATATACCAATAATTATATTTTTATACAGCCGTCGACACGTTATTTAACATACATATATATATATATATATATATATATATATATATATATATATATATATATATATATATATATATATATATATATATATATATATATATTAATGAGATTGAATTCTCGCTTAACTCTTGGTGAAACATAATTGAATATTAAAATAAATTAAACTCTTGGCTTAATGTTTCACGATTTATTTAACAATATGTATAGTCAACATGTTTCGAGCGTTAGCTCATTTTCAAGACTAAACTACTATAAGAGACGTACAACAAATTTATATCTACAAAATGGATGTGAGTAGGGAGGATAGTTGAAAATCTAATTGTTCATTTACAATTTCTTCTTTTCTCTTCCAAGAACTGCTAATTTCAATTGCTTCCAGAAGGTCTAAACGTTTACCTTTATTACCTGAGTGTAGGCATTTAGTTTTATCAGAATCTAAGAAGTGATTAGAGATAATACAATGTTCTGAGAATCCAGTTTTATTAACATTGTACAAAATCGACCTTTTATGTTCATCAACCCGAGTTTTTATTTTTCTACCTGTTTGGCCGATATAAAATGCTGGACATTCATTACAAAAAATCTTATAAATACCGCTTTTGTCTTCAACATTTGTCTTTTCTTTATTATTTACTAAAAGTGACTTAATATTCCTTTTGTTTGTACAAATGGTTTTCATTTCTCTCTTCTTTAATCTTTCGCAAATTTTTTCACTCAGATGAGGTATGAAATTAATAAAATGATATTTTTGTTCGTTTTTAATAATTTGAGACGGATAAATTGAATCTAAAAGGATTTTTTGTTGTTTTTTTGTTGTTTTTTTGACAATCTCATAAGACCACCATAACCCCACAAGAAAAAATCCAGAGGCGCCAAATCGCATGATCTTGGCGGCCAATTCACAGGGCCATTTCAACATATCCATTGTTTCACGAGCTGTGTGGCATGTCGCACCGTCTTGATGAAACCACATGTCAACCAAGTTGAACTCGGCCAACTGGGGCAGAAAGAAATTGCATATCACGGCTCGATATCGTTCGCCGTTGACGGTATCGTTTCTTCCACGGTCGTATTTGAAGAAAAATGGACCGATGATACCACCAGCCCATAAACCACACCAAACTGTCGTTTTTTCGGGATGCATCCGTAATTATTGTATGGTATGTGGTTTTCATCTCTCCAAAAACGAAAGTTTTGTTTATTTACATATTCGTTAGGCCAGAAATAAAACAGCGGATTTTCATTAAGATGTTCTAAGGCCCATTCACAAAAAATTAGACGTTGTGGTAGATCATTCGTCTCCAATTCTGACAGAAGTTGAATTTTATAGGCTTTCAAACCCAAATCAATACGTAAAATTTCCATGTGGTTGAGTAACTCATGCCCAATTGCTGAGAACGGCGACGAATTGACATTTCACGATCCTCATTAACACTGTACGCTACGGCTGCAATATTGTCTTCAGTGCGCACTGTACCTACGCATGCGAGACAATGGTTTAATGTTCAACAAAATAAACTTTGGTGCAAAATTTGGTGATAACAGCACGAATTGTTGATTCACCAGGTCGATTATGACGACCATCATATGGTCGTAACAAACGATACACATTTTTCACAAAGCACGAATTTTGATTGCAAATTTCAACAATTTGTAATCGTTGCTCGTTTGTAACTCTTTCCATGATGAAATGGCAGAGTATTGTGAAAACTATTCACTTTGACAGATGACGTTTGAATGCCATTACCAACCAGTGCCGCCAACCTGAAAAACTTAATTCTTAGAAATCACTCGTATATATATATATATATATATATATATATATATATATATATATATATATACCTGGATGATTAAAGACAACGCGAAAAATATTTCGGTCCTATATTGGGTCCTTCTTCAGATTTTTCAAGTATCACGGCACGATAATATATATATGATTATATATATATATATATAACTTATTTGTTCACAGGTCGAAAAATGAGAGATTTAAACAAGATTACGATCATATCAATAAAGATGTCCTATCTTACGAATTCTCATGTTATTATTGTGAAAGTGATAAAAATATTTATGGTGCTTCAAGGATAACTTATGCGTTATCACCTATTATTCAACACCTTTCAATCAAATAATCCTCATTATTCAAGAATTTTATACAATCTGTTCAAAGTTCTACAATCTTTTTCACTTTCCATTCGATAAGAATAACAATAATAAAATTCATTTCAACATTGGTTATATCGCGTGTACCTACACGTCAATAGTAACAATATTTCGTACTTCAATATACAATTCACATACAATAGATGTACATACATACATATATCTGTCTACGACAAAATTCTGATAGAAATAGTTTTTTCAATTTTTAAATTGAAGTTAAGTGCTTTCAAGTCCCTCATCTCCTGAACACAATATATATGCTTTCTTTCAAGTCCTACATATTGCCCTACAACAGCTACTTGTCCCCAATCTATCTTAATCTGTCTTACTATCGATATCCATAGTATATTTAGGTAGTTTATTACGGTATCTTTTAATTTGAATGAGGTCCAGAATTTCTTCCATACGCCTCTTCATCTCCTTTTTAGCCTATTTCTAAAGGTGTTTTTAGTGAGAGGATTCAGCTTCAGTTTGGAGCTCCGGTGAGTTTCCCTCCTCCGTTTGCATGTTTGGCCATCTCGCTTTAAGTTTGTCGAATATGATCACAGACAGTTATGAAGGAGACTCTTCAAGCATTGATGCTCCATGTTTTGATAATGAAAACAAGCCATCATGATCAGTTTCGTAGTTATGTCCATCCCCCAGCTGGTGAAGCAGAAAAAAATGAGAATCAGAATGAAATGTTTCCTACATGACTGACCATGCCCCAATCCAAATACGAGTCGGATGATTTTTGAATAAAACTCTCCTCTACTCGGCGTAGGCATGCCAAACTCGTTTACAATAGGCATAATGACAGTAATTAAGAATCACAAAAATACTATATTTTTGAATAAAACTTGAAGCTTAGGATATAAAACACGCATTGTTGTTTTTTTATTGAGAGTGTGATTAATATTCATTTTTGTGAAATGAAACTACAAAATAAGGAAAGCCGCCATTATACCAATCATCTTGAACACCAATCAGAGCGCATGACGTCACCTTTGAGTACACACAACAAAGTCACATCTCGTACTATTAACTTCCACTACGACTATGTTTTTATTTATTAATTGTGTTATCAAAATCCACTATTTCAGCGTGAATGTTATTAAAATCGAATATAAAATAACAGGAGCCATGGATGAAGGATTTAGTAAGGTCAACATCGACATAATAATGTCGATGAGCTTTTGGCAACGAATAAAGATTTTTGTTCAGCAGAATTCAGAAATATTAAATTAAATTAAACTCTTGGCTTAATGTTTCACGATTTATAATCGTGAAACATTCAGCCAAGAGTTTAATTTCTATCTCAGAATTCAGAAAGGTTAAAACTTCCATGTAAGTATATTAATAAATAATAATAATAATCAAACACATTATAATTTCAGTTATAAAATAATTCTCCAAAATATACTTTTGACAATGTATTTAGTATGTAATTTAATGTTGGTTGATTTCATTAACATAACCCTAATAATAACCTATCAGGATATCATTACGGTTATGTTAATGAAATCTATTTTTATAATGCTTCTACGCTTCATTTATAAATTGATTTTTCTTTTAGGTCCTCCATGCCATCCTATGGCGATGACGCTATCATATTCCATATAATTAATTATCCATGACATTTCGTAACTTAAATTTGAATAAAATACGTAATATAACAGCAATGAGATTTTTTTATTATTACCAAATATTATATACAATACTAGAATCTACAAAGCAATGTAAAAACTGACATCAAAGTGATCTTCACAAAAATAAAGGTGAGCACTGGACAATATTGCATTTGAATCTCGTCTTGCAAGTTTAAGCCACTTGTTTCGTGTTGTTTTATTCTGAGGAACGAACACAAACAACTTATTAGGAGTTTTTATGGATGTGTTCTCACACTGAGAGACCTCACCCCACTTATACACTCTTATATTAATATTTAATAACACAAAATAATTAAATTATTGCACAAGCTCAGCGCCTAGCGTTTAGTTTACTCAAACGTGACGTCACCAGTGGCGGATTTACAAATTTGCCGCTAGTAGGCTATTCAATTTTTGCCGCTCCTACTGACTTTTGAAATTCAATACGTTAATATGTTTAATCCCGTTATTAGTATGATTGTGAACTTAATTATATTTCTGTCAGTTACTAGATTATTTTTGCAACCCGCTATGTACTGAAGAGTTTAATGTTGGCCTAACAAGTTTATTTGACAGGCAAAACAAAAAACCCCCGACTTTAAAGCGTAAAACCTCTGTAACTTTCAAACGGCTCAATCGATTTTCATCAAACATGTCTAAGAACACTCGCCCGTAAAACACCTGTAATACAAAAAAAAACTGAATTGAAATCGGTTCATTCGTTCGGGTGCTGATGCCACAGACAGGCAAACAAGAAATTAAAAAAAAATCTAATTCTACTCAGTTACTCATCTTAAGCCATCCTAGCTAATTTTTTTCGAATATCTTTAATGTACAGACTATTTTAGGTTTACGATTTTATTAAAGTATAGATTGTGTACAAGTATAATTATAAAAAAAAATCACTGACAAGCGTTTTAGGTAAACAAATAAATTTATATTCTGAAATTCCATTTTTTTCCTACTAAACTCTCAATTTCTCCATAAATATCTTATTTGTTGTAAATAGTATAAATTTGTGGACATTATAGGTCCGTTTTTCAACAATTGTCATCATGCTTATTAGTAACTACATTGTATGTTAAATTTGTATATAAATGGGAATTAAACAGAAGTACACGGTGAGTAGTTGGGACTCATTTGAACTACTCTTCAGTTAAAGAATGGCAAAATATCCTCTGTTCAAGTTAATACATACCTCATCAATATGTGGTATTCATCTCGAATTAGCATGTTCACTCAAAACCAAATGCCTGACATTTTTAATTTCATTTAATTTAATTTCAACAACTGTCGAAATTATTAAACTTTTATGAATTGATTATTTTTTGTATTGAACACCAGTTTTATTCGCTTACACCACAAATAAATTGCTACACATACACATTGAATTTTTTATCTCAACACTATTCTCACTCGAGAACATCAGCTTTATCATCCGCATATATCTCAACTTTATTATTCGAGATGAAAATGTGTAATTGAAGTGGTTGAACACAAAAGGTCCCCGAACATATCCCTTAGAAACACCAAGATCTCCATGGAGATTTCCGGAGAAATCGCTGACAATACTCATCATGAATTTTGTGTTGCTAAAATAGAATTCCAATCACTTCAGGCCCTCTGAAGCCCAAATTGTCATACTTTTTGACGAATGATATTATTTGTTCTAAATAAGAGTCGGTACTGAAGACATTTCAGCGGTGGAGAATTCATATTACACAGAACCAGAATTTCCCAAATTTATTTTCACAAATACCCTTCGCTATTTTTCCATTTCTTTGTGATCAATTATCAAAGTTCAATTATAGAAGAAACTTCAGAAAATGATTTTTCATTAATCAACAATTGACATTAATAGTGATGAAATTTTATGATTCCCTCAACTTAGCCAAACAAAAATTGTAACTTGTAAAATGGTTTGGGTTGTAGAAACAAATTGAAGGTTTACAAGCCTGAAAAATGTGTCGAATAGATAAAAATTTTCAGAAGTCACTTCTTATATAGGAATTTCAGAAGTCAATCGATATAATCTTTAAATACCTACTCAGATAACGTCAAAGTTTAATTCCAAATGTATATTATTCGTTCGAAATATTTGTTTTTTGACGTTTTCGTTGTTTGTTTTCACCATTGGGCTTTCTTTAATTAGGTAACTATAGGTATTTCGATTTATAAAATCCAAATTTCTTTCAATTGATCTGACAGTTTTTGCATTCTAAAAGATACGAGTATTTAATAAATACGAGAACAAACGTAATTAAAAAAAAATCCTCTTCACCTTCATTCCTAATATTTGAATATGTACTCGACATCGTTATCATAAAAAGCACATAAAAAAAGAAACAGAAAAACATAATAATGATACTGCCACAGATTGTACATTAAATTGGATATGTGAACACCACAGAACATACTCTTAATTTCGTATGTTCTGTGGTGGACACTGCTCTGTTTGTGTTGATATCACAGAACATAGTCATTGTTATTGATATTGAATAATACTAGGTTATAAAAGTTAGACTATTTGTTATTGCAATAAGTATCACATAGTTTAAGAAATAAATGATTCAATACTGCATAAGCCCATGTTGAAAAATCCGAAGATTATATGCAACATTGTAAGTGAAATGAATTTCTTAAATATTTTTATGACTACTTCATTTTCTTAGGTTTTGGCAATTCTTGTTCTGCTGAGCTGGTATCATACTATCAAAATAAGCAAATACTTCAACAATATATCTAGATCACACTAATAGTCATGCCCTTTTCTGCTGATGCTATTGCAGCACAACAAGTGCAAGAACGTTTAAAATCCATTCATCAACTAGTTCACGAGATTGAGAAAAAGAGACATACAAGTGAGCAAGGTATCAATGCTATTTTGAACGCTCAAGAAGATAATAATCAACATTCACAGGTAATTGCTACATTCTCAATAACTTTCAATAATATATAGGTAAAGTAAATTTACAATGTGTGTAATTGATATACCTCATAACCCAATCAACAAAAATTTTGTGATTCAACTCTTATAAGGATTTGAAAATGGTAAAAATAATGCTATAGCATGTTTTCAATTGAATTAATTTGTATACCAATTATTTATATACTTCTATACTAAAAATTTAAAGTTGTCATATTTTTCTATCATATTTCCAATATATTTTGTTCTTCTAATACTAATGAAAAATCTTGAGTTTTAGATAAAACTAAAAAACTTGTACAAAGCTGCCATTACACAAGCTGAGCAAGAAGAAGATAGTATTAGAAAAGCATTACAAAAAATAGCTGAAATACGGAATATCAAGAATGAGAGACGAATACAGGTATGAACCTTGATTTACATTTGACTTGTTGTAATTAGGAAAGAGTAGACCATCTAAAGTATAATATTTGCAGTATACTTCAGTTTAGAAAATGTTGATTAGTGAAGGTCACTGTGCAGTTTTCAATATTATGTAAATGGTATTGCTTAGAATTCCATAACTGCTCCTTCATTTTCAATGACCTTGAAATGTTCTTTTTAAACAGTATTTTCTATTGAATTCCAATATTTGTTCATTTGTGTTGAAGACAAGATGATTCTTGAAGCTTGATATTATTTAAACCAAATCTATGATGATTTTTTGGAACAATGGTCATTAGTTACTGATAGCATTCTTCATGCAGGTACTGAGTCAATGTTTTGACAAATTAGTTTTGCATTATTCATTTTAAATTGTTATTAGAATTCAATTCAATTGCTCAAAGACAGTAATAGATTGGAATTGGGATAAAATGAATGTCTGTGCATAATATGAAGAAATTTTCCATGCTTAGCTGCTATTGAGACTTGAAAACATCATGGTGATATAGTTTTCGTTTGAAAGATTTCAAATGGTAGTTTCCAAATTTTCCAAAATAAAAAATACCTAAACTGCTGTAAGATTCACATGGCATTTTGAAAACTGTCATACCATCTAATCAGATATAGGTTGTAAAAAATCATCAAGCTTGAAAAATATATATATATATATATATATATATATATATATATATATATATATATATCAGTTGACTCTTGCTTCAATTCAAAATAGCAATAATTCGAAACTATAATTCCGAGATATCATTCTTTAGTTCCCTAAAACATATAGTAATAATAAATTTATTGTAATTGCCTTACATACAGGATTAAATGGCAGTAGTTTAGCAAGGCTAATCCTCCCCCAGTATAAACAAGAAAACACAAAACCTCAACCCTATGGAAATTAATCCAAAAATTAACAGGTTGTTCCTTAATAAGAGACCTAAATAATAAACCTGAAACTAAAATTAAATGAATAGATATAATTTAAACAGTAGCATTAACATAAAATTTAAAAAAACAAAATAAAACACCCAACTTAACCTATCTAAAACTTAACTAAAACTATATACTACTATAATGATAAAAGAATATCTTGATTTTTGGAAACAATATATACATTTTTAAGCACATCTACAGAAAAAGGTCTGCAGTGTTTGAATGACACATCTACATACTATGAAAGACTACATAGAGAAAGTGTTTGTTATGATATTCATAACAAACTTAATATTCACTCTCGAAAGCGATATGTTGTATTTTCGTGGATAGTTTTTGTGTGGACAGTTCCATGAGAGTTTTATTTGAAATATTTCAATCAAGAATCTCAGGAAATTTATAAAATTCAAATAAATGACTTCTAATTATTCATTAGTTTTGACAAAATTGTAATGAACAATGAAACATCAACAAAAATAAAGATTATTGCATTATAAACGCATGTTTTTGCTAAAAATATTGAAAAAAAAATATATATATATATAATAAAATATAATAATATGTATTAAATAATTTCTACTAATTAGGCCCGCAATGCTGGTAATAAAGAATCGATACGCCAAGGAGCTTGGATGAAAATGTTATCGAATTCAGCTCAAACTTTACCCTTATTTGTTGGAAAAATCAATGAAAAACCTCCCCCACTGTGTGGTGCAATTCCAGCAGATTCTTATTATATAGCTAAGGTACTAAAAACTTACCAGCTGGATTATTTCTATTTCATTGATTTATTATGAATTAAAGGTAGGCGACATGGTAGCAGCTCTTGTCAAAGTAACTGATGGAGAGGAAAATTGGATACTTGCTGAAGTGGTTAGTTATAATCAGCACACAAATAAGTATGAAGTAGATGATATATTGGAAGAACAAAATGAAAAAAGTCGTCATACATTGAGCAAACGTAGAGTAATTCCTTTGCCTCTAATGAGGGCGAATCCAGAAACTGATCCATCAGCCCTCTTTCCCCAGGGAACTGTAGGTAATAATAAAACAAAACATTTTGTTTCTTTTGTATTCAAATTTTGCACATGAAACTTATGTTTTTTCATCATAATCCAATTTCAATATTAAAAAAGAATTATATCCTGATGAAAGATCTTCATATAAATCCAACAAAAATTGTAACAATTGTTGCATGTCAGATGTACTGCCTCTGATGACTTTAATTTCATTTTTTGTTAATTCATGGTTCAGTTCAATTTGAGTATGTCCATATTAAAACATTGTTCCAATTCATCATCATAAAAATTTGTACTTTTTTGTCGTAAAAAAGGTACTATAGATTTTTTAGAATTACATTAAGAGCAGTCCTGGAATATGAACTTTGGAATTGTTTTATACCATTTCAATTGTGTTTTTGGCAAGAGTAGAGCTAGAGCCTTTTGGGCAAATAATTCCCTCACAAGTATTATACTACTGTGATATTAAATGTGAGCACAAAGAAAGCAGGAAATTTGTACTCATTTGGATCATATATTTCTTTTTGAATATTTAACTCAGTTCAAAATGGAAGCAATACATTTTAGGAAATTATTATAAACATTAAATTAAACTATAATGAAAATGTCCTAAGCCTTATTCATTTAGGTAAACTCCCTTTGACAATTTTTTTTCATAATATCTACCGTTATTTTTCTCAAAATTCTTGGGAACACCAAACTAATATAAATAAAAATATATAAACTTTTTTCTAGTGATGGCTCTTTTCCCTCAAACATCCTGTTTCTACAAAGCTATTGTTAACAAACCTCCAGCTACACATACAGATGATTATGAGATACTATTTGAAGATCAAACATACCAAGAAGGTTACAGTCCGCCTCTGCTAGTGGCCCAGCGTTACATAATATCAGTTAAACAAAAGCAAAAAAGTTGACAACATAACGCTCAAGAAGACATTTTGCCATAATTGATGTGAAATGCATGATGAATTCTACATATACTTGCTTTTTTGTCATAGCAAATGTTATTTTAAGACAAAAAATTGTATGGTATAATCATGATCTTAACAAAGTTGTGTACTGGTGTATAGTAGTATAGTCATTTAAGTATATTCGAAAGTTTGTTGATATTTTCATCTTAGATTCTACGATTACTTTCTTGTTTCAAATGTAAATAAAATAGTTAAATTGAAAATCATTAATTGAACTATATTTTATCAAGTTTTCTCAATCTTCAAAATAAAAATTACCATCTCAATTGGTTCATAACAAATTTACTCCTAAATGCTTTGGCAAGTTGTTATGGTAGTTCTAAGTCAATAGAAATACTTGAGCAAATGCTGAAAACTACATAGCAAATATGAGGAAAAAGTTTGAAGGAATATCCTTCAAATCCCAAGTCCTATTTAAATTAAAACCATTAAATGAATATACAAAATATCTCTGATAAGATGGTGCTAGTTGAAATACAAAACTCATTTATTAATAATAAATTCTGAGATAGCTTAATGAATTGGTTATTCCTCCTAAAATCTGAGCTAGAATCTAGAAATGCAGTCTTCCAATAAAATTTAGTTTCATTCAATATAATCTTCAACCATTACCAGCGCTTAAGAAAATGCTAAAGGTAATAGAATATGACATGGAAATTTTTTTTTTAAGTTATCACCTTAATATGGGAAATTCCCGTTTCACTGCTTAACAAATACATTTTAATATTCTATATATTCAATACAGTGATCATATATCCACACTTTTATTTGTGTAGATCAGTTTTTGTGTTTAGCTTTATTATTAACTAATAAGAAACTCCTATTCATTTTATTTGTACTGCAAGATCTAATGTTTTTTAGTTGTACTGCAAATTTTAATTTAATAACATGAATTGTTTTTTTGAATACACATTTTTCAACTTTCAACCTTTTATTGCCACTACTCTTCAATATTAACTCAGGTACTTCCTTTTTCCAAAATTCATTGTAGATAATGAAAAACAAGTTATACAAAATAATGAGCAATTATTGCAATTATTTAATCATACTAGAACTAACGCTGTTTTTGTTCATTATATCATAAGTATATGTATGTGAATACATAACCTGAGGCATTGTACAAGTTGTTATCTCTGAATCTATTAAATTTAAGGAGTGTTTTTGATTTTCCATTTCTATGAATTTCATGTTTACAAAACAAGTTATATGTTAAAATATTGTCAGTAAATACCTGAATACCAAAACACCGCCTATGTATCGCTCACGTAAAAACAACCGTCTAACATTTGAAAAAAATTTATTGCTTTCTATATAGACATAAAAATTTCACTTAACTCAGATAAAGGCGATCCCATAGGTAAACCAACCACCTATTAGTAAAAATTATGCAATTTGAAATAACTTCGATATATATCCAGATCTCAACGGATATGATTATTTGTTTTGTGTAATAGATTCAGTTTTTCAGATATTATTTTCGTTAATATTGTCTGTAATCCCTATAGAAAGAAAATAGCAATTATACCAGAACAATAATCTTACACAATGACTGATTTGTGTTTGTCAATGGAGCATTCTAGTATTCCGTTCTTCATTTTATAAATGAAGATATAAGTATTGAATCCTAAATACATGACCAGATTGAAATATTGTCAAAGAATGTCTTGGCTCACAGATTTCTAGTTGCTTATTTTGTGTTTTAAAAACTCATCTACGACTACTTCATTTCAAGTGCCGCCGCCTGACAGATGCTATATGCTTCATGACCAATTCAAAAAACACATTGGAATATAAAAATAATATGTAATATTCAGAACACAAAACTGTGCCCTACTTTGGAATATTATTTAACATCCCATTTTAGTTGTCCATGGGATGATATAGCATATTTACTATATAGTCAAATTGGTTAATATTCATAGTTACCATTTCTGTAATATTAATTGGTTATGGATTCCAAACATTTCAGTTGTACAATTAACCATATAAAAAACTTTTGTACTCCATCAACAGAAATCGTCACCTTGAAATAACAAAAACATATTGTTTATCATTTTTATTGTTTTACACAAATTACTTTATACATCTTCATTTCTTTTAAAAAATGTGAATTGAAAAGGAAAAACGGAGCCCATGAAAACAGGCCGTGGATACCTGCAAATCTTGTAACATAAAATTAATGCAAATTCAATAAAAATAAATTTCAATAGTCCTAACTATGAAAAAATTATATGAATACAACTGTTTAGTGGATCAACAACCAACCGAATACCATACGACGCTAAACAATTTATATCGGACAATTTTTTACATGCATTCTTTCACACAGTTGCTCTCACACTTTTTTGAGATTGTTCTGCACAATATGATAAATTATCAACCCAAGATTGTCATTTAAAAAATTTTCCTACATTTTTTTGGTAGTGGAGTCTCTGCAAACTTCTTTTTTTATATCCTCTTTTTCTTTTTTCCAAAAAATTGACTCGTGTATTATTGGGGGTGTAGTTAAGTGAAAAAAGGGGTTTTTTTAACATGAAGTTTTGTCCTTACATACATGATGGGGCCCTAGTACGGTGCGAAATATCCTCGTCTGTAACTCCTAAAAATGTAGACATCAGATCATTAAGACAAAGGTTCCCGTTGCAACACAAAACAGAAACAATCTACAGCCGCTAAGGAATTATTACTTTAACAATATTATGTTGGAAATAGGCAGCTTCTACTGATCATTTTTTTCTCCAAAAAAAAAAAAAAAAATTAAATTTTGGCACTATAAAAATTCACTTCAAAGTCAAAACTACTTATGGAAAACAATATAAAAACGTGAGTGACATTCCATACAAAATAAATGTATGGCACAATTCCCAAAACAACATAAAATGTTACTATAATTATTGAAGTCGATTACAATGGTGAAAAATGAACAAAATATATTCAGGAAAAACAAGATGTTTTTTTAATACCAACTCCTCACACAAAGCTTGAAAAGTTTGAATATTGTCAAAAAATATTTATTTAGTTGACATGTTTTAGGTCCCTAGCTCACTGTCAAGAATTTTTACAACTGAATATATTGTTGCTTGTTTTAAATCAAGTGAAGAGCTAATGTAATTGAAAAATCAGAGCTAATTTGTAATGTTTGCAAATATTCTAACAAAGCTAACTTTGCTAAAAAAAAAATTCAACTTGTGAAAAAATAGCAGAATTAATATTCAAATGAATCTCCAACATTTCTATTGCAAATCATTTTAAAGAAATTTTCAATGGTCTCAAACTTATATTTGGATAGACCATGCATATGGTATTTTAAAATAATCAACACATTTTTCAGGTTCAAAGTTACTGAAACAGTATTGTCCAACATGATGTTCTTATAATTATTCCTAGCAGAAGAAGACAACAATAATTAATAATATGTGCTGACAGATCTATTCTATTGGTGCACAAGCTACATCTATGAAGGATTGTTTCTCTTTTGGCCTAAACATGAACCACACTCACCTGGGTCTCCGCATCGGCCTATAACCTCCGTAGAACCCTCTACCTCCACCCATACCTCTGGACCCCTAAAAGATCCTCGTCCTCTTGGAGGCCTGTTAGTTGTAGATATACCTGGTCTGTTTGTCCTCTTTGGCATTACCTATACAAGAAAAGGTCATATGTGGTATTTGATCAGCTTGTTAATTTAAGTTTCTAAATTAAAATTAATCAAATTTTCTTTCAGAAACTAAAATGCTCTATGACAATAGAGCAATTCTTGTCACATCTTCTATGAATTTCAGCATGCAAATTGTTATCACCTTGCACAAATTGAATACATCAAGACCATTCATTATTGCTGAATTTTTAGAACATAATATAATTGATACAAATTTCATTCATTTAGATTAAAAGTTTCTACAAATTCATACAAAATTGGAAGTAGTGTTGTACTGACCTAGAGAATAATAAGTTTTAGCTTGTATTCAATCAATGTGTTGAATTTATGTAATATATATAAAATCATACCATAGGCATGAACATTCTCAATAGAGCAATTTTGACTAGAACTTTTTAACAAAAACTATTTTAACCCATTATGAAAAGTATTATTTGGTGCTTTTCTGAAGAACTATAAATAAGCAACATAAAAGATTTATTTAAACAAATTAAACTTCTTTACATGTTCAAGCAGGGGAAAGTATACTTAAATGAGAGTATTCATTCAGATGATACTGCTAAATGCATAATAAAATTAATTTTAAATCCTTATGTCAGTTAAGTTTATTATTTAAAACATCTTTTATTGGATTAATTATTTTCATTTATCAAACTCAATTCATACCTTAATGGGTCTTCCTCTAAACAGTGACTCATCCATTGCCATAGCTGTTTGCACAGAATCCCTATCTCCAAATTCAATATACGCAAATCCCTTTGGATGTCCATCATATTTATTACATAGTATAGTCACACGATTTATTGAACCGCAACCATGGAAATGTTGTTCCAGTTCTTCAGCAGTTGAACCATAGTCTACATTGCCAATATACACACTACGATTATCCACCTCCATTTTATCTTCAAGAGACATATTTAGAGGACTTGCTGAAAAACAAATAATTTTAGAAATTTTGATAATCAAAAACTGAAATTCACGTACTCGAGTCAAGGTCAAATTATTAAGTATACACTTACAGATACAAAATTCAAGAATGATAAGAATATCAC